>CM049373.1:12591836-12981197 GCA_026937815.1 Etheostoma perlongum
TACAAAGAATTGTAAGCAATTCTAGATAAGAATAAGAAGCTTAAAAGGAAAAATCCAGAAAGGAGTCCTGGGCATAACGGAAGGCCAATACCTATAGACAGAGAGAGATAATGTCCAGGAGAGGCTCCAGACACAGCAGGATTCATTCTAAACACACAGACACATGGACATGCTTAACACAAGTACATTGCCGTAAACACACACACACACACTGTGGCTATCCCATGGCTGAGGTGTCCCTTTCCAAACTGGTTGCGAGCAGCTGCTGTCCTCACGTCAGGGTGTAAAAACAGAAAAAAACACCAGTGTGAGTTTCACCCTCTCTCTCTCTTTTGCTCGGTCTTTCTGTGAGAGGCCGCCCTGACCAAAGGGTGGATGGCGGGGAGGGTCTTAAGGGGCCTTACCTATGACCACTGTGCTTTCACAGTCCTGTGGGTGAGACAGAGGAGTGGAGTAGTCAGAAAGTGCAGGGAAGTGAAAGAAAAACAGTGTCACAACATGTAAGAGAAAGACGAGGAGAAGCCACCAGTGAAGGAGTAGATGTTGTGTTTGTGTGTGTGTGTGTGTGTGTTGGACCATGGCAGGGGTGAGCTGGCTGGGGATATGATTTGTACTGACTGACTGGGATCAACCTCAGGAGTCAGCCTGGACTAACCTGCTGACTGGGGAGTAGAGAGGAAAAGACAGCAAGAAAGGAGGGAGGAAACGATGAGGGAGACGCTGGATAATATGGATGGATGTAGTGGAATGGATGATGTCATCAGGCAAACGTCCAGTCTCTACCTCAATGATGACTACAAAGAGGTAAAGGACCATGTTGTGTCTCATTCCATGCTTATAAGTCCAATTAATTGGAAGGAATGAATGCTGAGGACTACTGGAAAACTCTGTGTGGTGAATTAGAGGTGGAATGTTTTTGGGCACGCACGTGATGTGACTATGTGATGGTTTGCTCTTAAACTATGTGCACACACACATGTACACCTACTTTTGTTTGGCATTTTAGACACACGTATTCTCTTTCTTGCCAAGAGTTAGATAAGAAGAATGACCACAATATGAAGCTATAGTTGCATATACTGTAAGGCTGCGAACTGAACAGACAGATATGAACTAGCAATCTAACTCTTGGCAAAAAAAAGTGAATAAGGGTCTTAATCAATATTACTTTAAAAGGGTTTTGCGTGTTGTGTGTAGCTATGTGACACAGGCCAAAGACTGAGGCTGACGTAATGCTTAAAGTTTGGGTATTAAAGTGCTTAGATATTTTGGGCAAAGCTATGACATAATAGTGTGAGTAACCAGGCGTTTATCCTTGAATCTGCTTCAGTCTTTGGGAGAGAAAAAAAAACTGATTTCTCCAGTGAATCTTTTCCCACAAATCCATAGTCTGGCCTTCTCGCAGAGAGAAAGCTCGAATGTCACTTGGAGATCCATTGTCCTGTCTAAACCCACTTCATGCTCCCCATCTCTCCTTACTCCCTTTGTCATTCTCCCCCCTTTTCTTTTTATTTTATCCCACCATAACCCTCCCCCACCACCACCAAACACACACACACACACGTACAGCCTTCTACCTTCTTGCTGAGTTGTTCTCTTCCCATCTGAGTGACAGGAACACCCTTGCACTGACCTGAGGTTGAACTGTATGAGAGGTCAAAGGTCAGGGATGGAATGTTGCACTGCCTGGACAGACAGGTCTCCGATAGCACGAAAAGAGAAGACGGACTCACACACAGGATGTAGAATTTAAACGTGTGGAATAGTTGGACATATCCCTCCTGTTTCCAGTCTTTACTCTAAACTAAGCTCACCTGCTGCTGTCTGTTGTTACATAGTGAGCATAAATGAGTGTGGTATAAATTTCTTACTCAAGGCAAGAAAACAAATATGTGTTTTTCCTTAAACGTCCAACTATATGTTTAAATAGAATATACTTTGACGTTAGACTACGTTTGCATAGACCTGTGAAGCTATTCAGCACAGTCAAAACACCCTCACACACGGAGAGAGAAGACACAGTGACCTTGTATCTGTTTGTAGAGCTGTGAGCTCAGCAGCAGCTTACTGCCAGGCCTGGAAAACATATCAGAGTGAAGCTTTCCCAATTCTTCAATACACATGTCATGTTTTTTACTGTTGCTTCACTTAAATCGCCCTTATACTCATAAGAGCTGGGATCTGTGTGTGTGCTTGTGTCAAACCAGGGAATGAGGTATCGGCCGGTGAAAAGCCACCATTGTGCACAACCAGGGAGAGACGAGGAATGGAGAGAAAGAGAATAAAGGAGAAAGAAGTATAAATAAATTAAGAGGTGACACATTTTAAAAGACGTGGTAGCATACTGTAGGGTAGAAATCTGTAGACATGCAGAAACACACACACATCCACATGTGCAACTCTTAACCACTAAATAATTTGAGGACACAAGAGCCAGCAATTTAGATGAGGATGCTCTTTGTTAGTGCCAATAATTAAATTCATCTCCCTCCATTAATAAAGATTTTTCAGGGAAGATTTGAGGGCTCAAAACTAGCACCCTGTTGCCATTGGCAGCGCTAAATCACCCTCTAGGTTTGTCGGATGAATGGTTGCAGGGCAGAGTGGAGGAGAAAATGTCTTTGTCAATGAGATGTTTTTCAGTAGAGGAAATTACTTGGTGAATTTCAGGAAAAACACAAATTAGCCCAATTGTGTTCCTCCCAATCTAATTTGGACAGGGATGGCTCTGGCGCTCAAGGCCAGGAAATGAGGGAGGTGGTTGGGACTGTCACTCATTCTCTCTCTCTCTCCTTCTCTACTCCCCTTCCCACATGCATCCTGAAATGTTAATGCAATGGAACCAGCAATTTTCCTGTCATCATCATAATCAGCGGCTCTGAGAATTCACTTACTTTTTACATTTTAAGGTTTAAATGATTGCACATCAAATCCATGATGACAAGAAGATAAGGTAGAAGAAGAGCTATTGGTACAGTATGGATGATCAAGGAGTTGTGTAGAAAAGGAATGAGAAGCAGGAGCATGTATTTACTACCCAATTTGCACCTCCACCCCCTCAGTGGCATCTTCCACACATTTGTTAATGGTTTATGGGGCTTCCATGATGACTGTTTTACCACACTAGGCCCACCCAGACTCACACACACACAAGCACTCAACACCAACATGCTGTATAAACAGATGACAGGAAGTTGTGTTGTCAGACAGGTGTGGGGTGCAGAGACAATGTCCTGCCTGCTAACCCATCTGCAGGTCAGTGATCACTTTTGACTAGAGGCGCTTTTTTCCTCTTGTATTATCAAAGTGAAGAGCTACCGTTGATTTTACCTAGGGCAGTGCATCCTGACTAATAATTGTTAGTTACAGCCCTAGTGTGATTGACCAATTATCAATCTAATCAATGATAGAAGCAGTACATGTCACCCTGACTTTCTCAGCTCACATTATGTAAAGGGTTAAAACAAGCATGAATAGTGCTGTGTTGAAATATTGCTCTTATCACTGCATGTCAGTAGCCCTGTATGTAAAGTATGTCCTTGTGTTGGTTATATCATCTTTGTATAAATCACAAATGTTATCCAAAATGTATGTGTATGTGTATGAATAGTTGTTCATTTTAAGTCATTGTAGCACATATGCTCTGTGTTCTGCCTCATATATTTAAACAACTCTTAACTCTGATTACTAGAAGTAAAAGGTAAAAACTAAAACTGTCTCTTACTGTTTATGGCCTAGTTTAAACTGATTTTCTGATTATTTGTTTTTATTTTGGTTAGGCTATGGAACCTAATGACCGTTCAGATAGTTAATTAACGAGTTATTAAATATGGCTGAAGATGTAACCCTGATTATCCAAGTTATTCCAATCTCTAAGTTAAGTTATCAGAGAGTCTTCCAGTGTGAGAATTTACTTTTTTATTTGGAGGGAGTTTGTTAAACCACTTTGTCTTTACATTCAATTCAATTCAATTTTATTTATATAGTGCCAAATCACAACAGCTATCTCATTGCGCTTTTCATAAAAGAGCAGGTCTAGACCATACTCTGTGATGTTATTTACAGAAACCCAACAATTTGTACATCTTTACATCAGCACACAACCCTCTAGCAGAGAGTGTGTGTGGTCTTGCATTCACCAACACTTTGTGATCCCGAGCTATAAAGTTCATGGTGTTGCTGTTTGCAGTATTCTGATAAAAAACGTCCCCTGTGCCTTCATGAATGTGTTTCACCTGGACTCGCATTCTAGTTTTTTTAGCACTGTTGACAGTGCTCAGTGAACCTGCTGCTTCTGGTTTTCGTCTTTGCTTGGAGCTTCTGTGGAGTAACGTGACTGACAGTGGGTCAGCTGTGTTGTATGAGTGTACATAAATGTGTACCTGCATTATACCACACAGGCTGCTGTTGTGCCTGTGAAGCAACGAATTGAAACTCTCAAGTGTGTTTATTTGACTCTTTAGGACATAGGAGCAGTGTGTGTGTGTGTGTGTGTGTGTGTGTGTGTGTGTGTGTGTGTGTGGCAGTGCCAAGTGTGTCTTACGGGCTCTGGTGTGGAGTGGGATTATGTTAATTTGTCCTTGGTGTAGGCACTCTCACCAACGCCTGCACACTATTGTCAGGAGAGACAGAGAGAGAGAAAGGAAAGGAGAGAGCGAAGGAGTTGAGAAAACGAGTGGGAGAGAGGTGAAGCTGTGATAAGCAATTTGGAGTGGGTAGAACAGAATGAACAGCAGAGAAGAAAGGCCTGAGGCTGATGGAGGGAAGTGGAGATGGAAGGAGATGAGTGAAAACAGGGATAATGAGAAAGAGAAATAAAGACAATTGACTGGTAAGGCTGAATCAGGTAAGTTAAGAAAACATGGGAATGTGAGGAACAAAGGTGGAAGATGTGTGGGGGAGTAATTGAAGACGGGCAATTGTGGGAAAGAGACAGAGCAAAAGAGAAAGGATTGCTCACCTCCATTCTACTTTTACTGTATATATGACTTTTTTGGTAATTTTGCCTTTATTTAATAGTGAAAGTAGAGATACAGAGCAGAAATTTGGGTGGAGGTAGAGACAGAGAGGGAAATGTGGTCCCAGATCATGGATCTTGTGGTTATATGGTACACTTCTTCATCCATTAGGCCAGCAAACACCCCTCATAAGCTTTTTAAACCTTCAAATGTAAAAGATTTAAACTCGTGGTTCCAGACCTTGGGTTCCTGGCCCTTCAAGGTGTCCACGTCTGACATTTTGCAAAAACGTTCTTCAATAATCTGGGCTCTAATGCGTCTTTGCAGCAGTATGTAAGTGCCACAGAAAATGTTCCATTCCCATTTTATTAGAAACGGAGTCGCTCATTAGTTTGCATCTCAGTTGGATGTGTTTACCTGCTATCAGCAAAGACGAGACATCCTATGTGGACTGGTGTGTGTGAAGTGCTGCCAATTCTGAAGCTGCGCTGAGTTAGGAATTCAGGATTGGGAAGAGGCCCTGGAATTGTGTAATGTTGGGATTCTAGCATTGAATAGATCGATTTTAAGCATGTGTGAAACGGCTATTACTGCTCTTCCTCCGGAGTTTACTATACGTAAACTTAATCCTCTTTTACTACCAAAATACGGAGTGTGGATTAGTAGCTGGAGAGATGCCAGTTCACCTTCTGGGCACTGCCAAGCTACTCTTGAGCAAGGCACTGTACCCCCTTTCAACCAATCAGCCCACTCACTTTGACATTTCTCCACTTGTGCATGAATAGGTTCTGAGCGTGTGTGTGTGTGTGTGTGTGTTTTACAGGAGTGTAATGTAGTGATTTCTAACAAACAGAGTGTATTAATGTATCATTGTATTAAATAAAAAATTAAAAAATAGAACCCACTGTGTGTGTGTGTGTGTGTGTGTGTGTGTGTGTGTGTGTGTGTGTGTGTGTGTGTGTGTGTGTGTGTGTGTGTGTGTGTGTTCTCTAAGACAACAGCACCACCTGCTTGTGACTTCTGATAATGTCAGCTTGTTATGATCCCTGCTCAGATATGTATTTTCTTTTCTTTTTGTCAGTACTTCAGCTGACTCCACACTTTGTATCAGAGCTTGTTAGGATAAAACTGAAGCTCCTTTTTCTAATTAAGAGGAGGCTGATGCTATCAATATGCTTGCACCTGTGTTTTAGACTGTCAAAAAGTGATCAGGGTAACGGAGCTTCTATTTGTGCATCCAGCCGGTCGTGTGGGGGGAACGTAAGGAGTTAGGCTGATGCCAGAAAGCTATATATAGGTACCTGGTGTTTGAGGTGCCATGACGACAAGCATCCACCTTGTAGGGTCTTTAAGCATGACTCTGACCTCATTGTGAAACAACAAAATAATTCATGAATAAATTCTCATGTCTCAGCGTATTGTTTGTAATTGTTTGTATATTTGTATATATAATAAAAACATTTGATTACAGAAATGATCATAAAAAGCTAACCATATTGTGATAATGTCCTATTGCAGGCCCAAAAAAATGAGAGGGAGTCTATCAGGCAGAAGTTGGCCCTGGGCAGTTTCTTTGACGATGGGCCAGGCATCTACACGAGCTGCAGCAAGAGCGGCAAACCCAGCCTGTCCTCACGGTAAGAAGACCTTTGTCATACTTCTTTCTTAAATAATAAACATATGACCGGTGGTTTTCTAATATTTTCTGTGGTCTCATAATTCTCTGAAGAAGGATGTAGCTGAAAGGCGATCAGACACAAAGATGTCAAAGGTGCATGAATTTTAGCGGTAAACAAGAGTTCAAAATAAACACACTGAAGGGTTTGAATCCGAAAGTCTAGAGTTGCTTTCAAAGGTACCAGTAAAGAAAGGACAAACAGGGAGGAAGTGAATGACAGGAAGCAAAAAGGATTTGTGCAGCGTGAATGAGCAACACACAGTCAGCCCCTGTTGTTCTCACTTCCCAAAAGACCCACACAGACATTTACTACCACCTCCTACACTGCACCTTACTGGAACTAGATGTTCTGTAAACACGCCAGTGCTTATTGTATTCCTGTGATTCGTATCACATGGATTTCTCAATATTGTTGCAATAGATGGACGACTAATTGTCATGCGTAATGCCTCATTGGGGAAATGGTTAAGATGACAGTAATGTGTGAAATATGATATGCTTGTCTGCGGTGGAAAAGTAATAGACACACTGTATTAGAAACCAAATGGATTACTGGATTTTTTTTAGGCTGATTACTGAATTTAAGAAAAAAAGAAATTCTTCCAGCAAAAGAAAAGCCTAAACACCATCTCCAATCCACACAATGTATTAGAAAACATACCCTCGCACCTATGTGATGTGTGTATATTTACACCCCTTCAATTTTAAAGAATTGTGACCAAGATATGTACTGAGTGAGACAATTTATAGATGAAAGATAAACTTATAAGTGCTCTCTCACAACAAACTAGGCTTTTTGATACTGCCTGTCCTGGAAAAAAAACAATTGACCACTCAGGTCCTACTTAAATCAGGACTGATTGGATCAATGCTGTGTTATCATTCAGCTCTGTTTGCAATAATTACTGCATTGAATAAACAGATTATTGATCCACTGATCTGTGGATCTCTGATATTCTGCTGCTCCGTGGCACAATAACACCCCCATCGGTCCCAAGCATATTGGATCAGACCTACCGGAGGCTTCCTGGATCGATCCTTATTGAAGACAAGAGGGGAGATGATTAAAAACACAGGCCTTGCTTAATGCTATCCTCAGCCAGCCCTTTGCTCTGGTAATGAAGGCAGCTAGTATTTGCCAGGCTCTTCTTTCTATTTTTCTTAATAATGTTTGCACTTTTGCAGAAAGCGTAGTGCACACAGTTCAGTGTGCATACTCACAGTACTTTAAATCCTTTATCAAGGAAAAGCACTTTGTGGAACTCATCATAATACAATAGGTCATATGTATTAGCAGCAGTGCTGTTGACATTGCTGTCGTGTTTTGGCCCTGGTCCGTGTCAATTTCTGCAGAAAGAGGCAACATTGAACTGACTTGACTCTTATCTGCATTCATGCTAATAATAACATGTTGCCCCCTGTTTGAATCTGCCTCTGTCTCTTCCTGCAGGCTGCAGAGCGGGATGAACCTACAGATCTGTTTTGTCAATGACAGCGGCAGCGACAAGGATAGCGATGCAGATGACAGCAAGACAGAGACCAGTCTGGACACACCTCTGTCCCCCATGGTAAGCACTGATGTCCACACGTCCACTTTGAAGCCCACGCAGAGTTATAATAGTATTTCGCAGAATTCAAGAATGAAAGAAAATGACTTGAATCTTGGAATCACAGGGAAATGTGTATTACGATACAGTATACAGGGCTGATGGTGTGAAAGTGTCAAAGATATGATTGTGTGAAAGCGAGATTGAGGCAGAACAAGACTGAAAGCAGTGAAACGGGGGAGATATTCATTATGAATCAGAGCGATGATCAGCGCTTCAGATGCTATATGAATGTCTTTGCTCATGTTTTCTGGCCTGTTAACCAATTCATGGGTAGCAAATGAGAGGTGAATTGGAATACGCTCACCATGGCCATGGATGACTGGCCACATTAACCTCCTGTCACCCTGAGACACATTTAACAGAAAGAGAGGGAGAAAGAGAGAATTATCATCTTTTGCAAGGTTATCAGCACTCTCCTCACATCCCATTTGATGTACAATGACGCTCCTGTCAATGTTTAAAATCTACATACCAAAATGCCAAAGATACATTAATTAAACATTAATCTTCTGACCAGGGTTCTCATTTATAAACGTGGCGTACGCACAAAATGTGGCTGATAATGTGCGTACGCCACTTCCCGCGCAAAGGTTGTGATTTATAAAAAACAAACTTGACGGGAGAATGTCCTCCACGCAAACTTTGACCCATGCGTACGCACATTTTGGAGACATTGGGAACTGGCGATGCAGATGGTGAGGTGGGGGACTGATGTCAGACTGCAGAACGTAAATGATGATTACTCGTATTATTAATGCCTCACACACGTTTTTTTCTCTCCATAAAATAAATACAGCAGTGTTATTTGCACTTGTACTGAGTGATAATTGTTCCATAAACACTGTGTAAAATCCAACTCAAATCTTAAATCAAAATTCGTTCCTAATATTTAAATCGGCGCTGTCTCACCGTCACATTGTCCGCTACAGAGCGCAGGAGGATGAGATGGCCCGACTCCATGGAATACATGGTAGCATACCCTACCATTAGATAACGGCAGAACACAGTGTAAACAACTAAATATTTGTCTTTAATACTATACATATATCATCAAATGTCAAAGTCTAAAAATACACCTGTTAGCTCTCGCACAATCGTTACACTTAATGTCCTCATTGTCGGTCTGAACTTTAATACT
The DNA here is from genome assembly GCA_026937815.1 of Etheostoma perlongum. NCBI lineage: Eukaryota > Metazoa > Chordata > Actinopteri > Perciformes > Percidae > Etheostoma > Etheostoma perlongum. Next base: position 12,601,221 of record CM049373.1, read on the forward strand.
GTTGGTGACAAAACCTGCATGAAGAAAAGTGTGTTTGCCGTTTACACTTTCGTCTTCAAATTGTATATATAGGTGGAGGATATAGTTGATGCTGTGCTTCTGGCAAGGTGTTAACAATCACAAATTGTTGTAAACAAAAATGCTGCAGTGACCCCGTGCGTAATGCTGGATGATGGCACTGCAGGAGGACTAACCCTAAATGGAAGAATCAGGAGAGAAAGAGACTTCAGGGACCATGACAATGACTGGCTAATACGCCCATTTAAATTCCATAAAGCTGCACTGCTGGATCTATGCACTGAATTGGGTCCTGTAGCAAGGGCAACGTGTCGGATCCCGGTCAAAATACAGGTCCACGCAACTCTGGGGCCAACCTGCTGTTTAAGTGTTTTATATAAATATTAGAATCTTAAACTTTATCACTAAGACTTGTTTGGATATAATATAGTTCAGGTTACATCTTATCATATACCTGTATGTCTGGTATATATTGAAGCTGTCCCAGAGTGCCGTAATGCCTGAGTAGTCAGGTTTACCTACACTGTGCGAGAACAGGCCGAAATTATTGTTCCCGAGCATCTGAGAGGTTTTTAGCTTTTTTCCGCCAGTCGTCATGATTTGGCGTGATTTGGCATCACAAAAGAACAACTGCCACAAGGTGCTTTGCATTGACTATTTATGGTTAAAAATGGGTGCTTACAGGTCGGAACAAGAGGCTGATTCACATCCGCACACTTGGAGGTAATCTTTTATAATTGATTTATAAAGGGAACATTGCTTACAGATGTGCGTCCACATGCACATCTGTACGGCTTTTGGGCATACGTACACTTTTTTACATTACATTTCATTTAAATTACGCTTTTATCCAAAGCGACTTACAATATATAGGGACACATTGGTTGATGTATCGCAGTGGGAACCGAACCTGGATCTTAAAGGAATGTGTCATTTACACTGCGCCACCAACATCCCCAACACTTTTAGTAAAGAGCCTACACACAGTTTTATGAATGAGACCCCTGGTCTTTCTTAGCTTTCCTTATCTCCCTCATTTCTTATTTGGTTCATAGTCTCTTCCAGATTTCATTCCACCTTGCCATAATTTCTCCTGTCTTTTCTCCCTCTTCCACCACGTCCTCCCTGCAGTCCAAGCAGAGTTCGTCCTACTCAGATAGGGACACCACAGAGGATGACTCTGAGTCCCTGGAGGACATGGACTTCCTGAGTCGACAGAAGAAGCTGCAGGCCGAGGCAAAGCTGGCTCTGGCTATGGCCAAACCCATGGCCAAGATGCAGGTGGAGGTGGAGAAACAAAATCGCAAGAAGTCACCAGTGGCCGACCTGGTCAGTACCACAATTACACAACAATGCTTCCATTGGCAGTGACGATTTATATCACTAAGGACAACATGTCCAAAACAAAAGGGGGAAACACCCTTCTTATTTTCTATATGACTGCTGTATTCTTCGACATAACAGAATTCATGTAAATGTAATGGGCTAGGCCAAGACTTACCGGTATGTAGTTTTATACAGACAAGTTTAGCATGCTCAGGAACCAAGAGATCCACTGATTATAAAACAAAGACAAAGACATGTCTAAGACAAGGGCATATTTGCAATTTCAAGCTTTTGCTTTTACTTTAAATCAGTATTTTTTTTATTAACAATTGATCACATTGCTACTTGTATGTGAAGGGTAGTCATGAACTCACCAGACTCTGCTGTTCCCCTCGGCCCTAAGGAGATTATAGCATCTTTCAGCTCATTGTTTAGGTTTTTTTGGCCCACAACTTTACTGTTTTACTTTATTATGATCACGATCATTAGTGTAGTGTTTGGCAGACAAGCAGCTGTTTTCAACAAAACACTCAAAATGCATTTAGCATTTTAAGAGGCAGATATATTTCTCAGGATTTGGTGGCGAGATGAGAGTAGACATTGGACTTACATTCAAGTATTAGCCAGAAACTCCTAATCAATGTTGCTCCATATCAGTTGGATGTGTAAATCGACAAATGCTTGCTAAGAAAGTCGCCATATTAATCAAAAGGTGATCATATGTTAGTGTTTGTACACTTGTTTTACAGCCTGCCCCCAAATGACCAAAACAATTGATATTGAAGGTCAGGCCTGTGACATCATCAGCCTAATTGATGCAACTAAGCAATCAGCTGGCACGCTTGGAATTTATGAACACTTGTGTTTCCTCATTTTGTTGTAGTAGGAGGAAGGCTTTGTCATTATCAAGTCATATTTTCACCTAAAAGGGGAACACCACTTAAATTAAGATTTCAATATATTATTTCCATGGCATAGGAAATAAGCATGAGCTACTCTCTCTCAGCGACAGAAACCAGAGAAGAAAGTCTCCAACTTGTGATGCCGTCAAGTATAAAGTCTGGAGCTGCTGCGTAGACAATGAATGGGAGATTTTGTGGACCCATGGAATTATATGATTTATTTTTATTCTATTGTAATGTTCTCAGTTTTGAAACAGAATATGTTTCTTTATAGACTTGTCATCAAGACTTTATACTTGATGACATCACAAATTTGAGCTTTAGCGCTCTCTTTTTGCATTTGGGAGAGTTTTTAACGTTTAAAAATATTTTGGACTGTCTTAGACTATAGCATGTATGAATTTTGAAAATGAGCATAGTTTCCCTCTAAAGATGAGTAAGATAGTTAATTGGAACAGAGAGCTATATGATGTATAACAATACATAGAGTAGAGCTTTTACTGTTTTAGACAACAACCCCTCACATATATTATGGTCAAAGGTCATCATTTGGTCCATTAGTCAAAGTGAATGAGAAAAGATGGGTAGGTTGTGTGTCAAAAATGTATGAGTATTATATGGAAGCCATGGAAACGGGTAATATTTACTTGTGATGATGTCACAAGAATCCTCCTCCAACCCTTCCACTCTCTTCCTCTGCCCCCATTTAAAGGAAGGAAGGTGATGACGACCCTGCTCATCGTTTTTTCATCCGTTTTTATCTGCCTCACTGCCTCACACACACACACAATATTTCCACACGGACTTGCAGGCAGAACCGCTTTACTTATTCAGAGAAGAGAGGGGCAGCTCAGCCGGGTCCATCTATAATTCATACAGCGGAAAGCATTGACTTCAGTGTCGAGGGATGTAACAGTGCTCAGCAGTCAGAAGACATCACTGTCACATCTGGACCGAACACACAGTGAATATTAAGATATATTAAGGCTACAGCCGCCTGCCATGTCCACACCTGAGAGCTATTAAATTGAAGCAGTTACATGTGCCAAATGCTCCCATGGAACAGTGATCCCTAACTAGGGGGTACATAGAAGGATAGTGGAGTAGCTGTACTAATGTGAAAAAAAAATTATACATTTTTGGACAAGTGTCTATACCCACCCAAATAGGATTTCAATGGTGTGATGTCGGTCTTTACCTTCTGCCAGCCTGAGTCAGTTGTAACAGCTTAAAGCCATGTTTTGTCACAGAAATGGCATGAAATAGTTAGCTAAAAATAATCGATTAAATGGTTGAAACACTTAGCCAAAAGTTACGTATTAAACAGTTAAAACTACATATGTAGTGCATGAACAGTTAAGTTCAAAATAAAGTTTGCTGTAGATGTAGGCTGAATCTTTTGCTTATTACAGCTACCCTTTTTACATTAATTATTTTGTAAAGTTCCCTTTAGATTTATATACTTCAGCATAGTTGAAATAATGAGCCAAAACTAACGGAAAACAGCAATGGATAAATGGTAAAACTGTTATCAAATTATTTTTTTATTCGCTTAAAGTAATAGATAAAAAGTTGAAATAGTAAGTTCAAAGTAATAAACAGTTGAAATGAGTTGAAAACTAAAACTAATGCATAAATAGTTGATATAATTAGCTGTAATTGATGGCTAATCAGATTAAATAATAAGCTAAAAAACACATTACAATTAGTTCAAATGAACACATTTTAACATAGCGGAGGTAAAATATGCCAACTGCGTGTCTGTGTGCTGGAAGTGCCTAAATCTATACATGGAAGTACTGAGAGAAAGCAAAACAAGTAATTGAGAGAAAATGGGGGAGAGATTCAGATTCTACTGTAAAGCCTCAGGTCTCTCCCACAAATTCATTCAGAGAGAAGTGTAGTTCCTCAATCTCATATTGAGTCATTGCTGGATGTCTGTTCGCTGGTATTTCAACACTTCGTCAATAATTTGTAATTGTATGATAACAGAAACTCACTCACTGGTCAGCAGTCTGTCCTGTTGAGTCTGCACTGGCTTGGTGACATCACATTTCTCTCAATGTTGCTCTTTAGTCGCCGCCTTGTGTGCTTGTCAAGTCTCTCAAAACTGAAAATGACACATGGCTCACTCAAGGACAGTTGCATCAGGGCCAATGTGAAAGCGAAAGTGAGCGTGCATGTTTTCTCATTGTGACTGGAGAACAAGTGGGAGGCAGAGATTAAATGTGTGTTAAAAGGAAAGCAAAAGAATGTAGACCGGTTGGATGCTAGTGTTGACAGAGGAAGAGTCTGGGAAACTAAAAGCAAATTATCTGCCCAACTGTGCCTGAGAATGCACACATGATGCTTTGTGATTGTATTGCATGTTGTGGCTACACTGAAGTTTACTGAGAACATGGAGCAACTGATGGTGGCGATGGGACTCATTAACACATACACAAAACAAGCAGAAGCATTGGCAATTAGAAATAAAAGAAATGTTTGGAGTCATTTCTGCTCAGGTACTAGTCAATACAGTAATTGCCACAGATATAATTCTTCAAACTTTCAGGACACTGAATTATATAGAAGACTTTCATTTTCACTCATAGGGGAATAATGTGTACATTCTCATCCTTTATTATCACTCCACCTTTGTTTGTAATTACATTACGGATGTTTCACTACTGTAGATGAATAGGAAGACTTGGGAATTTTCAAAGTACCAGTAAAAAGAGCAATCATATTATATATAGTAAATATAAAAGGAGACATGAGGCCTGCACTGTTTTTTCTGGGTCTATGTGTAAAAGCATCCAAGAGCATCATCACTGCTGGCCTCTACTGGACAGTGAAAACTTCACATGTGTTTATCTGCTGCTAAATTGTAAAAAGCACTGTCGACCTTTGTGACCAAAAGGTAGTATCTACTTGGAATTCCCCAAAATTACAGTCTCCCTACACAGAGAGATGAAAACTTCAAAGAAATAGTGATATTCCCTTTAGTTTCGTCAGGGGCGCTACCATGAGATGAAGAGAGGCTGGAAAGCAGGCGTTTTTCACAGAAACGCAACAAATGGCCGGAATTGTCATTTAAATGTTAGAAAATAGTGAAAAATACCAATAGGCAGTTGTGAGAGAGAGAAAATCAGACAATCTTTACATCTGACAATTTCACACCAGTTTTGATTAATACATTATTTAAACAATTGATTGATTGATTGATTGATTGATTGATTGATTGATTGATGTTTAGTACAATACAACTGACTGATGGTTTTAGAACTTTATAATGTAGATGCAGTGAAAGACCTTTCTGATTTCAGTCTGATTGTGATTCTTATTTATTTAATGATATGTCTGAATTTCACATGATAATAGGTCCATGAGGTTTACAATAATATGCATTATATTTTTCTTGCAGGAAATAAATTGTTTGACAAAATGTCTTTAAAGGGAAGTGCATACATATCTGAAAAACAACACAGTAAAAAATGAAGTGTGTAGCTGAACCTTGTTTCAACCTTTAGATAGAAAAACCTCAAAGGTTTTTTTTCTCTTCATGTAACCATGTTTCTGTGTTTGTGTGTGCTGTGTGTGTGTGTGTGTGTGTGTGTGTGTGTGTGTGTGTTGTGTGTGTGTGTGTGTTTCGGCAGCTTCCACACATGCCCCACATCAGTGAGTGTCTAATGAAAAGAAGCCTGAAGCCCACCGACTTGAGAGATATGACACTGGGGCAGCTCCAGGTTATAGTCAATGACCTGCACTCCCAGATTGAGAGTGAGTTAACCACAAACATGCATACATTATATATAGAGTCACTGACCTCACACTTTTTACTGCAGAAATGAGCAAGAGAGCAAATGGGGAAAAAACATGAACATGCATACTGACCCTTACTCTTTTTTAGTGGATGTGAAAGTACTTTTATATATGATAGTCAGTTCAAAGAACTGTACCAGTTAACAGCTTCCCCTAAGCATTTACTGTCACTGCACTGAACAGATCATTGATCCTGCTACTCAGGGACGAATAATCTCAAATTTTACATAAAACGGATCCAAAAATCCCCAAGAGTGCCAAAATCATAAGCTACTTTTAAATTACTAAACAGACTTTCCCTTCAAAATCGCTTTTGTCGCTGCTTCATATCTGATGAGAACAACCACTAATGTGTGGTCAGGCTGTCTATGCTCAGATTTTGTCCATAGGCTTTGTCCATAGTGGGAGATTTCAGGCAGTGTATCATATACTGTAGGTTTATTGATAAGAGTCAATAATAGAATATGCGTTATGGTCAACTTTGGTTATTGTGAGATTTTAAGTATTTCCATATTGTAAATATGATGTGGACAAATTCCTGTTTTTTCATACCGTAGTGATACGTCTGTAGCCCGACATGATTTTAATATTATTCCTCAAATTATCTTCCACTCCAGGTCTGAATGAGGAGCTTGTACAGTTGCTGCTGATTCGGGATGAACTACACATGGAGCAAGATGCCATGCTGGTTGACATAGAGGACCTCACCAGGTGATGAGGCACTTACTGGATCTAATTAACCACATTTACCATCCATTTCATTCCTATCGGGTGTATAAGAGAATAAAAATTCTCAATCTCTCAATACTTTCTCTGTCTCTTACACCATCTGTGGCTTAGCCTTTAGCCCATTTGTTTCTACTGAAGATGTAACTGTTTAAGCATAAGTACCAAGTGTATAGTTTAATAGACCTTTTTTACAGCAGACATGTTGACATGTCATGGTAGGAAAAGCACATGCATTCAGAACCATTAACGATGGCTGCATTCCACTTAGGAGAGGCCCTGGTATTGTGCATGCTGACTCACTGAAATAGCTCACTGGGACACTTGATGGAATTGAGCCATGGTTATCAGTTTCAGCTATGCTTTTCCTACTATGACAAGTCAAAATGTCTGCTGTGAAAAATGTCCATTAAATTATATTAAACTCATTTTATTTTATTTAAAAAGGTTAAGTGAAAACAGCTAGGCACTGTAGTTTTTTAAAAGAGATAACATTACCAGTAGGCCTGCACGATTCGGGAGAAAATATAAATCACGATTTTTTAGCTTAGAATTGATATCACGACTCTCTGCCACAATTTTTTCTCACAAAGTGTAATGTTTATTGCACATGTGGACCGTGACCAAAAACTTTTGGCACCTATAGCACATTGCACATCACCACAAGCCTGTAAACATAGAGGCTTCAATGAAGAGAAGGGAGAGCATTGGGAGAAAACTCACAGAAAAAAAGTAGTAGTGTTTGTGATGCTGTCGGCTCGTAAAATGAAATGAAAATCAAAGTCAGAAAAAATTAAAAATATCAGTTGTTACAAATTTAAATCGCAAAAAGGGGTGAATCGAGATCATTTTTATAACGATTAATCGTGCAGGCCTAATTGCCAGACTCATGACTCATACAGTTAATGCAGTAGAAACAGGGATATTGTTGTTTTTTAATCCCACACCTTTGTCTTGTCAAAACCTCGTTGACCCAAAAATGCAACTCGACCACGGTCAGGTGTATTATGCTAGTAGCGGCTAATGTAGCTGTAAAGATTTTGCTGTTTTTTTTTATTTTCAAACTTGTAGTCTTCAACCCTTGTTTATGCTGACTCACATGGCATCACTCGAAGCAATTTATCAAAGGAACAGAACAGAACTATTTATAACAGTGTGGCTCACGCAACTGTTTTGTTTTATAGTTAAATGTCTAATTTTTTTGGACAACAATGGAGATATATGGCACAAAGGGTTAAGCTACACTAAGCTTTTCACTAAGAAATGAAATATCAGCAGACGTATGAGTGACTGTATGACCCTTTTCTCTTTTCCAGGCATGCTGAGAGCCAGCAGAAACATTTGGCTGAGAGGACCCTATCTAAATAAGATGCCCGTCCCTGTTCCACCCTGCTCCCATTTGCCAAGCTAAGCTCCCGCTCCAAACCAGACTTTCCCCGCCCCTCAGGCCATTCCATCTCCGCCCTGTGTCGTTCCAAATCCTGCCCACTTGTCCCAAGTATTTTGCTCCTTGCTACTTCCCCATCTCCCCATGTCTACCTTTGTGTCCAACCCACTGACTCCAGTGGTAGCAGCAGCGAAGGAGAAGGCCACCCTCCTTCAATTGCTTCTGTGGTGTTCTCCCAGCACTAAGGACAGAGGAGCACTCCCTGCTTCCTGGGAGAAGAGGAAACTGATTGTGTGTTGTCATGGATTCTGTCCCCAGCTTCCTGTGCAGTGATCGGCCTTGCTTTGCTATTGTTTCTTTTTAACTTTCTACATTCGCCACTAAATTATAATTGTCAAATGCAAAAATTGTGGGAAAAAAATAAAATAATAGTGAAAATTTTAGTAGAAAGTCAGTCATGAGAAAAAAGAAACAACATGGAATTAAAAAAAAAATGATGGAAACTAACTTCTTCAGACCATTTTACGTTGGACAATAATTTTTAAGTATTTCAAAGTCGACCTGTTTTTATTCTGCACAAATGGTAGTTTTCAACTGAGAAATGTTTATTTGAAGGTGCTAAAAGAGTGTAAAGGAAACATGCCTGCCTTGTAGTGGAGTTGTAGCTTTTGGTAATACGTTCACTCTAATTGCTCTTCAACATTTTGTGAATGTTGATTTTCTGACACAAGTCATTTTAAATGAATAAGTGTGTTAATATCGTTTTCATCCTACTGTAATCAGAAACTTTATTTGAGGGAAGAAATGTTTATGTACAGAAATGTAAAATAAAGAATAAACTTTGTTTCATATATGTTGGTTTGTTGTGCAGTATGTTGAGATTGTGGGGCTGCATGGTTTCATTTATGGAGTTTCTTTAAATTTTTTGTTTGTATTGCAAAACAGAAGACAAAACATTAACAGAGCAAGCTAAGAAAAGATAAATTCAAGTAGGTATCTAACAAAGGATCAACATGAATGTATGTGACACTGCTGTTGCTGGTCTTTCAAATGAGTTTTTATTCTTAAAATGAACTGCATAATGGAAATATGACTTTTACTTTTTTCGACATACTATACTATGACTTTTTTTAACTTTTTTGACATACTATACTATGCCGACAGACTAAATATATAGTATGATTTTTTATCACTTTTTTTGACATACTATATTATGACCTTTTTTGACAAACTATACTTTGACTTTTTTGACAAAGTGTACAATGGCTTTTTTATCCATTTTTTCAACATACTCTACTCATCTCACTTTTTTCAACGTGATATACTATGACTTTTTTGTGACTTCTTTTTTCGACGTATGACTTTTTTCAACATACTATACTATGACTTTTTGACATACTATATTATAACTTTTTTTTACATACTATACTATGACTTTTTTGAAGTTTTTCAACATACTATATTGTGACTTTTTCAACATACTATACTATGACTTTTTAATGATATTTTTCATACTATACTATGACATTTTTCGGCATACTACACAAAGACTTTTTGACATAGTATACAATGACTTTTCATGACTTTTTTTAGACATACTATACAATGACTTTGTTGACGTTTTATATTGATACTTTTATGATTTTTTTAACATACTATTCAATGACCTTTTTGACATTTGTCAACATACTATACTATGACTTTTTCGACATACTATACTATAAGGTGTAGTATGTTGCTCATAAGCTCATAAGAGTAGGAACCCATGCTAAAGTTGACTAAAAAGAGGAATTAAAAAATCATCTTTTGGAAAGTGATCTTAATGCCTTTGGCCTTTGGCATTGCCATAACTTTTTTGACATACTATACTTTTTATGACCTTCTTCAACATACTATACTATGACTTTTTTCAACATTCTATACTATGATGTTTTTTGACATACTATACTATGACTTTTTTTGACATACTATGAGTGTTTTTTCCACATGTTATACTATAATATCTTTTGACATTTTTGACATACTATAAGTTTTTGATGACTTCTTTAGTATTTCGACATACTATACTATGACGTTTTTGAAATGTTTTAGACATACTATACTATGACGTTTTTTGACACTGTATACTATCACTTTTTTATGACTTTTTTTTACAAGAGTAATTTTCTGTACTGTTTCTGTTCAGTAATGTTGAACAATAAATACAACATCAAACCATTGGTTTCTAGGCTTCACATATAGCTCATTGTGATAAATACCTGCTGATCTGCCTTAAGATTGAGGTTTGTGTGTGTGGCAATGAATTTTGAGGTCTAAAAATTGTTTTTCACTATACTATACTAGGACTTTTTATGACTTTTTTCAACATACTATAGTATGACTTTTTTGACGTACTATACTATACCTTTTCAGACACAGTATACTCTGACTTTTTTATTACCTTTTTTGACTCATTTTCTGTCCTCAGTAATGTTGAACAATAAATACAACATCAAACCATTTATTTCCAAACTTCACATATAGCTCAGTGTAATAAATATCTGGTAATATCTCCCAGAAGATTTAGGTTTGTGTGTCCAAACCCTTTTAAGGGCAATGCATTTTAATGTCTAAAAATGTAAATGAAGAAGTCAAATATATATGTCAGATAGTAAAGGTCAGGGTGATATAATGCATACTATGACTTATTTTTAACTTTTTTTCGACATACTACACAATGACTTTTTATGACTTTTTCAACATACTATACTATGAATTTTTTGACATTTTTTGACTAATATACAATGACGTATTTTGACATACTATATTATGACTTTTTTGACAGTTTTTCAACATACTATACTATAGCTTTTTCTCAAAATAATATACTATGACGTTTTTGACATACTTTACTATGACTTTTTTTGACTTACTATAGTATGGCTTTTTTTAAATAATATACTATGACGTTTTTGACATACTTTACTATGACTTTTTTTGACTTACTATAGTATGGCTTTTTTTAAATAATATACTATTACGTTTTTGACATACTGTACTATGACTTTTTTGACGTACTATACTATGGCTTTTTTGACGTACTATATTGATACAGTTATGACTTTTTCTAACTTTTTTTGACATACTATACTATGACATTTGTAAGCCTTTTTTTCGAGATACTACAAATATATGTATAATATATAAATATATACACTATATCTACTTTTTTGACATTTTTCGGCATTCTAAACTATGTTTTTTTATGACTTTTTTTGACATGCTATAGTATGACCTTTATTTGAAATATTACACTATCACTTTTTTATGACTTTTTTTGACGTATGACTTTTTTCGACATGCTATCCTATGATTTTTTTGACAAACCATAATATAACTTTTTTTCAAAATACTATACTATGGCTTTTTTGACATTTTTCAACATACTATACTATGACTTTTTAATGACATTTTTTTTAACATTCCATACTATGATGTTTTTGACATACTACACTAAGTTTTTTGACATACTATAATATGAATTTTTATGACTTTTCCGACACACTATACATTTTTAGACATATTATACAGTGACTTTTTTCAACATACTATGACTTTTTTGACATATTTCAACATAATATACAATGACTTTTGTCAACATAATATACTATGACTTTTTTGACATACTGTACTGTAACTTTTTATCACTTTTTTGACATACTATACCATGACATATTTATCACTTTTTTGGACCTATTATGTCTTTGTTATTACTATTTTCTATATACTATACAATGCCGTTTGTTACAATCAAATTATTTCATTTAAACGGAGGGAGACAACAAAAACACAACAGCAAGAACGATTTCTGCAACTCACAAACTAGACACAGACAAACACACAAACAAACAAGAGGCATTGACAGGGAAACTGGCATTAGACAAAAGGGACCAAACACCCAGATAGAAACAAGAAGGCTATAGCACAAGTTTACAGCATGATTTCAAGGATTCAGCAATGCTGAGTGTCCAAAGTCTTTCCTGGCGCTCCATTTATGTGAGCCGTGGAGAGCTCCATATATATGACATCCAAAAAAGAAAGGGTCAATATACGAAGAGACAAGTCATGAGGTGGTTTTCAACGGGTTGCAATCTTTCTCTTGGCCACTATAAGTCCAGCAAAAACAGCACATTTCTGAGTTTTTGAGAGCTGAAGGGCTGAAGGTCATTCAGAATTAAAACATTGACAGTAACAGGTACAGTATCATATCAGTATCAGAACTGACTTTTTATGACGTTTTTTATAAATACTATACTATGACTTTTTTCAACATACTATACAATGACTTTATTACTTATTTTTACATACTTATACAATGACTTTTTATGACTTTATTGAACGTCCTATACCATGACTTTTTATGACTTTTTCGACAGACTCTATTATAACTTTTTTCAACATAATATACTTTGGCTTTTCATCATTTTTTCGACACACTATACAATGACATTTACATTTGAGTTTTGTTTTCAACATTTGACTTTTTTGTCATACTACAACATGATCGTTTTATGACTTCTTTCGACCTATACTGTAACTTTCTTAGGATGTACTATACTAATAGTTTTTCAATATACTATACCATGACTTTTTATCACTTTTGTCAACATACTACATACAACATACTTTTTATCACTTTTTTATCACTATGACTTTATTGACATACTTTACTATGACGTTTTGATCATTCTTTTTCCACATACTATACTATGGCTTTTTTGTATAACTATACTATGACTTGTTTATCACTTTAATCAACATACCATGAATTTTTTTACTTTTTTCACCATACGATACTATCGCTTTTTATCACTTTTTTGACATACTACAGGAAGTGCAATCAGTGCTAGCAACTCATAGCTAGAATAATACAAAGCATTCCCACATTGCATGTAATGACTCAACTCCCTCTGTTTTGGTTTTGCCTCATCATGACACGTTTTTCTCTCTTTCTCTCGTGTGGGTTGGCTTGGATCTTACTGCATATTCATTTGGACAACCCCTTTAATGTCATAATTAGGATTTTTTTTTCTTTCACATGAAAAATGACAGCATTTTAACTTGCATATGATGATTATGATATGATATTATGTCTGGAAGGTTTAGTATGATAAATGTATTTCTGAGAAAGTCCCCCTTCTCTGCTGCTGCACTCTGACTGATCCTATACTGCATTCAAAGAGTGATGGTAAGTTTCAGTCTTGGATGTTTCTAGGTGACACAAGAGAAAGGCCAGAAAACTCCTGTCAACCACTCACTGACCACTGTAGTTTCAGAGAGTACACTTCCTGTATTTTTTTGTGATCACATATTTTTTATTATACAATTAACAAACAATACACTGAGACATAGGAACATGTCCCAGGACCAAAAAACACAGAGAGGAAAGATGGGAAACGGAAACCTAATAAAAATACAACAAAAGGAATGGAGTCTGCAGCTACTCCCTTTAGTAATGTGTTTAACACAACAAATGGACCACGGGTTCCAAAAACTTGGACAATCCAATGTGTATTGCTCATAATTTTTACTTTACATATCCAAAATGAAAAACAAAACAGCAGAATATGTTTGTGCATATTTGTAATTGCATTGTTTCTAGAAATAATTGTAAATTGTAAAATTGCAGACATGTGAAACTGCATTTTTCTAGTTAAAATGCCATTTTTTGATATCCGTAATTACATTTGTACTAGTCAAAATGTATTTTAGATAACTAAAATGACATTATGGATATATGGAATGGTATCCATTTTGGATATCTGAAATTAAAATTATGACTAGTAGACTAACAATTGTATTGTAGATATCTGAAATTGGAGTTATATATATATATTTATATATATATTTTATATTTAGTTGGCGTGCTTCGCAGATGCTGTAGCTGCCCCTCCCGAGTACTGACTGATGCTATATATCCCATGCATTGTGGTAGGGCAAGGTGAATGCAATTTCCCATGTTGTTATAATGCTGCTGACAGACCCAGATGCTTATAATTATATACTTAAAATTAATTTAGTAGCTTTTCCTACGTCACAGCTGCTACCTACTTGCATACTTGTTTACACACTTACATTACACGCTTTTCTCGTCTTGACGCTTGAGGGAATTCCCCAAACTGACATATAAAAACAATCAGATAAGAAGGCAGCAACACAGTGCTACTAATTTACCAGGCACGAGCTGATATATTATCTACCTGATCGGAAAGATGGCAGTCTTTTATTTCTGTAAGTCAGCAAGCCCAAAACACAGACCATAGCGTATAATATACGATTTGGTTTCTCCAAATCAGCTGTTTAGTCATGCAACTCTTGTGAAAACCCATAATGTATGTACTGATGGTTTTTCTTCTCTTGCCGTGCAGACTCCGCCTGTGTACTGCTGCTGACTACCCTGAGCTGGCCCACGGCCACAGGACTCCCGGTGAGCACCCTGAACCTAGACAAGTGCGGAGACTCGTTCAAGAACCTCCTTGGAAATATCAAAGAGCTTCTCAGGCTCCGCAGTGTGAGTACAATTCCTTGCACCATGTTGTGATGCTGTATTTTTGTCTTTCTTTCTTTTTTTACTCTGTCACACACTTCTGTTCAGTAATTCACTAGTAATAAATAATAATAATACCTTTATTTTGTATTACAGGATGTTTTGTGTCATGGCATCGCCTCTGACACAATGGAGATTAGGAGTAAACCTGACACAGTGCTGGCCTGCGCACCCATACCGACTCAGGTGACTGTACAATTAACAGTGATAGTAATGGAATATTTATGCTATTCAACAATACCGATTCAACTTTGAATTATCTTCAGGCTACTTTTTGTGTAAGGAAAACATAAATCCTAATGATTCTTTTGTGCATAGTTTGCCTCCAAAAGAGGATACAATTGTTTTATGGAAACAGCCTTATGCCTCATAATTTGTGCTCAGCTTTCTCCAACTATTACATGGTCCAAGTATATTAAATAATTGCATGGCCTAAAGATGCTTATGGACACCTAACTGCTAAAACAAATTGCAAAATTTCTCATGTTTAAAATGTTTTTTTACCCCGCAGAACTCAGGCTGTATGAGGCAAAGAAATTCATCCTTCAGTGAGGTATGCTTAAGTTTTTTGTTATTTTGAAATGCTTTTTAGAATTAACAGACTCATTGTTATAGTTTCATGTTATGCAAAAGTATTAAGTCAAGTTTCTATTTCCTTTAATCAAAGCTTTACATTTGGTATTAATCTGATATTCTAACAACAAGTTCTCCAAACCATACGCCGATATAGGTCGTTTATTCATACCATCTAACAAGACCCGCAGGAGCTATACAGTACATTACTTTCTCCTTTGCTCCTGTCATGTTTACTACGGCCACTAGAGGGCGCCGCCCCTACAACGATAAAATGAATCATAGTTGCTGCTTGCACAAACTGTGAGATTGCCTTTTGGGGGAGGACAGTCTCTGGAAGCCGGATATTTTTTACATTATACACCCATTAAATCATCTTATCTGCATTTTTCTATATTTAGCAGATGACTGACGTGTCATTTTTTCTGCTTTTCTTTACAGAGTGACTGTCTGATGAATATCATGGAGGACTTGGCCCACTATGATGCTGCTATTAAGTCCTACATCAACTCCCCACTCAGAAGTCATGAGGAAGAAGTTGTACTGAGACCAACTCTAACAATAATACAGAGCCTGAGGAAGGTGTGTTTGCTATGCATGTGTGGAAGGGGTAAAAACACAGTCAGGATTTAAAGAAAATAACTTTTAATAGTCGCCTGATGAAATCTTCCTTGGTTTATACAGAACTGCTCCTTGGTGTCGAATGGAGTGCGCACCTCTTCAGAGGTATTTTTCAATTCCTTCTTTTTTGAGTTTGTTCCCTGTTTACTCCTCATCTGTCAGTCTTTAAGAGGAAAACTGATATAAACTCTATCTTAGAGAAAGATTTTTCTAAGATCCGCAGGGAAGCTTTTGTCAGGGTGAGTGTTCATGTTGTTTCCCTCTCGTGTTGTCTTGTAGGAGGATGCTGCCCAGATGTGGGGAAGTGACACCTTCAGTAACAGGCAGAAGATGTGCAAGATGATGAGGGGCTTCCACGTGCGAACCATCACCATCAACCGAGCTATGGGCTACATCGCCTCAGGAGAACACAGGAAGTGAACATCCTGCAACCTCCTCATCACTACCATCATTCCATTAATGCCACACTATCTCTCCACCTTAATGTATCCAACCAAGCTATCCTGATCATTCACTAACATCATGTACAACGTCCAACCAAGTATTGTGCACATGCTGCACAGCCGTGTTCATGATTACTGCGCAGGCATAAGCTAGCTGGCCAGACTGCAGCCTCTTTACTCCGTGACAGCTGTTGGCCCATTTAAATGTATTCCAGTATTTGGGGGAATGTATCTATTTATTTGAGATCTATTTATTACATGTATTTATTTATTTGATGGCCTGTGATGTTATTTATTGTTATTTATAATAAATTATTTTATGGTATTAGCAAGTGATGAAGTGGAAGTGATTTTTTTGTGTTTATTTTTTTAAATGGAACTCAGTGCAAGTGAAAATTGAACCGATGACACTCAAATTTAGTAAAAAGAAACTTTTACTTGTTTTATTCAGTCAACATATGCTTTGATACAGTTACACCACAATTTTCTGAAGAACTCAGACATGATAGAAAACAAGTGCAAAAAAGGACGGACTGGAATGTTATTGGTAAGTTTATTTCTGAATGTAAACATTACTGCATCATATCGACATGGAAGACCCTAAAAGATTCAACAATCCAGATGCCGTTTCTACAGCTTTTTCCCCAAATAGTGTTGAGATGTCTGGAAACAGCATAATATGAATACAGGCAAAACAGAAACAAAGCTGTAAATAATGCAAGGATGTTTACAAAAAGGAACTGAAATGTTTCCACAGGCTGATTACAGTAGTTTGGTTTTGTGATCTAAGACCTACAGCTATGAAATAAGCTTTGAAAAGATGACTCCTAAAAAATATATATGAATGTTGTGAGGCTGTAACTGCACTCACAAGTTCAGCTCTAAATCCAAATGCTTGTGATTCCCCCCCCCCCCCACAGTGTACACTATTATAATACACACAAACAGCATTTATACTTAATGAGATATGCGCTCCAGTCACAGGTGGGCAGGAATGGATTCATAATTCAAGTTAAACAAGATAAACATAATGAAGGACCTGTTGCAACGCCATTTAGTTTTACAAGTTCAGAGCTGTCCAATAACACAACCAGACGTAAATATACAAAAACAGACTTAAAAAAAAAATAGATCACAGGTTTGAAATAGTTGGTAAAAAATGATATGTACAGGACAACTATAAAAAAATGTATGAGACACAAACATACTTCAGTCTGTGTTACTTTGGACAGTCACATGCATGTGCATGTGCATGTGATGTAATCCCTAATTGTTTTATAAAAGTCCCACAAACATAACATTTAAAAGTGAAACACAGGTTGGATTTTTCCCATTTTTTGCAGTTTCAACACTGCAGCACCTACATTTACATATGTAACTGGCTACATAATTAGCTACGATATATATCTCAATGACTACTACACCTCTACTGGTCATTTTTGAACCTGGTAATGCTAAGCATCAAATTCTTGCTGCACAAAGGAAGCCTTGGTTACAGCTCGTCTATTCTGTATTCATTACAGAACCAAAGGATTACATTAGAACAAAATCAGAGAAAATGCCCATCCATAGATCACTCACGTACATGTCCAGAAAATATTCAAAAGGAGATGCACAAACTGGGAAAAGAGCTGATGCTTGGTCCATTGGTCAACTCTGCTTTCCTGAGATTTTACTTTTCTTTCTGATGATGGAGCAGCAAACATCCAACCATTTAAGTCCAGTCTCTTTCACTTAGCTGCTCAATTGTCCATCATATCTGAAAATAAAAGACATAACACAATGTCTGTTTATCAGAGCAATAATGGATATATCGGTTTTTATTTTGATCAAACCAACAAAAGATATGAACATTACAAGTGCCTATCACAAGTTATCAATTACCCCTGATCCCGGCCAGTATACTACGGGTCACAGCACCTTGACATTTCAGTCACAGATCGGAACTATGTTGCAGCACTACTAGTGTCTGTAATCTCATCTATATTTTACAGCCACCACTAAGCACTCTGATGTGGGCAGTGGGTACGGAAGCAGTTCTGCACCAGCTTTGATGTTACATGGCTTGTATTGACTTTATAGATAAGACTGCTAGCGGACGCTATCCCAGCTATGCAGCTGAGAAGATATCCATCTGGTGAGTTTGCATTTTCAATATTCTTCCCATAAAAACTTTTATCAGGAGATGATCTTTCTAGATGAGGGCTAGTTACTAATATGATGTCAAATAGTTTATTCAATATGAACAGCATGCCAAAAAGGTGTGAGAAAATAACATCTTCTCATTTAGAAAGCCCATAGACTATCTAAAATACGGACGTAGTCTCCGTGACATCACCCATAGGTGTCTGAAGAGCCAAAAGGAAGTTCCAAATGAGCAGCTCCTGTTAGCGCCGGTCGCTTAAAAAAATAATTATACCTGCTAAACATCAACATGTTCTCTCGGTCACTGTGAGCATTTTAGCACGCTCAAAGCACCACTGTTCCTAAATACAGTTGATGCAGGGCTGTAGATGTGGAATGATTTATCAATAATCAAAATTATGACCAACTGTCATTTGTCACTGTCAACCGATTACAACCATCCTGGGCGGCTACCCTTAGAAAAATAGATAGCGGGAAGAGAAGGATGTCCAGGCTTTCTCCCAGCAATGTCCATCGGGTGAGCCAGACTAGGAGTTTATGGTAATCCATCAATATTCAATCTATTATATTGTGTTTATATGTCTGCAGTTTATTACCTTGCAGTGTCTGATGGACCTCATTTGGCAAGTCGTCCAGCTCCTTCACACTTTTCCACAGCTGAATTGCCGTGGCCTCTCCGGGCCGCCTTCTGCTCTTCCACTCCACCAGCATCTTCAGCTTCTGCATGGTCACATCTTTCTCTGTTGCCTGGATGTCATCCAGCTCCCTGGACGTCAAGTCTAAGAAGATGGCCACCTGCTTCCAACTCCTTCCCCAGCCGCTTGGCCACCTGCAGTAGCTGTTTCTCTGACATGTCCTGGCCCTGAGACATCATTGTTTTCACTCCATCTGGGAAAAGATGCACAGGTACTTTATTTCTGTATAATTTAAGAGAGACAGGTGTTTGGGCTGGTTTCTGTTGACTTGATTTGGGCAAAAAAAGTGTGTGGCGGAGGTTCTTCTTAGATCAGTAGTTAGTTAAAAAAAGACATGGAAATTCACCTGACTCATCCTGCCATCGAGCCCTTTTACAGGTTGTTTCCTCTTCTGAGGGGCTGCTGCTCCTCTGTCTGCCTATGAGAGAGATATGGAGAAGTTGCTGAAAGCATGTTGTGATAAAAAAATCGAATCGGATAAAAAAATAAAAAAGCTTACTGCTCGTCCTTTTCCTCGGCTTCTTTTCAGTGTTATCCACACAGTCACCTGAGAGTACAGAAAAAAAGATAGTCATCACTCTGGAGTAGAAACCAAATTTCAGTCATACACACAATATTTATAACAGAACAGAACATGTGGAGACCACTGAACACTTATGTGGCTTATTTGCAGATAAAAATCTATAATCCCTGTAATTGTCACAGAAAAAAAGTGTGAAAAAAGTGACTTTTCAAACAAATATAGATTTCCTTTTTCACCTGCAAATCACCAAACGTGTTCAGTGGAGTCTAAATGCACTGGTACCTTCTCTGATGGTGGCGGACCATACAGTCTCCTCAGTGTTAATCTCTACGAGAGACAGTTTAAAGGGAGGAGGCTGCTCAAAGAACGCTTCGAAGTAGCCTTTCATCTTAGTCACCGCAAGAGTGAATTTCAAATCCTGCACAGAGACACATACGAATTATACACACATTATGTATATATACATACATTTACGCACGCACTCGCACACACACACACACACACACACACATATTTGTATGTTTTCAATACAATACATACATAAGTTGCGAAATGCATATGCAAAGAGACATACCTGAGGTTTGATCTCTCCCTCTGGCTCGCTCAGGAGACGATACATCCCCTCATCCAGTTTACATGTGGGAGGCTTCTCTATCTTTTTGTAGCGATTTTTGTAGCACCGCACCTGCTTGCCTATATCCTGGTTTACATAGGGACAGCAGAAGACAAGACAAAGCGCAACATAAGTCACTTCCTCGCAATAGGCTGAGCATGCTGATGAACATTCAATAAAACACATTTTCCATAGTCGAAGTGAAAAAACTGAAGGCGTCTCTGAGGATACAGTATATTAATAATTTTAGTTTATATATTTCAATGGACTGTGCAGGTTATAATAAATGAAGTATGATTATTCACCAGCTGCGTCCTCCCAGACACACATGCTCACACATAACCACAAACCCACTTCCTGTGTGACCTCAGTAGTGGTACAGTGTTAGAATGACTGAGCAATATTGCCATTAAGCTGTCAGAACTACGTGGCACACTTACAGTAATACACACACCAGGGGCACTGATACCATTTCCAATACATACCACTGACCTTTATTACAATGAAATTACTGTAAACTTTATCAGAGGGTGTACTATTCTGGTTTACTCCGACATCAATACTGTACTGCTTATTTATCTATACTATTCTTGCAATCCTCTTCATCATAGATACCATTTTCAGCATAATTACACACTGTTGGTAAATATTGTAGTATACATAGTTTTACATATTCATGTATTTATACAGTGGTGGAATGTAACTAAGAACATTTACCCTATGTTAGTACAAATCTCCGTGAGTCAGTTACATTAATCTGATAGCTTTAGTTACTGCACACAAAACACATGTAGTTTATAAAATACGATGTGTTATAAAAATAAACCAACCAACTGTATATATGCCTTACAAGTACTGCTGAAATGGCTAGAAGATTAAACACTACGTTGATTGACAAAACTGTTTGGATCGTCCAGTTTCTTGAGGATTTTACTGCATTGAGTACTTTTACTTTAAGTACATTTTCCTGATCATACTTTTACTTAAGTAAGATTTTCAATGTAGGACTTCTACTAGTGATAGAGTACTTTTACAGTGTGGTATTAGTACTTTTACTTAAGTTATGGATCTGAATACTTCTTTTACCATTGTATTTTTATATACTGTATCTTTTCAAGAATGGGCGCAACCGTAATGTAAACTAATTTCCACCAGGAGATCAATAAAGTATTTCTGATTATGATAATATCAGAGAGTCAATGATCATTTGAACCAGATGCAGAAGATATAATGTGGATATCATAATATTATTGCATTGCGACACTGTATAACCTCATCACAACTAAAGGTCTTTGCTTCAGCGTATTACACAAACCGGGGAAATCTCGTTGTCTGCTGTATAAAGTCTTACATCATCAGTGTACTTACAAAATTATGAACAAGAAGTGAAAGTTAAGATTAGGCACTGTATCTGTTTTTAATTTTTCCAGACACAATTTCATAGGAAAGGCATTTTGCTGGAGTTTTATTCAGTAAGTAAGATTGAAAGTCACGATTGAAAAATGTAGGGGACTAAGGTGATGGCCTCCCAAATATTTCTTTGCAGCGTGCACATAAGGAGGGTTTTTCTTTTTTGGTTTGTTTATTCATTTCTTTTTTTCTTTTTGGCTCTCACGTGGCATAGGGGGGAAAATTCCCAAATGAAAAACACAAAATGTGCATAGTCACAAGATGGTTGTCACACTGATAAACAAAACTTGGCTAATTCACTTGTACAATGTGGATCTTTAACAGTTTTATTTCCATATGCGTAAGACATGGTAATGTGAAATATATCACGGTCTCTTAAGAAGCAAGGCATAAGATGTGCATTTAAGACAGGTGTATGTGTATTTTGCCATTCAGACCATAGCCTTGTGTGCACTGTATCCAGTGTTGTAACTGCAGTCCTGAGTGGTGGAAGCAACATTTGAGAAAGTTCTTTTGTAAATGATTTCCTGCAACTACAAAAGGTTTTGGAGAAATCTGACCATATTTCCAGAACAGCTGTCATGTGTTAAAAATGAAAGTACAGACTAATGACCAGAGACCTCACACTTGTTAAGTAATGATTAGGGAAACTGTCAACCGTCGATTGTAGAGAAGAAATAAATTCAGTTCCACATACGGTATTCTCTGACGCTTACCTTGATGTCGGATGCACTGTTGGTGGCCAAGTAGACGTGGAAGCTGTAGCAGTTGTTGTCACTGCCCAGCTGCTTGTAGACCAGGACCACCCCATGGCGCTCTACAGGTTGGCTCGTCTGAATAATGGGACCCACGGGTGACAGGGAGGTCACATTCCACTTAACGTGGCTACCTGAGTGGTCCACTGTCGGCTCGATGAGTGGACGGTTGTCCTTTATGTGCAGGACACTGAATGTCATCTCATTTTCTGGATCTGTGTCACAATATTAGGGAAAAAGAAGTTTAGAGCAGCTTTAAAATCATAGATAAAAGATTATGATACTCTATAAAACAAAGCCTTTAGATGGATCATAATTATTAAAGAATTGCACCTTTACTTTCATGACAGCTATCAACTAAATTTAACCTCGAGGTGACATCTTTGTTGGAAATATTTGATGAAAAATTGCCTTATGGGCGACTCCCCACAGGAAGCCAAGGTACAAAATTATGAATTAGGCTGTATTTTGAACATAGAAGAGACAGCTCTGATATTAATTCTCACCGGCAAGGCAGACGGAGTGAGGGAACTGGATGGATGTGAGGACAGACGCGTCCTTATTGACAGTGTCCACGTTAAAGATTGGTCCAGCAAATTTCCAAGAGTCCCGGAGGAATGCGCCAAACTTGGACCAGGACAAGACTGAGTACCGCACGAGGACCCGCTCCGATGCTTCAAACACCAGGCCGGTGACCGAACACTCGTACGTGCCTTCTCCTTCCAGCTGCACCCTAGGATGCACCCTGAGTCAGTGATGCTGTACATACAGAATCAATACAAATGTGCACAGACCAGATCAGTGGCAGAGACAGTCGTACTCACTGTAATCGTCCCTTAGAGATCCTCCTGGGGGTAACAAGCTCACTGCCATGGCTCTGTTAAACAAACCAGATACGTAGATTGATATGTGCACAACAGGAAGGCCAATATCAGAAAAAAATGATTATCTGGTTTCTGAGCTTACCTGTTGGATGGCTTTGCATTTTTCACAGCATGATTTGAAGGGCCTTTCATCTGTCAGAGCGTACGACAAAATACAGGATGTTATTTACAGGAGACGTGAAACTATCTCCAGAACATTCACTGTGCTATCACATCAGTTACGATCTGCTTACCTTTCCCATTCGAAACCTCTACTAGAGGTCCAGGGACTGAATCTAGAGGGGGAAATTTTTCCAAAATTATTACATGTAAAATTATATATAAAATCACATGTCAGAGGCTGAAAGCTTGTGTTAATCTTTTAGCAGTTACCCTAGACAAACTTCTCCAAATGAGCGAGGGTGGAGTATGCTCAATCTAATTCTGTTCCAAAAAAAACAGCAGAGTTCAACATTTTGTGGAGTAATTAGGTAGTATGGCTGCCATTAAGATGCGGTTGCGGCTAGGGTCCGCTGACATACCACTAAAGCCATGGCAACTAGGACAACAAGCTGACGTGGCTGTCTCGATGTAAACAACATACAACAGTTTAAAAAGCAGAACAGTTACTTAGTCTGCAAAGGCAGGTACTGATATTTTGTAGATGTTGTTTCGCACCATTTTTAGACTCCTCTGCATGGGCCTCTTCATCGTCTGCAAAGAACATAAAAGGAGTTAAACACCATTTGTTCTTTGTCTGATCTTGTTAAATTCTTGAGCCACAAAGGTGTTCTAGGATGTTGGTTATTACCTTCCTCTCCTCCGTCCTTCTCAGCACATTCTTCTGGTGAAAGAAAGAGTGAGAAACAGAGAAACTAAAAAAAAAAACTAACTTAAAACAAAGACTGGGAATGGGGAAACAGCTAGCCTGGCTCTGCCCAAGGGTAACAAAAACCAACACTTCTAAAGCTCAATAATAACGCGTTATATCACGGTTGGTCCTGAAGCCACCCATGGTCGACTGGCAACCTTTAGGTGATGACAAGACTCCAGGAAGACACTATTCCCGGCTTTTTTTGTGAGGATTAAACAAATGAGATAATGTGTTAAATGTTGAGCTTTAGGAGGTACTGGAAGGTATTTTTTTTCTACCCCTGGACAGTACCAGGAACTTAGCATCTCCTGGCTGATTCATATTTAACGTACAGATATGAGAACGGTATCAGCCCGCTTTACAAAATCAAAAGCAGTTCAAAGTGCATCTCTCACCAGAATCCTCATCCTCCTCGTCCTCCTCTGAGCTATCCTCAGTGGATGTTCCTGTGTTCTCTGTTTGATGAATCAATATGGAAAGGGACATGTGAGAGGGGTGAAACTGTTGCACTGAATTTCCAATGAATGATGGGTGAAAGGGATGCATGCCAGGAAAGTTACGTGTTACTTTGTATATAGAAAAAAAAAAGGAATTAAATGTCAGAACAAATGTTTTCTGGAGATGACTACGTTTTTGCACAAGCTGTGGAAAGAACAAACAAGTGAAACTGTTGTGGTGTGATATCTGTGCTCACCTGAACTGCTGCTGTCACTTTCTGTCAGGTTATCTGTGACAAATTGTAAAGTCATTGTTTTGAGGTTAGTGGTCTGGAAAAACCGATGCAATAATGTCAAAATGTAATTACTATTAATACATCATTATTCATATTTGGTCTTAACCATTTCATCTCACACATTTCTGTAGTTATTACATTGCCCTGCAGTAAATGCATGACCAACTCATGTTAATTTTACCTGAACATGAAACACAACTCTGCAGTAAAACAAAAAATAGTGCCTAATAATATGTAATGATGTATCTTTCACCTAACCTTTTTAACTAACCAATCTATTACTGTAAGAGGGGGGGAGCATACGTGTTGTAAATATTCTGCTTCTTTACCTTCTCATGGAAAACCACATGCCCTGTTCCTAAACTCAACACTCACACTGTCCGACATTCACAATGCCAAAAAAAATGTAGAAATAGAATTTTCAATTCTGTCACTGGGGCTTATCCTTCAACAGGTGCAGTCCCAGTGAGAGACCTCAACTTTTACTTCTATGTGCGTGCACTTCTTGTTTCCATCCCTATTAGTCATCAAATAATCCATAGCATGTCTGGTTCAGTTTTTCATTATTTCTTAGCTGTTGAAATGTGGCACAACTGTGAAGAAGCCTGTGATAAGTGCTATGCATTACCATTCTGGCACATTTATCCAGATGGGTCCAGAGGAGCTGCTGCTGCTTTCTTCCCAGCAGCAGTGAATGTCCATGGACCGGGCCATCTGGCTGAGTGCCTGGCCGTCTAATGGATGGAGCCCATCCTCTCTGGCCCACAGAGTTTTATCTTAGACTAACAAGCAGATGCTGCTCCACTCGCAGCACCTGCCTCATCAATCTCTCTCTTCTACTCCACTCGATCTGTCTGCTTCACCTCTCTTTGTACTCTCCCTTTTCCATTTTTCTCTCCTTGTCCTTATATGCCTCCTATCTCTTTTTTCTGCTGCTGAGCCAGCAGGCATCCCTCTTCACCCGGGCATGGCCACTTCTCTTCATCAGACAGACAAACAAGGTGGAGATAAACACCCGCACAGATACACGCATGCAAGTGCAAACACAACACACTTCTTTACAACGTCAAAGGTTTGAATCGTTTCATGGGTCTTGCCTGCCATCTGCTGGTCTAGAGAAATAACAAAACCAATGGCGTGAAAAGGTTGATGTGTGGTGTACAAACATGAGCAATCCACAAGAAATGCAGTTTCCTGGTCGGTGTCATTTGAAGTTCAGTATTTTCACTATCTGTTATATTCATTAAGACACGGGGGGGGGGGGGATTTAAGTCAGATTAAGTCAGATAAGTCAGATTGCTGCTTTCCTAATCATCATCAGTTGCATATGTCTTACTACTATGCCTAGTGTTATTTGGGGGGGGGGGGCATTTAATATTTAATTTGAAAATACTTTAAAGGTCTGAAAAGGTAAAAACTCACAAGCAAATATAAAATGTTGTGTACTGGTGGCATTGTTACAAATAGCAAAGGCAGAACTGCGGACCAAGTGACTGTCTGACTGCATAAATATTGTGCCTTTCAAGGCAAATTATATTGAAATCAGAGAGGCCAAACAACGAGACGAGAAAAAGGTGGCAGAAGAAAAAGAAAAAAAGGAAAAGTAAAGTAGTGACAAATAATTGATGGGGATGCACACCTTTTAAATATTAAGCAACGGAGCCACAAGAGATACATAGCACAAACAAAAACAACAGACACATGTCACTCTGTGCGACTCTGTGAGAAAGTGAAATGAGGAAAGGGAACAGTGAGGGGGAGGGAAAGAATGGAAATGGGCCGATGTTTACCTTTGTTTTCAGGTGCAGGGACATCTCCGTCTCTGTAGGACAGAGGAGAGAACATTCAGACCACTTTAAATTACACTCATGTCAGGGACGTCTGGGAGGTGTAATGACAACTACGGGAGGATATAGAGGTTGAAAGGGAAGGCTCTTAAAATCGTGCAGCTGCAGGCTCTCGTAGTACACCACTTCTGCTTTCAATCAGGAACACACGCTGTTGAATGAATTTGAAAAACAGGAAATGGGCACACGGCACACGCTGTCACACAAGCCGACTGCATGTTCATTTCTGCATGTCTGACCAACTTTCAGGGAAGTGCCATGGATCACTGGCTGGGCACTTTTTGCCATTTAACAAAACTGGTCTGGGCACTTTATCTGCTTTCATAACTCAGACAGCAGTGGGGAAGGGTGATTCATATTCAATGTAATCCTTTATTTACTTTCAGTGGTATCGTATTGTGATGATATGATCATATGGTGTTATCATTTGACAACATCCTGGTGTCTCAATCATTAATTCCAAACCCATTGTAAAATACAACTCATTACAACTAAATTAGTTATTAGACATAGGTTTTACACAACAAAGCATGTAATTGCATGTTTTGCATGTCATTTGTCATACATCTGCCATATTGTTTCAGCTGTACAAGAACAAAAGTCTTTCCATTGATTTCAACCATTATCACCCAGCCCTGCAAAGCAGACATCTATACCAGTTCCTCATGGCTAATTTTTTTTTTGTGTGTGTGTGTGTGTTTGACTTTTCAGGAATGTAGTATATTAATCAAACAACAATCCAACTTTAAGTGTAATGGTTCAGATGATGTTGTGGTCTGAGCAGATGACTGGTGTAACCGGTTGGGCTTCAACAAGAGACAACAAGCCTGAGATCCGACAGGGGGGAAAGCCGGAGAGCCAACAGCCATAAAAAATTAGGTCATATCCCGCCCCATCTTCTCCTGTTTCCCTCCCTCGGCTGTAAGGATACAGAACTGTGTGATCCAAAGCAAAATGATGCATCAGGAAATTAAGATTATTAAACCTGACCAAATTGGGGTCTTCTATTTGGAGTCTGTTAATCCTGATAAGGCACTGTGGTTTCCTTTGTTTTCAAACATCTGTCCCGGAAACCCTTTTTTCTTCTCCTCACGGTCAACTCGTTCTCTCTGCCAGGTTGTCGCTCCACAACAACACTGAGGCTCATTAGTTGCCATGGTAGTCATCTCTTCCTTTGAGCAAAGCGTGCCTTTTCATGGCTCAAATGTTTTCAGGCCACAAATACACTCTCGGCGTGAGTTCACAGACTTTCTCTGCTCTCACTTGGTTCTCTCTTCCTCCCACAAAATATAACAGAATCATCTGTGAGGGCGTTGGTCTGTATCTGGCTGACAGATAAAAGCCACAACTTTGACATGCTTTTTACAACGTCCCATAAACACAATGAAAAGACAGGGTCTGTGTATAGATAAAAATGAACTGCCAGTTGGCCTGCATCTACAACAAAAACTGTTACTAACTACATTCAGTTAATATTATACCTCACTGCTTTCACTGTGAGGTTTATAGTGGGTCATAAACATCACAACGGCTAATTCTGTCTTGCTACTGCGTCCCAAATAAAGTTACCTTTAAATTAGCCTACTCATATGTCCCTCGTGGACATTTAATTCTGATTTGAAAGTTTTTAGTACAATGTTATCTCTGTGTGGTATTGTTCATTCAGGGACTTTTCCGGCCCTCATCACCGGGTCACTAATACCCTAGCAACAACATAACAGTCACAGAGGACAATGAGTCATCAGTATCACCTCACCTGTCCCCACTCACCTGTGGTTCACAATACAACTGATATTAGATATACTATTAGAGACATATGAGTTATGAATCATATTCAAAAATAAAAAGCAACAACCATGGCACTGCATGTTGGTAAAATTGTGTGTGTGTGACACATGGCGTGTGTGTTTCATTGCAACATTAATCATAATTAAAAACTGCAAGCAGAAAGTTATATTTGAATGTAGGGTTGGGCAATATATTGATGTTGTATCGATATTGCGATATGAAACTAGATAGCGTCTTAGATTTTGGATATATCGTAATATGGTAAGTGTTGTCTTTACCTGGTTTTACAGGCTGCATTACAGTAAAGTGATGTCATTTTCTGAACTTACCAGACTGTTGAAGATGTTCTATTATTTACCTTTACCCACTAAGTCATTAAATCATTTCTGGAGAATCTTTAACAAAAATCTCATTGTGTAAATAACATTTTGTTAAAGCACCAATAGTCAACCATACAACATCGTCGCAATATCGACATTAAGGTCAATAATATCGTGATATTTGGTCAATAATATTGTGATATTTGATTTTCTCCATATCTCCCAGCCCTACTTGAGTGCTTGTTTGTAGTCCACTGTGTGTTGAGCTTACATTGTCATCTACACTTGTGGGTTTTTTCTCTCCTATAATATCGATATAAGGGATTTAGTAGTTTATTAACCTACATTTAGTAAATAACTATCAAATAATGACTTTAGATCTTCATCTTCTGTCTCTCCAGACAGCATGTTACACACTTGTCAGTCAGTGAGTCATCACAATGTAACAACAGAGCAGCGTGCAGCAAAGAGAGCAACACCAACAAAGAGATCACGACTCGCTTGCGCTTCCTCTTTGTATCTACGTTCAGTTGCACGCATCTGTAACGAGGAAGCATTCGTTGTACATGTGTTCCTTTTACTTAAAAGACTTGTGCACAAACACATGAGCCTATAACCGACAACAACAAAAGACACCACTGACTTCCTGTGTTGACTTGACGCGGTTTTAGCGCTGCATCCTCCGCAGCAGGCATCATGTTTCCCAAACTGTAACACGATGAAAGACAATGATGTAACGTAAAAGCCAGGAGGTCAACACTTGTCTGGTAAACAACAAAAAAGTCTTACCCGTCCTCAAGGTGACAAGCCGCTCCGCAGCTCGCCATCTCCGCCACCATCCTGTAACCAAACCTTGTTATACTTTCTGTTGTTCCGCAGCGTGCAGCGGCTGCGCAAAAAAAGCACCTGAAAGGCAATATGATCCTATCATCGGCTACATCAGCGGCTCGTTAAAGCGCTAGGCAGTAATTGGCGCAAGAATGGTCATCGGAGCCCTCGTGGCTGAACTACTTATTTGCATTTGTCCCTTTGGGTGCATCATCCCTTCAGCAAAATCCAGAGGCAAAACCAAACAGTATGGGTTAACTAAAAAAAATGGCGCTCACTGTTTCCTAAAGTCCAAAAAGAAAACAGCCGTTTTGCTTTGAGATGTGGATGCACTTTGCTTCCTCTTATAAACACTGTTTGTGTGCACGCTAAACGTAAAGTCTTCACATCATGCTATTCATAACTGCGCCGTTCAGTGCATGAAAGCGCCAAAATGAACGCCACATGTGGGCGGATGCAGCATCCTGCCTTAGCGTGGCCTTTGTAAAGTCATGTTGATGATTTACAGCCGTGCTTTTGCCATTTTTTTTCTTTTCTTTTTTTAAATTCTCTGATAATTTAAAAAACAATTTGAAAAAAAGAGAGAGAGAAATGGCAAAAGCACGGCTGTGTTTGCTGTTACACACAATACAAGACTAATATCAGCTGCATGCCGGGCCAAGTTGTTTGTGGAATGACAATAGAGAATAAAGTAAAAACCAATTCATATTTTAGGCTCCATATAATTGCATTTTTGTTAATTCTTTCACACAGCCAAAGGTTTCCCCTAAAAGCATCTACACCAGTAAAGTAGGCAACAGAGAAACTAGGCAGAGAGCTGAAAAATAAGTCTGCTTACATCTGAGAAATATTTGGTTAGATGCAAATTTTCTCCCACACATAAAAGGAGCAGCCAGCACTACACAGTGCAACTAGGTCACTTTGAGCGGGAAAACATGCAGAGCTGCATTACCCAGAAGACACCAGCAGATGTCACATCAGACTACAAAACAAGTACAACCCATGTAAAACCATGCCTCCCCAAACTGTCCTTGCACCAGAAGACACATTCAAACTAGATTCACGTATTTGACACAAGGACTGATCAATGTCAACATAGTACGTAGTTAAAAAAGGTGACCATCCGTGGCATAAGCTCACTGTCCACCAGAGAGAGCAAGAAAGGTAGGGTGGGCTCTCTGTGAGCATTTGAGATGTCCAGTGGGACAAATGAGTGAAGGATCAAGGGCTTTCCTATTGATCTTCCACTTATTGATCTTTTCCTCTCTCTCTCCATCCGCCCATCCAACTTTCATGAAGGGATGTGTTGTCTGCAGCAGGGAGGGGGGGGAGAGAGAGAGAGAGAAAGAGAGATGCCGCAGACTAACAGGGATATTATCCAAATCTCAGAGTCTACAGGGAGAGATCCGCTCCTCGGTGCAAGAAGAGACAGCACCACATCAGACTCAGTGGCGTGACGATACCCCAAATACCTCAGGAAATTGGAGGAGATATGCGAGAGAAGTGGAGGAGAGGGGAAAAGAGAAGAGGACGGGGAAGGTCAGGAGGAGAGGAGTTGGGGTGAGAGGAGAGATAGGGAGAGCCAAGATTAGCTCGGAATAGAAGAAGGTTGTGGGGTGGGAATGTTGTTTTCTGTTGTTATTCTTTGTGTGTGTGTGTGTGTGTGTGTGTGTGTGTGTGTGTGTTTGTGTTTGTGTGTGTGTGTTTTGAATCTATGTACATTTTAAAATTCAATAAAAAGAACTATGAAAGAAGAAGAGAAGAAGAAGAGAAGAAGTCATTTAAATCACTTAAAGTATGAAGTGATCAGAGCTGGAGAATTATGACTTGGGATCGTCATCCTTGAGACTCGGTGTCCTGAAGACTCATCTTGACCTGAGATAAAGAGCTGAGACTTGACCTCAAATCAATAATTAACAGGTCTAAGACTAAAGCCACTCTAGCTGCTCTGGGACGCTGTACTGAGGCACAGCACAGCAGTGCTTTGAGCTTAGTTTACTGTGTTGACCTTTTACTCAAAATGACAAACGTGATCGTCATGGTGGCACTAGAGGAAAACCCAGGAGATCATCTAAGTCATTTAGATCTATCCTATGGGAACCATGATTTTCTGTAAAAAATGATGTTGAGATATTTCACTGATGACAACATTGGAGATCACCAAAGTAAAGTGTTATCCTCTGGTAATCAAGAATAAAACAACAGTTTAAAACTTCAGTCAGGACCAACGTGGTGGACTTACTGATATTGTAATCTATAGAGCAATGCTGCTAGGTAGTGTGGCTGAAAAAAATGCAAAAAGTGCATTTCACTCACATAGAGATGCTTTGGTTCACTACTTGCAACTGGACATTTAACACTGTTTCCACTTTTTAAAATTAGCATGCTAAGCATTGATAGACTGGACAGACTTGCTTATTAACTTGCAAGTAAAGTTTCATAGACTTGAGACATTACTTAGATTCAAGACTTTAACACCCTGATAATTATATATATATCAAAAGTTGAACCGAGGTATATTTTAAAAACAGGTATTGGGAAAGAATAGTCTTAATCAATGTATCAATCTAATCTACTGTGGCTCAGTTAAAACTGTCATTGTGTGTGTGTGCGAGTGTGTGTGTGTGTGCGTGCGTGCGTGCAATGGCAGAGCTTTGTTTACAGATTGACCAACCTGTTTGGAAACGATGATGTCACACACCCTAGAGGCTTAATATGAGCCCTTATTGTGCAGACTCCTTATCCATCAGATAGACACAGTCAAAACATCACACAAAAAGACACTGTCTCTCACATTTAAGGACACTCAGTCAGGCAAGAAGAAACCCCATAACCTCGTCTGTGCTCAAACATTCCCTTTGTAACATACATGTATTCACACACACATATGCACAAAAGGTGGCCACTTACTCTGGAGATGAGGAACTCCATATCCTTTCAGTTTCAACGGGCCATGTTGCCATCCGTTATCACTGGCGAGATCCAGTAACAACAGAGTTGTGGCTGTTGTCACCCTGCAAGGCAACCTCATTCAGTCTCGTACAACGGCGTTTGATGCATTGGCCTGAGAGTTGGCAGTCCTGTGTAATCTATAGGATAAAACTTCCTATATGGAAGCACAAAAGCACAAAAACAGAGCAGCGGTGTAGTTGGAAACAGGGTTTTAAATCAACAAGGAAAAATGTTTCACAAAGTGTAATCTTGTTTTTATTAGCAGACAACTCTTGGACTTGGATTCAAACGCCAGTGACTTGGGACTGAACTTTCCCCTAACCCCCTTGCCCTTTGATGCCATGTTCATTATTCAAGGTCTATATTTGTTGTTCTTTATTTTTATTTGTATACATTTTATTGTTTTCAGCAGTCACCTCTTTTTGCCGTTGCCATCGTGTTTTCCACTCGGGTTGAGATTTAGTTTTATGAGTCCCTTGGGGTTTTTTTTTTTCATCTCACCCACACAGTTTACACTTCTTTTGTTCTCTATTTTCAGTGTGCTGTGTTTTAGATGAGAAAATAGAGCTCGGCCTCCCCTTTAACCCCCTCTGTGTTTGTCACATTTCTCAAAATGCGCTACAACTGCAACAGCTTGTTTCGATTTCTGAACAGCTTCAGCATGACATTATGCCCTTTTATTTCAACTGTTGATTTGGGGAATTCATTTTCAGTTCAATCATTTGTACGATCAAAGAACAATAGTCTATAAGACAGGATATTAACTTGCTTTGCCTGAGGGCCACTTTGGCAAAATGACAAATGACAATGGCCAGTTAGCTTAGCTCGATCCTTGGCGGGGGATCCTTCCCTGGCACTTTTTTTGTTAAACAAACTCTATTTTGATGCTTTTATTTGCACTCTGGCACATATTTTCATTCAAAGTACAAAAAAAATTTCTAGTGTGATTCAATTCATTTTCATTGTGAATTAGAAAACGTTTGGTACTTGACCCACAGGCCGTAAGTTGAGTATTACTGGTCTACAGCCATGCTAGAAACTCTGTGAGGCTTTACTTTGGCTAAATGTTAAGTTGATGACAATGCTAACATGCTGATGTTTATCAGTATAATGTTTATCAGTATCTTAGTTTGGTGTGTTACATGCATTTTGCTAAAAACAAAGTACAACCCGAGGCAGATGGGAATGTCTGAAAGTTTTTCAAGTTCATACTGTAATTCTGGTCTCAATCAATTTTGACCTTATGATGGTGCTAGACGTAAAGTCAAGGGGATCACTAAAGTTATTACAAATTATCCCAAAGGGGGACATGAATGTCTGAGTCAAATGTCTTGGCAATACATTCAGCCATTGTAGAGACATGTCACGCAAAACCACAAATGTCAGTCTGATGGTTGCACTACTGTATAGGAAACGACAGGGATGCAACAAAGTCAGTAGGATGTATCCTCTGGGAATCATGAATGTCTGTACCAAATGTCATAGTAATCCATCTGATAGACATTTAAAGGTCCACTGCTTTTTTGAGCAATGTTACACTTATTGAGTTACATATTGAAATACAAGTTGCCATTTATTTTGTAGTTGCATTGTTATGTTGAGTGGACACATGTACATAATTACAACATATTTGGTATTGGCATGCACTATTTGATCTTAACTTAATCCCTGGCATCTTGACTACAATTTAAAGTAAAGGGTTTATAGATTTGTTGCGTCTTTGCACAATATAAATATATAATGACGGACCTACCAAAGGGTGCATGGAGGTGAAATTAAGCCTTACAAACTAGTGGTTAGATTTACTTTTATGCAGCGATTGTGGTGTGTGTTCTTTGTGAAAGACATTGTGCATCATGTGGAAACTGTGTGTTTTCTAAAACGTTAGGCACATCTGTCCTTGATGTTGTTAGTGTTTGACACCTACACAGTCTAACTAAGAAGGTCTTGGGACTCTTTCACAGTTCCCACTTTCACCAGAAGGGATTGGCTTTAATTATTGTGCAATTTCACATATAAACAGATTTCCTGTCTCTGGACATCCACGGATGGAAGAAACAGAGGAATAGAGGCAATAATTTAGGCAAAAAGGGGGATAAAGAGATTAGTTTAGTGTCTGCATGGTCTCTGGGGAACTTGGATGTGAGTTTCTGAGTTGACCACCCCTCTCCCTTTCTTCCCTCACATTACTTTACACCCTCCCATCTCTTACACAAACGCTCCACTTAATGCTTTATATTATACTAAGCCTGTCAGCATTTCTGTGTGATGTATGTTGTCTCATGGCCTCTTTCTTTTTTTTTAATCTTTCCGGCTTTGTTGCTTCCTTATTTCAGAGCCCTCAGGGAACTCTGCATTCAGGGGCCGCAGAAGGACGAGTCATGGGATGTGATGTGGGCGTTTGGTAGGAGGAATGCAACTCAAGGCCATAGTCTAGTCACCTTCTGAGACGCAGACCCTCCCTCCTTTAAGAGTGACTCAGCGCAGCAGTGTGGAGGCAGGGGGTCAAAAATCCCCTGCCCTCCGCCTCTATTTAAAACATGTGGGAATGGGAAAACTTTATCCTATATTTAACCTCCAGGTGTATGTCTGCATTGTGTGTGTGTGTGTGTGTGTGTGTGTGTGTGTGTGTGTGTGTGTGTGTGAGTCCCAGTAACTGAGTCATCAGCAGCTGGGTAGATGGGCTACCTTTGTTGTTAGGGGTTTTTAGCAGTCCAGGAAAAGCTGTGTGTATGCTCCCTATTGCTCCACACTTACCTCCCTCTGTTAAGTCTGTCTGAGGTTTGAGAGTGTATATTAGATTTGTGTGAAATTCAAAGAATTTAATCCTGAAAAAGAGGCTAGAGAATAAACAGCATCACTACAATTGAGAACGCACACTATAAATCTCCATCCTGCGCTGTCAGCTACACAATTTTGCTGTTAAGTTTAACGCAACAGAAAACCAGCTCCCCTCTTTATGAATAGTAAAACATCCTACCTTAATTAAAAGCTAACTAATAAATTATTTCTTACATAGCGTTACATAAGTCAGGTTTAGGATTTGGGGTTGGTTATGGCTGTGGCACTTGGCTGGGGGACAGTTCCCAAAAGGTAAAAGACAGCGGTTGATATCTATATAAATCTTTCCTGGCAACATGATGTTACAATTTGAACATAAAGCAAAAATGCTGAGTCAAATCACTTAGTGCTATATTACCCATCAAACCTGTCTAAATGATAGCAGTGTGTTATAGCATAGGGCAGCCTTATACAGTTATTCACTATAAAGTCAAAAAGCCCAGCTCAGCACAAACCTCCCAACCCATCAGATGGAGCACTGAGAGTGAATCCCCTGAGACAGAAAAGGGATTTTACCCCCTCTCTCTTCTGTTAAGGATTTTTTTGGCCTCTTAGAGCAGAATTTCTCCTCAAAAGGATTCTGATTCTTCTCCAAGCCAAAAACTACACGCTGGGAGCGCAGGCTACATAAAAGTAAGCGAACACTTTCTTACAATCATATTTGCTAGAACTGACCACATCCACACGCTTGCTCAGATGACGTCTGAGGAAAAGCACAAAGTTCACACTCCGCAGTCCTTTAAATGAAGTCTGTCCCGTGACCTGTGTCACCCTTCTCCCTTCCATATCCCATGTCCCTTTGAAGTCGTCGCAAAGAAAGGACAAAAAGGCTTGAAACTTTACAAAGACAACGCTAGTTGCCCAAATACTCTCAATAAACACACAATCCCATACACTTAAAAACCTCTGAGCCAGCAGAGCGATAAGATTAGAGGATGTACGTGGGTGTGAAATAGCTGTGGTGTGGGACTTTCTGGATTCACACAATCTCCACTGACTGCAGGTCCTGCTTTTTATTAGAGTTCAAGCTGATGGGAATACACAGACGCTGGTGACACCCACACACGTATCCTGCGATTCTGGGCTAAGAACTCCACAGATACAGTATTTACACAAACACACACACAAATTGAACAAGCCGAGCCAGTACTTGCATGCATTTATCCCCTATGGAAATTCAGTCATAACTCTTCTTATATACGCTATATATGTTATACACAACAGATCAGATGAATGTATGGACACACTGTGATACGTTACTACATGTGTTGAAAGAAGCTACAGAGGCTGAACTTGGTTTAAGGGCAGCAACCTTGAGGTTGTGACTTCTGCTCTGGTGCAAATAAAGAGAAAAACCCATAACCATCAGTGGGTCCATGAACAAAGCCCGAGGCTTGACAAGGCATTCTTTGTTTCATAATTGATGCAAACGCGATAACCGTGACATTGACAGTTGGGCAGTTCGTACATCAACGTCTCTGACACATGAAAATGAACGCTGGCATTCATCATTGCACAGGGCTAATGGATCCCATAAGACTGAATTATTAAGCACAACACAAAAGACCTTTGTACCAGATTAATGGAAGCATACAGCACAGCACATTTATTACAGTGCTGCAGTATAGTCAGTGTGTAATCGTGGTGTTGTTAGCCATACAGGAGGCCGCAGCTTCAAATGATTTTTTATCTACCAGCATCTACTTTTCTGCTTGTGTGCATTAAGTAAGTCCAATTTTCACCTGGTTAGGGTCACCCTGGACTCGCAAGTCACATGACTTCTGTCAGAGCAAAGAAACTCTACTTTATTATACTATGCATTATGAGAAAAAAAGAACTCTTTATTTATTTTTTGATGTTTGCTGAAAGCTGCTCCTAGATGGACGGAGAACAGGAAAGAGATGGGTAAAGAGATCAAGATTATTTGATCTATCTTACTCACACGAGAGCTTTGTGGTGGATTTCAGCTAAAGAGAGAAAAAGAGGCAGGATGTGGTGCGATAGAAACAGAATGAGACGGAGAACTAGTCACAGAAAGAAGGCAAGGAAAAGGAAGGGAGTATATTTAGATATATTGTTGATCAGTGAAAAAAAATCTAAATGGAAAATATAACTGAATGTTATGTGCTTTCATATACACTTTCAATTATCTTCAAGATGAATAAAGTGCGGTATCTCAATGTTTTATATGATCTTCATACATGAGTTTGGCTTGGCTGTGATTAAAACGCAAAATGATCTCACATTTTCTTCTATACTGTGAAGATAGCAGCGTTTCCCAGACGCTGTAGAGCAGAAGCTGTGATTAAAAATAGCAGTTGTTCCCTATACATGTCAATAAGAGCCCACTGAGCAGCAGAAGTGCTGGAACAGCCCTCAACACAGAGGAACTGAAAAGGTTTCTCTCAGAGCCACTGTCCACAGGCTATTGATTGTGTATTTGTTTATTTGGTTAGAAGGGTGCCTTGAGATCACATTTCCCCAATTGATGCAGATTACAGAAAGAAATACGATGCTGCATAAATAAGGTTGCATGATGTTACCCGTCTACTGAATTTCACATCATAATGCTCCGATAATTCAATTTGGTGTATTGTGCATTAGGCCTTGTGTAGAAAAGACAGGAATACAGGGTATTAGTGACAAAGAGTAACATGAAGACAGGAGGGGGGGGATTGTTCCTGCAATTTAAAAGGATTCCCTGTGTGATTTAACACCATGAGAACAAAAGAGCATTCAGCCCATATCTTATTACTATGATCCCCTTTATTTGAAATATAGTAACAAGTTGAAGTCTGTAAAGACACTTAAGACATTTTTAAATCCAATAAGGACATTAGGCCCTTAAAGTGACCTTGGTCAATCTATACAACCACTGTAGAATAGTATTCACAGTCACTGTTTCGCAGTACACTGGTTTAATTAATATTCCGTACTTGTAGAGTAGCTTACTGAGCCGTCTGTCATTCTTGGAAGTTATCCAAAGAGACATCTTTAGTGTAAATTAACACGCTGGACCAGGAGACTGTCGTTTAAACTGGAGATGAAGTTTTATGGTTATGTTCTTTAATGCTGCAGACACATGGTCCTCTAGGGTGATGCTGGACTAATGTGAATCCAGACACTCTTCTAATAGGGGGTCATTACAACCACACTGCAAGGACTATTCATTTTTTATGAGAGGGGTAGATCTGTTGGCGCCTTACATCAGGGCCAGTCACCCTTACTGGTTACATCTGGATCTGTGTTCATGCAGGATTCAGTACAGGGTGCAAGTTTAAACAATGGTCTTTGGGAGATGATGGATCATGAAGTGTGTGAAGAGTCTCTGGATTTGCAGGGATTCTTGAGTAGATTTAGTCAAGTACTGTACTTAATTACAGTACAAAATGTTGTTGACTTTGGATTGAGATGCAAATATACTTTTTACTCCACTACTGTACATGTAATAGCTTAAGTTTGTAAAGCTACTTTACAGATTACAATTTCACATAGGATGATCTTACTATGAGGCACTATTAGTATACAGATTTAACTACCAACCAGAAGATAAAATGATTAGCTCCACTTCAACTATAACAGCAAAATGCTACTCACACATGAATGCATCAGTAATTAGAATCTAACAATATATTGTATGTTTAAACACTTACATTAACTATTTCCCTGCAATCTGAGAACTTTACTTAAAGAGGATTTTGCCAATAGTATTTACTGGTATTTAGATCACATTTTTAGGACGTTTGCTTGTAATTAAATAGTCTTATTCCTATAGTGCAGTGTTGCTGCTTTTATGTAGGCCCACCTAAAGGACGTCAATAGCCTACCATTGCAGAATGGTGACTATAAGGATTTCTCATTCTCCCATCTGTGGCTGACATCCCTCCTTAATGTACAGGAGTCTCTACTAAATCTTACACAAAACGACATCATGGGGCTCTGCAGCAAACATTGCATTTATCTGAGAGAGGGGGTTGTTGCGACAGTTGGGGGTCGCAGGAAAGTTCAGGTTGAAAGGTTGAATGTGACAATCTCAAATGATGGAGACCTTATTTGTGGGATGCACCGACATTAGGACTTATAATGACTTCACGTAATAATGATGTAAGATTATTCAGGATCCTCATCACAGCCACTGCTGTTGCTCCACTCCTATCGCCCATACTACAGCAGACAGGTCGTCCTCAGCGGGGGGGCACCTGCTGTCCCGCACCGCGCTGCAGTGGCTGTGAG
Source organism: Etheostoma perlongum (assembly GCA_026937815.1). Classification (NCBI taxonomy): domain Eukaryota; kingdom Metazoa; phylum Chordata; class Actinopteri; order Perciformes; family Percidae; genus Etheostoma; species Etheostoma perlongum. The sequence goes on from CM049373.1 coordinate 12,641,027, forward strand.
ATGAGAGTAGCTTACATGATTTGTGCACAGCTGGAAAGAAAGGCAGACCTGTAACACCTGAACGCACTTTTAGCATTACAACGTTACACATCGCGCGCACGAGAGACGCAACACGCGCATTACTTTCCATCTGGGAGATCCAGAGATGATGCCCCGTCTGCCGGGCGGCGACAGGACAACGTGCGGGACCACTAGCACCTTTTTGTCAGCATGTCTGGTCTCCGCTTGCCATGCCCTCCGGAACTGCGGGGAAGTCCAGTGCGGCGATGGCCACCGGTGCTGTCCGCCCATCGTCACCCTGAACGGCAGTGCCAGCTCAACGGTGCGCTGCTGCAAGCTCCCCATCCACATATTCTTCGACAATGTAGGCTGGTTTACGCGGAAGCTGTCGGGCATCCTGATCCTGTTACTGCTTTTTGCCATGGGCTACTTCATCCAGCGGATCATCTGCCCGCGGCCCCGCCGGAACCCGCACAATGACCGCAGCGAGGAGCCCTCCCTCTTTCACGGCCACGCATCGGCGTCCCAGGACTCCCTGCTGGACCGGTACCCCGAGTACAGCCTCAGGGAATTCGCCTCTCCGAACCTGCCAGCATACGATGAAGTCAAATATTTACCCACGTATGAGGAGAGCATGCAGGAGATGCACAGAGACCGGTCCGATGAGAACTTGCTGTCGGAAAACGAGAGGGGCGGTCAGGGCAGGGTGAGAGCGGCGGGACCGAGAGCCGGAGACCAGAGACGGGATGTCCTGGAGGTGTCAGCTCAACACAGCCCAAGGACATCGCGGAACTCTGTCTGAGATCGGACAAAGCTACGGAGACAATATAGCGTTCTTATTTTTAATATAATCAGGGTAATTATCTTGCGGAGATATAAACTCAAGTGCAATTATAATCCTGAATGTTAAGAATAAAAGAGGAGGCTGAGAAAATGTACGTGTTTTGTAAGATTATGGAGGATTACTTGCCTTTTGTATGCAAATGACCGCTTGGAGATTATGAAGAAAGCGAAGGCGGCTGAAATTGACGCTCTTTGTGATAGGGACAGATAATTTGGCTCCGGTACAATCGCATTAAGTTTTACTCCAGCACCTCAATCTTAAGTGGCACCGTGAGACAGTTTTTCTTCTGTCAAATTCTCGTCCTTTCTTTGTCTTGATGCTAAATATTCTGCTGGACCTGAAAGACCTGCTTTTCTTTTTTATTAAATTTGCATCCAAAAGGAAGAATATTTAGTTTTTTTTTTCCTCACTAACCTGAAATGTGGTCCGAAAGAGGGATGAAGGGATGAAGATCAATTGTAATACTTTGTGCAGCACACATTTATCATCAACCAGCTTTAGAGCCAGTTAATTTATATCTTATCAGCATGGAAGCAATATTTTCTTCAAAATGACTCACACACACGTGCATATAGCCTACATACTTCAATGGGGGGCTGACAGATTTTTAAGACCTGAGCCATGTCTCATATGCCTACTGCAAAGCCACAGCAGACAAGTGCAATTAAAAAAATAAAATATAAAAAAAAATGCTCTGATCCTGGGAGCCTTACTGCCAGAGGCTACATGTAGGCCTGTCAGTGTCTCCTAGGTTCTGAATTTTGTAAAAACAATGGCAGATATTACAGCTAGTATACTGATATGGCGCCAGCAAAGACATAAAGTTGTGTTTGATGATTGCATGTCATACCAGATCCCAACAACTAACACTGTACAGCTCCAACCAAACACATGAGACAAAAACAAAGGGACATCTAAAGGAAACAGGGGTGACAAGGAGACAGGAGGCAGTCTTTCTTTGTTCTGGCAGAGTGGTCTGAGAATATTGATTTGTATGTTGACCTCAAGTGTGTAACTGTCCCCTGCTTATTTGCATATTTGACTAATCGACAAGTAGTGTCTGTTTTGCTGATGGAAATCGAAAACAAAGCTAACACTACACACACTTCATTACATCAGGCTTAATGGCCTGTTTACCTGGATTACAGCTAAATGTGTATTTGCCATTAACTGTCCATTAAAATGCCTAATTATGTTATAATATTGAAAAAGCTCATTTGTCAGTGTCACTTTGCTTTGACATTATCCAGGCGCGTGGTAAACAGTCACACTTGCCATATCATATCTCCAGCCCAGGCTTGAAGTAATGTGAGCACATCATTAGTCCCAGGGCAAAAGAGAAGACAAGTACATTTCAAAGAGAATTTTGGTTTTGCCAATCTTTTTCACAATTAAGTGATGCATCATTGGTTTACAAATTGTCATAGAAAAGTGAAACATGTCCAACAGAACCCCAAATGACATCTTCAAATTGCTTGTTTTGTCTGACCAACAGTCAAAAACACCATCATAGATTGCTCAGAAAACTTGCAAATATCCACATTTAAGAGACTTGAAGAAGAAGTAACTTCTTTTTTTTAACAATTTTGTTTAAAAAAATGCTTTTAGGATAGATTATTAATGATAAAAAATGATAAAAATCAATGATAAAAAAAGTTGCCAGTGTATTTTCTCTAACCTCCATTACGTCAAACAGATGTATCTATCCATAGCAAGCGAATACAGAAATGTATGTACCCAGTGACTCTTACCTAATTGAATCAACTCAAATATCTGCCATCAGAAAGACTAACGCATCCTGTTCGGACAGTGCAATAACAGGCATTATATTAAAGCCCTCTAATTCACCACAATATGTACAACAATTCTGTCAGGTATAGCTATTAAAACATGGAAGAAGTTGCTGCTGAAGCATCTGGATCTGCAAACCTAGACTTGACAATTAGAGACCTTGAGCTCCTCTAATGTTCTCGACAGTTAAAGTCTGAGAGTGATTGTGGTGGTGTGTGTAATCCAATACTGCCAGACCATGACGGCAGCCAATAGTTAACACTGATGGCTTTCCATCTATCTATCAGTTTGTACTTAAAAACATAACATCCATGTTTAAAACCCACTGATGCTACTGATGAGATAGAGTATGGTTCTCACACCATACAAGGTGTGAATTTTGTGTTTCACTCTGTCCATTATAGTCATTGCAGTTCATTGTGATCCAGCTCCTATATCCAAGCTGTAACAGAGGGTTTAGGACTCAGGGCATAACCAGTTACCTACAGTTCCCAGCATGACACTTGAATCAGATAACATCCAGCTGGGATATCCCTTGGTAGGGAGAGAACAGTGATATAGTTGATGATCTTTTCCTCAAATCCACATTATAAATCCGAACATATACTGTACTGTATGTGCACACAGACACAAGCAACCTTACAATCTGCGCCAATGATCTTGTTATTCTATGACTCACTGGACCAAAGAATGAATCAACTATAAAAGGACAAATCAATGAACATTATCCTCCTTAAATAAATAAATAAATAAATAAATTCTACATTATATCCTGGAAGTGTATTAGAGAGCCGCATTGTTTGGCCATCAATCAAATACACCAGAACTTGCAAGTCATTGAATATGGAAATAAAGCTCTGTGGTTTAATACAAGTACAGTTTCTGTTTGGTATTTTTTGCTGTGTAGTTTTAAAAGTATGAAATACTTGCATTGTCTGTTTATTGTTCAGTAGCTACCACTGAGAATCAAAAGTCTAAAGATTGGCAGTCTAAATGTGACGTTTCTATTTTTAATCTACAGATGAGGATCAAAAGGTCTAATGTAAAGTGAAAAATCAGGTAACAACACACAACATATGTTTAATAAATATATAATTTTCATCATCAAAATACAAAAAGTCCTTGTCACGTTACTGAGATTGGGTACAGTGTGCATCGCATAGTGAAACACGAAGTATGAATACAACACATAATTCATTTCTCTTCTATTTTTCTATGTGTGTGGCCTCTCAGTGGTAATGCATGTGAAACCTGACTCCTCGCTGACTCCTCTTTTCATAGATGAGTGGCGTTTGGTCTGGATGACTATGGTGTATCACAGAGTGAGTAGGCTTAGAGAGAAAGCAGATGCAGGGAGTAAAATATGAGAAAGACAGTGAGTCAGAGAAAGAAGCAGCTAACGGTGCTGAGAAGAAAAAAAAAGACAATGGCAAGAGAGAATGAACCCATTGATAGATTTTCCTGCATCTACCGTTTTCTTTGATGTTTCATCTGTGGCCACTCACAGTTTCAGGGATAATGCGCATCAATTTCTACAGTATCTGTCCACATCCTCGTTATATGGTCTAACAGTGTTTTTCACAGATCCCTGAGACAGATCTTCTCTCGCATTCGTCCCTTCTGGGCCACTATATGAGATGGATAGGCTATAATGGTTCGCTGATGTACTGGCCTTCTGCCAACCAGGGGGTGGAACTGCATGGCAAGCCGTTGGTTTCACACCTCAGCAGAAAAGGAAATGCAAAAATTACTCAAAGAGAAGCACATACTGTAGATATATTGGACTCTAAAACACATGTACCCAGAAATTCCTCCTGGGGGCATGAGCAAAGCTGAAAAAACATGTCAAAGATACTCTATGATCTTTGTTTAAAACCAGTGGAGCGTCAAGATATTAAAGGAATACAAAAAATAGAGAAAGCAAAGTGAAAGATAATATTTTTGGCTGAATATATACAGTGTACCATCAGTTTTATTTACTGACATTCTTTTTAGTGTTTACACAAGGCAAAGTTTTGAATATATAAACTGTAAAAACATCAATCCATACAAAAACAAAGTCATCTGCCAGTCAACATTGCTGACAAAAATCAAAGCAGTACATTTGTGCATGACTGAGTATTTCAAGTTAATTTTGACAAAGTGGAAGAAGACAACAATCCACTTTAAACTTGACACACTGAAATCAAGAGAAGCCAATATGACAGAAAAGCCATTATGGTGTTATTGTTGAGAAATATAGATACCCTTATCCAAAGTCAAATCATCAACCCACAGTAACAGAATGACAGTGTTGTGCAAATGTTTTCCATTACACAGCATATGCTACAATATTGTTGTGTCAGAGTCAAAGTCAAGTGTCATATTCTTCATGGCCGATCTTCCCATCTCCAAATGTTTCCATTTGTTTTTACTTGAAGTTAATGTACTTGTAACTAATGGTAGCCATTATGCCTCAAGTATAGACAATTTGTATTGCTCTGAGGGCGAGCCAAACCACTTAATATTCACCAAATGTCAAAAACACATGGGAATCAACTTCGACAAAGCGGATGCTTCAGCGAACATTAACGTCGCGAGGCCACGCTGTTCCTCAAAGACGCGTTAGCAGCTTTCTCTCTCTCTTTAGACAACTCCATCTCAATCTTTGCCTGGATTTTCTCCCAGTCCACCTCAACCTGGCAGAGAGACAGAAAGACAAGATGAGACGTAATTAGATAAGATACTGCATTTTTGCTTTGATCGGTATGGGATTGACAAAGCAAAGCAGATAAATGAGTCACATGTCATGATAAGGCCGGAATCACACTGGACACCTGAAACATGTGGTGCGTTTTAATCATAACATAAAATGGAAAATCAGTTTTATAATATGGTTAATACTTTTCCCTTCTGATCTTCTGATCTAGAGTGAGGCTTTTGTTTTTCAAGTAAGCAACACCCCACTAAAGCTCCAAGATTAAACAGCTCCGGCTGTAGACAGCAACAACAACTAGGCTTTCCTCCATTTTTGGTTTAGTTCCGCAGGCTCTTCCGATTGGACAGCAGAGAAAAAGATGAAGTGACATTGAATGTTTATCCTCTCAGAGTTTGGCAACTGAAGGTACTCATGAGTGTATAAGCAGAACGTAGGGAAACACTTAGAACAAGACACCCTCTCTGCTAAAAAGGTTTCCAGTGTAATTGTCCCCCAAATCAATTAATGCAGTGCAGTGCTGTCCTAACTTACCCCTTCAGCGTACTGCAGGAATCTCTTATTGGTCTCTTTCCTGCCAAATGACTGTAGGAATTTCCCTCTATAGGCCAGCACAGTGTCCACATGGGTCTTGTGTTTGACTGCCAGCTCCAGTGCCCTGGATACAGGATGACAAGATGCAGATACACATCAGTCCTGTAAGGACAAACATGCTTCCCCCTAACTCTCACTTAAACCTCACTTTGAGTGAGAGCCTTACGGCGCTGAGAAAAAGCATCCTCCAAAATGACTTATACTGTCTCTCTCCTTTCAGCTGTACATTTGTACACACTTTCACACAAATACTGAGTTGTACCTCTTCCAGTTGAAAAGGTCTATGCTGACTCGTATGGCCTGGTAGATGAGACCAGCTTGTAACAGTGTGGCCTCTGCCTCCTGGACCTGACCGCTGAACATCAGCATGTGGGCCAAAGATGACTCCTTAGATGGCTGCTCCTTTATAAAGTTGATGTACTGCACCCTAGGTAACTGAAAGAAGAGAGGAAGAGTTTTGTGAATATAATAATTTTTTATTGGTTTTGTTGACTAACCTCTGTCAAAATCATTGTGTGTGTGTGTGTACTTGTGTTGTAAGATTTGACTATAAATTCAACGGAATTAGCCCTTACCTCTCCGATGGCAGCATAGGCCATCTCGGCCGTGGTCAGCTCCCTGTTTGCCATTGCCATACCAGCAAGACATGCCCACAAAGATTGGTCCTGTAGATGTGGGGAGCAGAGGCAGTGAGCATCTTTAATTTACAATACCTCAACATCTAACACAATTGGCCCAATCCCAAAGTGAGCCCTGAGGATTCACAGCCTTAATTGATCTCAGGTGTTAAGTTAATGAGTGTGTGAGGCCACAAGGGCTCAGAAAGGTATAAATGGGATTGAGACAGCACTTCACGAGATGTTACATGTTACCTTTAATAACAAAGATGTTGCCGGTTTAGGAATTTTCATTTTAAGTTTGTTGCTTTCCACGTGGCAAAGGCACAGGAGACGGTTGACTGATTTCAATTTTTTTTCCAAACTCTTGTTTTACAAGCTGGACAACCAGCCCGTTCCGTTGCGTGGTCGTGTGTCATGCTGTTGTTCACCTTACCGGATATCCCTATGGTCTCCGTGGCAAACATCACGACGCTTTGAACTGTGGGTAATTCCCTTTGATGAAGTCTGCATCGATGCAGACTCGCGAAATGGCTCGGTAAGTGTGTACTCAAACGCCTTTTGAAATTTGACATTGGGACAACCCTAAGCCCTTACGAATTTCAAGAGAACGCACACCAAAGTCTGTGAGTTCGGACTTTGGGATTGGACCAATGACCTGGACAATCAGTCAAGCTATCGTTGCAGGACTCTAAATATCATCTGAACAGGTGTTATGTTTATTAGACCTTGATCTAAATGTTTCATTTTAAATGTAAAGTCAGTTCAAGCTAGCAGTGATTAAGACTATAACAAAGCGTGATGGGGATGGCTGATTCAAAATAATTATAGTGTGTGTGTGCACAGGGATAGGAAATGATGGTGTCTTTTTAGTCCCTATTACATCCTGCTCATTTCCTGGCAGGCTTCATTGTAGTCATGCTCCAAACCTTTAGGAAAACATGCATGGCACAAACAAAAACAAACACAAGATCCATACAAAAGATCACAAATGTGTCACCATTTTATTCTGTGCAGCTGCATTCATTAAAATGAAGTCTTCACCACCAATTGGCCAACAGTTGAGCAAACTTACACTGGAGTCACCACTCTGTAATTCCCCTTTAAATCAGTGTCCATCACGACAAGACAAACCACTCTAATAGGAAACCACTGCTGGAAAATCTTCCTTTGGTGTGCCTGTATCACAGTAAGATTATGAATGTCACATTCTTGTAGGTTATATATGCCTGTTTGTGTAATGGCTCCAAACTATTAGTGTCAACTCCTATCAGGTCAGGGCTTACTGACAATGACAGTGATTCTTGGAAAAACTGCGATGCCACCAAACTCTTACCAGAAGTCGAGGGGGGAGGTTTGAGAAAAAAAGCTCTTAAAACCACTGCCTCACTAACCGTCCCTTCTGTCCCACCCGCCTCTTGCTACTAGCTATCCACTTCTCCAAGGTTGTGGTTATTGCATCATCAAGTAAAGACACAGTCCCAACACTGCATTCAGCATGTGTGTGTGTGTGTGTGTGTATATATATATATATATATATATATATATATATATATATATATATATATATATATATATATATGAGAGTTTACACATGCATATAGTGGAGTGTGTATTTATGAGTGAGGTCTATGGGGGCAAAATCCGGTAAATGGTGTCACCAGGCTAATTGAAGGCTAATTAAAGCCTGCTGGTCTGGTCCCATAAACCTGTTTACTACCTTCTCATTTCAGACTCTGTCTTGCTCTCTTTCATAAATACATACATACGTGTGTGCATGTGTGCGTGCGACATACACCACAGGAACCAGGACTGTGCCAGAGCCCTAGACTGCGGGATATGCCACACTTTGTTTTTGGTCAAAACACAAATGGAAAGAGAAGAAATGTTATGCTAAGACTTAATGCACAGTGTGATTTTGTTTGGGTATCTAACATGTAAAGAAATGGGTATACAAACACTAAGACCTGAATGACATCACAGCAACTTGAAAATGTCTTCACTGGCACAATGGGTACATATTAACAGATATATGCTGGACGCTTACCTTGGCGAAGCGGCAGAGGCGCAGTGCATCCTCCCAGCGGGCAGAGGTGCTGTATTCGTGCAGGAGGGCTGGGTACGGAGGCACACAGCTGTACACCAGTGAACCGTCCCCCTGGCGTAACGTCACCTTGGTGCCAACATAGCTCAGAATATGGGGTGCATGGCTGAACTCACTTTGAAGGACACACACAGACAGACACACACATACACACAGGGCAAAGGTAATGCTATATGTTATACCTAAGTCAACATTTTTTCATGTGGTGGAGAATAATGGATTATGCTAATTAAAAATACAAAAATCTTCTTATTGACCATGCAGTTTTTTTTTTTACCAGTTTGCATATGTGTGCATGTCAGAATTTCTAATACAACGGGCAATTTGTGGCAGCCAATCACATTTGAAATTTGGCTGAACTGATGATGTGACATACAGTGGGTACGGAAAGTATTCAGACCCCTTTAAATTTTTCACTCTTTGTTTCATTGCAGCCTTTTTCCAAAAATCAAAAAAGTTCATTTTATTTCTCAGTAATGTACACTCAGCAACCCATCTTGACAGAAAAAAACAGAAATTTAGAAATTTTTGCATATTTATTAAAAAACAAAAACTGAAATATCACATGGTCATAAGTATTCAGACCCTTTGTTCAGTATTTAGTAGAAGCACCCTTTTGATCTAATACAGCCATGAGTCGTTTTGGGAAAGATGCAACAAGTTTCTCACATCTGGATTTGGGTATCCTCTGCCATTCCTCCTTGCAGATCCTCTCCAGTTCTGTCAGGTTGGATGGTAAACGTTGGTGGACAGTCATTTTCAGGTCTCTCCAGAGATGCTCAATTGGGTTTAAGTCAGGGCTCTGGCTGGGCCATTCAAGAACAGCCACAGAGTTGTTGTGAAGCCACCCTTCGTTATTTTAGCGGTGTGCTTAGGGTCATTGTCTTGTTGGAAGGTAAACCTTCGGCCCAGTCTGAGGTCCAGAGCACTCTGAAAAGGTTTTCGTCCAGGATATCCCTGTACTTGGCTGATTCATCTTTCCCTTTGAAGCAGCTGAAAAACACCCCCACAGCATGATGCTGCCACCACCATGCTTCACTGTTGAGACTGTATTGGACAGGTGAAGAGCAGTGCCTGGTTTTCTCCACACATACCGCTTAGAATTAAGGCCAAAAAGTTCTATCTTGGTCTCATCAGACCAGAGGATTTTATTTATCACCATCTTGGAGTCCTTCAGGTGTTTTTAGCAAACTCCATGCGGGCTTTCATGTGTCTTGCACTAGGAGAGGCTTCCTTCGGGCCACTTGCCATAAAGCCCCGACTGGTGGATTGCTGCAGTGATGGTTGACTTAACAACTTTTCCCATCTCCCGACTGCATCTCTGTTAGCCACAGTGACCATTGGGTTCTTCTTTGCCTCTCTCACCAAGGCTCTTCTCCCCGATGCTAATCTAAAAATTCTGGTCGTCCCAAACGTCTTCCATTTGAGGATTATGGAGGCCACTGTGCTCTTAGGAACCTTAAGTGCAGCAGAAATTTTTTGTAACCTTGACCAGATCTGTGCCTTGCCACAATTCTGTCTCTGAGCTCTTCAGGCAGTTCCTTTGACCTCATGATTGTCATTTTTTTTACTCTGACATGCACTGTGAGCTGTAAGGTCTTATATAGACAGGTGTGTGGCTTTCCTAATCAAGTCCAATCAGTATAATCAAACACAGCTGGACTCCAATGAAGGTGTAGAACCATCTCAAGGATGATCAGAAGAAATTTGACAGCACCTGAGTTACATATGAGGGTCACAAAGGGTCTGAATACTTATGACCATGTTATTTCAGTTTTTGTTTTTAATAAATATGCAAAAATTTCTAAATTTCTGTTTTTTTCTGTCAAGATGGGTTGCTGAGTGTACATTACTGAACTTTTTTTGATTTTTTGGAAAAAGGCTGCAATGAAACAAAGAGTGAAAAATTTAAAGGGGTCTGAATACTTTCCGTACCCACTGTACTAACAGTGCTGCCTTTGTAACTTGCACTATACCTGCTTCAACCTGTATTAGCCTATATTAGCTCCTGCCACTTGGTATCTAGTGTTCCCCATATGCACATTGCATAAAAAGTAACTTTTAATGAGTCCCATGATCAAATCTGGCTGCTGGAGCACCAAAACAGTAAAAGCAAAACAAAGAAAAACCAAACTGAAAAATAGAAACTCAAACTGAGATTGGGTGAACATAAGCTATCTACAATTGCACAACTTGATCTTATTAGGAGCACAAGTATGATTCAGCATTGGAAGTGTAAAAATTAACAACATTAAGCCATGAACCACTGTGAGAAGCAAAACATAAAGCACAAATAAAAACAAAACTGTGCAACCAAATGTTCAAATTACTGTAGCAGGGACAAAAGTAGTCCAGGATCGCCTGTAAAGACAATGCAGGCACTCTGTGCCTTAGCATTTCCTGTACTGGCTGAAGCTCCTCCTGTACTGGGCAGAAAGCATTATACAGTCTGACAGCAGCTGGCAAAAAAATAGTGCCTAATGTGTTATGCCCTGGACAAGGCTTGTATCTCTATTCTTGGCTCCTCTTTGTAATTTATTTTTGTTAACTGTTATCTTTTCCTCTCTCGTGAACAGTGTTAGCCGTTTATGATAAAATGCCAGTATGTAAGTGAAAGGAAAAGATTGCACATGTCTACCTGCCATCTTTTATGTACAGTGTTTTTGGCAGCAGTTCCTTGTCAGTGAAGACAGCACTTGGGTAGTACCACACTGTGAACTGGTTGTCCTGGATTCCACACAGGATGTTAGCAGCATCATTCCATGCCATACTGTGGACCATGCTACCTATAGGACACACAGGAAGACACACACAACAATCATATTAATCCACTATTAGCTACACAAAACAAAGAAAGTCACTACTAATCTTCCCAAATGAGTTCCCTCCTCCCTATCTCACCAATTTTGCAGATTTTTTGGTTCTCGCCCCAGATGACGCACGGTGGTCAAGTAAAGATCACGGTTCTTGTCTATCAGGGAAATCTTCCTTTCAGTGGATGGGCCACACTGGTCCAGAGCTATCTCCACCACCTCCAGCTACGTATGAGAAATGACAAACACAAGTACAAAGTTAAGAGGAAAGAGCTGAGTGAATAAAAAAAGAAAGGAAAAGGGAGAGAGTAGTCTGTACCGTGACCCAACAGAATTTTCTGCCAAGTGTGTGTGTGTATATGAGAGAGACATTGAGTGTGTGTCTGAACTTGTGTGTGAGCGAACGTGTGTGTGTGTTTGGCCAGAGCCAGCTGGCTTTGGTGCAGCGTCTTGGAGATGTGGACTACTGGCAGACAAAGCCATGCTGACAAACAGTAACTGCTGTTACCTCTACTTCTTTTCCTTCTAATCAAATTCTTTCCTTCTTTTTGTCTCTTTCCCTCTTAGTTTGACTCCAAAGCCCTTCCCCCATTCTCTCCCTGTGTCTTTATTGTCTCTCTAACTTCTGGATTTGGGTTAGTATATTCTTTAGTGCAGACGCTCACCCTGAAAAGACTGTTGCCCCTTAGTCTATTTAGATGAAATGTGGCCTGTTGAATCATCATGGCAAAACAATTAGCCACTACTTTTAGCTAAATCTTAAAGGTTACAGGCAAAAAGTCTGCATCCTCATCAGATGATTTATGTAGAAGACATGTAACATAAGGAGCAGCATCAATCTTATTGTGCAGGAGGGTTCTAGCTAGCTCAAGTATTTTAGTATACACATTTAGGGAAGCTCTGGGTGTAGAGGGGCTGTCTTGGTTGACACGCCTCTTCAACATTGCGTGGAAGTCTGGGACGGTGCCTAAGGAGTGGCACACCGGGGTGGTGGTTCCCCTCTTCAAAAAGGGGGACCAGAGGGTGTGTGCCAATTACAGGGGTATCACACTTCTCAGCCTCCCTAGTAAAGTCTACTCCAAGGTGCTGGAGACGAGGGTTCGGCCAATAGTTGAACCTCGGATTGAAGAGGAACAATGTGGATTCCATCCTGGCCGTAGAACAACGGACCAGATCTTCACTCTCGCAAGGATCTTGGAGGGGGCCTGGGAGTATGCCCAACCAGTCTACATGTGTTTTGTGGATCTGGAGAAGGCGTATGACCGGGGGCCCCCGGGAGAAATTGTGGGAGGTGCTGCAGGAGTATGGGGTGAGGGGGTCCCTTTTTCTGTATGACCAAAGTGAGAGCTGTGTCCGGGTCCTCGGCAGTAAGTCGGACTCGTTCCAGGTGAGGGTTGGCCTCCGCCAGGGCTGCGCTTTGTCACCAATCCTGTTTGTAATATTTATGGACAGGATATCGAGGCGTAGTCGGGGCGGGGAGGGGTTGCAGTTCGGTGGGCTCAGGATCTCATCGCTGCTTTTTGCAGATGATGTGGTCCTGATGGCGTCATCGGTCTGTGACCTTCAGCACTCACTGGATCGGTTTGCAGCCGAGGGTGAAGCGGCTGGGATGAGGATCAGCACCTCTAAATCTGAGGCCATGGTTCTCAGCAGGAAACCGATGGAGTGCTTTCTTCGGGTAGGGAACGAGTCCTTACCCCAAGTGAAGGAGTTTAAGTACCTTGGGGTCTTGTTCGCGAGTGAGGGGACCATAGAGCATGAGATTGGTCGGAGAATCGGAGCAGCGGATGCGGTATTACATTCTGTTTATCGCACCGTTGTGACGAAAAGGAGCTGAGCCAGAAGGCAAAGCTCTGGATCTACCGGCCAATTTTCGTTCCTACCCTCACCTATGGTCATGAAGGCTGGGTCATGACCGAAAGAACGAGATCCAGAGAACAAGCGGACGAAATGGGTTTCCTCAGGAGGGTGGCTGGCGTCTCCCTTAGAGATAGGGTGAGAAGCTCAGTCATCCGAAAGGAGCTCGGAGTAGAGCCGCTGCTCCTTCACGTCGAAAGGAGCCAGTTGAGGTGGTTCGGGCATCTGGTAAGGATGCCTCCTGGGCGCCTCCCTAGGGAGGTGTTCCAGGCACGTCCAGCTGGGAGGAGGCCTCGGGGAAGACCCAGGACTAGGTGGAGGGATTATATCTCCAACCTGGCCTGGGAACGCCTCGGGATCCCCCAGTCGGAGCTGGTTGATGTGTCTTGAGAAAGGGAAGTTTGGGGTCCCCTACTGGAGCTGCTGCCCCCGCGACCCGATACCGGATAAGCGGATGAAGATGGATGGATGGATGGACATTTAGGAAAAATGCTATAGCAAATACAAATGGTCCACAATTTTGAGGAGGTTGTATGGCCTGACACCACCACAATTGTATTGGATTAAAAGTCAATTTTGGTGCAAAATTATGATAGTAACTAGTTTAGTGTGAGTTGCAGTCGCTGTTTCTGTGGTGAAGTATCAAGAGCTCTAATGCCACTTTATCAGTTTGATGATGCAGGTTATAAGTTATTAACATTTATTACATTCTTCACAAACGACCAGCTGACGTTTGCTTCGTTGAATCTGATTGTTAAACATCTTTCACCCAACTATGTAAAAAATATATAATACATATTGTATTGAAAATATAATTTGAAATAATTAGCTTTCTCCACAATAATGAGTCCATGTCATAATTGCCTGGGCTGTGTGTAATAGTGTAACTAGTCTTGCTTTGCCAGACCTTGGTTCTGGCTAGTCCACACAGCATTACAGGATGGGAGAAAAACATGCTCTGGGTTATTTGACATTTATTTAAACCAATCACAATCGTTATGGGTGGTGCTAAGTGCTGTACAGAGCAATAGTGCTTCTGCAAAATAGCCTTGGAAAGGAACTGGTTTTGATGAAACCAAAACTCAGATTGGACAGATAGTCTCGCTAGCTGTCTGGATTTAACCATAGTCCTTATAAATTGACTGGAGGTTAGAATGCCAACACAAAGAACGTGGTAGGTGATGTATATCCGGCCTAAAAAAAGGGCGAAATATTCGGCAGCACCTGAACAATCCTGGAAGTGGAACGTCATCGATATAGACTATAGTGTAACTAACCAAATGAGTCTTCACTGTGCATGACGAAATATTATACTAACACTCAGACAGCTTGTTATAATTTCATATTGTATAAAAACATAATAAAACACAATACACTAGCACATTCGGACCAGTCACCGTGAATAGAAACAACTGTAACATGACCAGCTGATCACGCCGCTGTGCCTTAGAACTGATCTAATTAGCAATGAATGTTGTAGCAGAAAATCTTTCATTTTCTTCCAGCTCTGTCAGTCCTTTACGTTCTATATTAAATCATGAAACTGGTCAGATATTTGCTATAATGTACTGTAGGTGCAAGGTGATGCCGAACAGCAAATCAATCTACACAATGTGACACATTCCCACTTCCGATGTAGGCAGGAAGTAATGAGACAAAATAATGGGATCGGAGCACTTCCTTGTTGATGAAACACTTGAATAAATATACGGGCAAAGGATTACCCACCTTGTGAGTTAAAGGCTTGCCATCGCCGAGGGCTTTCCCGGTCAGGCCATCAAAGAGAAGGATGACTGGTGAGGAGAAGGTCAAGAGAACAAGTTTTTGTAAAAGCACAGTCCTTATCTTCATATAATCTTAGTGGTGACAGCGGCCGCCTCACCTTTTTCATCACTCTTGTCTCGGATGGCGATGGTGTCGTTACTAACTGAGACGCCCTGGGCATTTAGGATGTCAGCTCTCATACCTGGGAACTTGGGGGAGGATATCAATCGACCCTCGTATGAGAATATATACAACCCAGCTCCATCCACTAGCAGAAAATGTCTGGGTGGGGGAGACAGCAGAATACAGTAGATAAGAGCAGAATAAGTGTGCTATGTGTGTGTGTGTATACAGTATATATATATATATATATATATATATATATATATATATACACTCACCGGCCACTTTATTAGGTACACCTGTCCAACTGCTCGTTAACACTTAATTTCTAAGCAGCCAATCACATGGCGGCAACTCAGTGCATTTAGGCATGTAGACATGGTCAAGACAATCTCCTGCAGTTCAAACCGAGCATCAGTATGGGGGAAGAAAGGTGATTTGAGTGACTTTGAACGTGGCATGATTGTTGGTGCCAGAAGGGCTGGTCTGAGTATTTCAGAAACTGCTAATCTACTGGGATTTTCACGCACAACCATCTCTAGGGTTTACAGAGAATGGTCCGAAAAAGAAAAAACATCCAGTGAGCGGCAGTTCTGTGGGCGGAAATGCCTTGTTGATGCCAGAGGTCAGAGGAGAATGGCCAGACTGGTTCGAGCTGATAGAAGGGCAACAGTGACTCAAATTACCACCCGTTACAACCAAGGTGGGCAGAAGAGCATCTCTGAATGCACAGTACGTCGAACTTTGAGGCAGATGGGCTACAGCAGCAGAAGACCACACCGGGTGCCACTCCTTTCAGCTAAGAACAGGAAACTGAGGCTACAATTTGCACAAGCTCATCGAAATTGGACAATAGAAGATTGGAAAAACGTTGCCTGGTCTGATGAGTCTCGATTTCTGCTGCGACGTTCGGATGGTAGGGTCAGAATTTGGCGTCTACAACATGAAAGCATGGATCCATCCTGCCTTGTATCAACGGTTCAGAATGGTGGTGGTGTCATGGTGTGGGGAATATTTTCTTGGCACTCTTTGGGCCCCTTGGTACCAATTGACTATCGTTGCAACGCCACAGCCTACCTGAGTATTGTTGCTGACCATGTCCATCCCTTTATGACCACAATGTACCCAACTTCTGATGGCTACTTTCAGCAGGATAATGCGCCATGTCATAAAGCTGGAATCATCTCAGACTGGTTTCTTGAACATGACAATGAGTTCGCTGTACTCAAATGGCCTCCACAGTCACCAGATCTCAATCCAATAGAGCATCTTTGGGATGTGGTGGAACGGGAGATTTGCATCATGGATGTGCAGCCGACAAATCTGCGGCAACTGTGTGATGCCATCATGTCAATATGGACCAAACTCCCTGAGGAATGCTTCCAGCACCTTGTTGAATCTATGCCACGAAGAATTGAGGCAGTTCTGAAGTCAAAAGGGGGTCCAACTCGTTACTAGCATGGGGTACCTAATAAAGTGGCCGGTGAGTGTATATATATAATTTTTTGCACGCAGGTGGGATGGCATGGAGAGGGAAGAAGGGGAACAAGTAAGGATATATGATAGATGTTAAAGAGTCTACAACAGTTAATCAACTGACACAAGCAGATCATTTAGACATGTCATGCACATTAACACAGCATTGACTTACGCAGCAAGACTCATCCAACTCAACTGTGATTTCAGAATGTCCAGTAATCTATTTAACAAGAGCTACTCCATACTAATTTAATTTCCCCCAGTGGTTTCACTCTCAGTCTTATTGTATGACAGGGCTGGCTAATCTAGAGTACAGAACCCGTGCTGGGTGGAGCAATGAAGCATTAGTGAAGCAGTCAATCCAACAGCCTGTTCTCCCTCTTGTTGCACTGCTCCTGGAATAGCGAGACTCACTTTTCTGCTTGCAGGATGAGGCTCACTGTTCCCTCCTTCAGGTCAAAGATGAGGGGAGTGTTCCAGTTTCTTGAGCTGGCACAAACACAAACAGCAAAATCTGTGAACACGCAGCCATCTAATAACAAAGTTCTAAATCTGACATAAGTGCAGAGGTGAGAAGACCAACACAAGAATGGCAAAGAGTTGTGAAAAAAATGAAATTAGAGGGGATAAATATACAGATAATGCATGAAGAGTGCAGAGAAAGAAACATACTGATAATTAAAGAAATAGAGTTGAACAAAAAACACCCTGACTCACGTTTTGCTAAGTCCTCCTGTCATTTATAAAAAGTGCAGAGGCAGTCTGTATTCTTAACCCTGCCATGTGAATGATGTGTAAAAGTAAAACATTTCATGATCAACCTACTCATTTTTTTAAACCTACACATAACATTAACCTAGTAGGAATCAGCATTTTAGTAAAGCGACAGTTTTCCCACAATCATTCTTTAACCAAATTTTAGGTGCAACTTGAGAGGCTTATGTAGCTACATAGCATGGACTCTCAGTATATTTCAGTTAGATCAGAAGATTATCCTCAGGATTTGGCCAATAGAAAGATGAGCATGTAAATGAGACTGTTTAGTCCAGTGCGAATAGGAGACACAAGAGACAAGCAAAGAAGGAGTGGGCTACTGACTTGTAGACATAGCACTGGAGGGAAGTGGCGACCACTAGGTGACCGTATGCCAGAGAGGTTTTGATGACTCTGTCTCGAAACTCCAGTATGTCCACTGCATCGTTCATCACATTCCTCACCTGAGGAAAAAAAAGGAAATAAGTGGAGGGAAAAAAGATGAGTTCAGTATAAAAATAATATATATACACACAATAGTAGTGATGAATAAAGTGACTGAACGGGCATAAACTTTATACCACTGAACAAACACTTTACATTTGAAGACTCAAACAACAAAAGGGAGACACTGGTTTCCGCAGCAGAGGGGTGAACACAGTCACATACACATTAAACTGTATTTATTCTATTATATACTGGAAACAGTCTCCAGAATGTCCAAATATATGTAGGGCAACTGTGGTCGGAGAAAGCAGTTTTTACTGTTTCAAGTGTGTGCGTATGGTGGTTGCTACTCCTTTTTCACCTGCATAGATAAATACTTCCCTTCAGCTCTCTCTGTGAATGAATGAAAAGGCCTTTTCCAGCACCAGGTGAAAGGTGGGGTTATTTTTACAGCAACAACAAACAACAAATCTTCCTCATCTGCTCCCTCCAGCATGCCAAATTTACATGCAACACAACCAGGAATAAAAAACATTTGACCGCAAGGTGGTAAATTTAGCTGGCTGATTCACAAACCACTGGCAGATGTGCACTTTCAAAAAGGGCTGCGAGGAGGAGAGGGGGAGGAGGGAGACAGAAAAGTGCCTGCAAGGCTGAAAATAAATGGCTGATGACCCGACTTTGTTTGGTTTACACAAACTGCACTTGGTAAAGATGTCTATGGCAAATGAGTGCATGTGTGTTGGCACGCATGCATGTGCGTGATCCTGCTTCTGTAGGTCTGCGTGTGTATCCCTGTCTGAAAGTATACAAGTGTGTATGTATATGCACATTTGGGTGTGTTAACCGCATGTAAACGCTACCTTGTGGTTAGCATGACTTTAAACAGTAGAGACTGGGGGAGCGAGAGAGGCAGCTAGACAAGCTTGTGATTGTGATTGCAGGGCCGCTACCAGCATGATTCTTTAAGCATATAACTGCCCTATTTGTTTCGCTGAGATTTACTAATAATGTATTTCTATTCTTTCCGTTTCTGTTATTGAATTGTATACTATCCATCTTTTATCACTCCTTTTTCATCAAATAAACTAAAACTTCACAATGACAGTCATGAGTCACTGGGTTTTGGAGACAAGACTTAATTGACTTTCTTCAAGGTTAAAGCATAAACGTGAATGTGTGTGGCTCTCTTTCTACCTGCATGGTTCTCCTCTTGGTAAGGGTGATCACAAAGTTCTTCCACTCCCAATGCTGCTCCACCACATGGGCAAAGATGACATGCCCGTTGCCGCAGGCCCCAGCCAGCTGGGTGCCGTCTGCAGACCAAGCCAAACTGAACACACTGCCTGTGTTGGGCTTCTCCAACGCATAGGACCACTGGAGGGAGGGGCAAGGGGGAAAGAGAAAGAGATGGGAGATAGGGAACAATATATGGTTAATGGCTACAGATATTTATCTACAATCTTAAATAATTACCTGGGGGGCAGCTTAGGAACTAGAAACATAGAGAAGTTTAGAGAAGAGAAGCTGTGAGAGTCAGGCTTTGTGTATGAGTGAGTGCGTATACACATAATGTAAACTCTGCGAGAAAGACAGGGGCCCAGTCATTGAGCTGTGATGAACTGTGAGACACTGAAGTAGCGCTCGGCCCTGCCAAGTCCAGCACTCGCGCTCGTAAACATACGCTCTGCTATCCTCATCTATTACATACACGGAGCGCGGGGGGGGGGGGTTGTAAGTACAAACTGAAGCCAAAAACTGATTAACAAGACCTCTACCTTCTTTTTATAAGAAAAGGTTTAAAAAGAGGTAGAGCTTAGGGGGGGGGGGCAGGGACTAACAGACACAAAGTAATAGGAAGAGGAGCTTTGCTGCATCAGCCAGACTCTGCACTGCTGATGACAGTCAGCGATGGTGAAAGACAAAACTGATAAATATGCATCCCTTTACAGTATCTAAGACAAAAACACGTCTCACATTTTTTTCTCTTTTCTCTATGTAATCCCTTTATTTTTTCTGTTTCCAGTACTTTTTCCATCTATCTCTACTGCCTTTCCACACTCCTGTCCCTCAAGTCTTCTGTGGAGTATTTCTACAAAAAAAAAAAACACAAATCAGTTTAGACAGTCTTGATCCACCAGCGTTTTTCCGATTAGCAGAGTAATGTACACTAAATATGTTTCTATCTCCTCCAAATATCATTTGTTGTGGTCCCCTGTGCACTACTGCAATCTTTCTGTTAAAACTACTGCCGACTGTCTCACCCAATACCCCCAACCACCCCCCACTGTCAACCTTTTTCACCCTACCCTGGCCCTCTGACCTCACTCATGCCTTAAGTGCAAGTGGCTGACTGATCTGAGTCAGCTGTGTCATCTTTCACAAAATGCATGCATTCACATTGTAAACTGCTGACGAAGGAAGAAAAGTGCTAATGTTAGCCTAGCGCTGCCTGCAATGGAGACAAGTGTGGTGCAGCAGGCCAAGTGCTGCGGTGACGTTTGGAGAAAAGGCCTCAGTGTGTTCGCTGCCTCATACACATGCAGCTGCAGGATGTGAGGTGTGGTGTGAGGTAACAGTCGGCAGGCTACAGGTTACAAGCCCGCTGCTTGGATCTCTCTCCCTCTTCCTGATCTGTCTGCCTTATACACACACTGTTCAGCTGGTTTTGGTCAGCACCCTCCCAGCAGTTAATGTCATATCAGGACCCAAAATAGTTGCGGGGAAAAACAAGAGCTGTGCAGTCATGCGGACAGCAGACAGTTTGTTAATGTGAAATTAATTGCTATTTACCTTCTTTTCCCTGAATTCTCGCTTTAATTTTTGTAGCTCCACACTTCCTTACTAAATTATTTATCATTAAATCCTGAAACAGGAATTAGCCTGATTTTCTCTAACATATATTCTTTATATGCAGATTTTTTCTCTCTTTTCCAAAGCTGAGAAATCTCATCTATTCTTCAGCTACCGTCTTGAGATGGCCCGCTCTGTGTTAAAGCACTCCAGGGGGAAAGGAGAAGATAGGAATGGAGGAGAGAAGGATAGATGGAGGGTCAGAGATAGAACTGAATGTATACACCAGACTGTAATGAAGAAGGACATATGATATTGGCTAGAGGAGCACAGCTGGATCCATGCTTACCTAATGCTTTTAACACATTGAGCCATTTGACTTCTTCTAGTGTGTGTGTGTGTGTGTGTGTGTGTGTGTGTGTGTGTGTGTGTGTTGGAAGCGAGGGTTGTCTTTGTGGGTGTGCAGTACATTCTGTGTTTATGTTGTTTGTGAATGTGTGTGTGACAGAAATTACAGATGAGATGAAGATATATTAAAGACAGTAATTGTAAGAATGAAAGAAAATAGTATCACACTACATATTAATTAATGTGCGTGTAGACAGGAAGAAATACATGAGTTCATTTTTTCCCCTTTCATGAGTGTCCAATGTCTGTTTTGAAGGGGTGTGTGTGTGTGTGTGTGTAACAGAGGTGAAAATCCTCTGGCTTGTCAGAGTTGTCAGTCAGTGCATGACTATGGGACACAGGGGGACTCCTATAGCTGTCCTGAGATGGAAACCCAGGACACAAAAACCTTTTCCACAGCAGCATACAAAATCCATGCATCTCTCCTTCTTTGATTCACCTTTCTTTCATTTACTCCCTCTCTCTCTCCCTTACTGGTGAAGAGTTTAGATGTTTTGCCTAACAAGAAACTAGTCAGGGGAAAAACGGCATAATTTAGTAAAAAATACAAAAATGAGAGAATCATCTTGTAGACATAGGATAAGCACATCCTAGTCTTTTTTCATGATTAAGTACCAGGAAGTACATTAAATAAAGGCAAACAAAATAAATAAATAGACTATTTCAAATTATCATCAAAATCTGAGTTTTGTCCAAATGTCATATCTATTTTTACATATTAAACTTCCCTGGATACTTATTAATGATTATACCAACCCAACTCCCATCCCCCAACCCACCCTACCATGTGCCCCCCTCTCCCACCCCCGTCCCCATTTACCCACCTACCCCGCTTATTGCTGATCCTCATTCAAGACAGGCTGCACTTGCACACAATAAAAAATAAATAAAAAAATAGAATGAAATAAAATAAAATAAAAATAAAATTATAATAAAAGAGGGTTCTAAAGACATGCTCTAGTGGGAAAGCACATCCTAGTTACTTGCTTGGTTTTAGCATGTGGAACTTCTGCTTTATTCCCATCTAGCTCTCCGTAATTGATCATTTTGTTTCAGTGTAGCCAAACACAATTTGTGACCACATTGAGACTGTTGATCAAATAACTATTTTATGTTAGCAATATTGTCTTGCAACAAACATAAATGCAGGGGCGGCTGTGGCTCAGGAAGTAGAGTGGTTTGTCCTTTTAATCACAAGGTTGGCTTCTTGTCCACTTGTTAGTGTCCTTGAGCAAGACACTAAACCCCAAGTTGCCCCTGATGTGTCTACATGACAGCTCAGCTGCATGTGTATGTGAATGGGTGAATGAGAGGCAAATTGTAAAGCGCTTTGTCCGGTAAGGTATAAAGACGCTATATAAATGCAGTCCACTTACCATTGACAACACCTGTATTTTGTAAACGGCATCTATAATAAGCACATTTTCTGTATGTACATAGTAGTTGACAGTGTCTAAGCAATCATTCTGGAGATGCTATTTATTTCTCATTTACACTACAAAGCCAGACTAGTGTTTGTGTCTTTGTGTTAGTGTCTGGGCCTTCTTGTAGCTGGAGTCCACTCTCTGGTCACTGAACCCTGTCTATCCATAATGGGCAGCTTTGTGGCCAGAGAGAAGGTGGCAGACATGACGTGTAGTTCTCAGCTGAGCTCTGTGGGAGAGAGGGGGAGACCTCTCAAACATACAATGAGCTTATACACACATACTACGTATGTACATATAGCAGCAATGAATGGCTGTGCATGCAAGTCTAGGTACACACTACAATTCAGACAGAAACACACGCACACGCACACACACACACTTGTACTTGTGTCAAAGACGTGGCAGGAGACCAAGGTTGGTAGAGTAACACTTACGATGATCACTTTGAGCACCAAGCAAAACACCCACACATGCATCCTGTGTGTGTTGACATGTGTGTGTTAATGTGACTCAGACACACAGATGTTGGTCGCATGTAGGTGACAATCCCTGTAGAGTTGAACTGGTAAAATGACCCTGTGGGATGCAGTTGTACCGCACAGAATAATTAAATAACGCTGCTCTACCATCATTCACCATATTTGGCTAGCGGGTTTATACAGATTTTTGACGGACTGACAGATTTTGTCACCGTGTCTCACAACTATGTAATGTGCAGTCACAAAACTTTACGGCTGTGTAGTTTCAATGAAGGCCGAGTTCGAAGATTGGTATGGTCAGAGCGAGGCCCCCCCCCCCCGACACACAGTTTATGCCTCTGGCTCAATTTAGTGTGACTGCTTGTGTGATCCCGTTTCTAGTTTTTAGGGGCATTTAGGGGGAAAGCTCAATTCTAGTCAAGTCATGGCGTATTAACATAATACAAGGCAGTTTAGCTTTTGGGGGGGGGGCTTGTGGACGTTTTGACACACAACAATGAAATTTGGCATGATCCAACATTAATACTGTAGTGACACCATGTATTACTTCCACAAAGACGCCAGGCTAGGGATTTTCTAACTGCATGTAACTTCAGGTCTTGATCTACTAATTAAGAAAGCCATAACAACTTTAGCCACCAGATGGCAGGATACAGAAAAATAACAGTTTAACCAAAACATGTCAAATGGTTCCTACAATATACAACTTATTAGTATTGTACAGTAATTGATTTCATACAGTGATTTAATTATACATTTTATTTATGTTTTATACCAATTGATCAAGATTCTGATTCCACAGGTACAGATCAACAGCCTGAAACCACCTGAGTTACTTTAGATCCACAACATACTTATTATCCATCAAGTGCATCACCAGTTCACACAACAGCTGCAAACCACCTCAGATATTCATGCACAAACCAACCACAACCCACTCATCCTCCATCTAGTGTGCCACCATATGGAAAATAAAGTATGCCAAGTGATTTATTTTAATTCAGGGTTATTAAAATGACTGAGGGCATTGAGGCCATGGCCAGGGGGGTGAAAGGGGTGGTTTGGTGGTGAGGGGGAGGGCAAACTGTTGCTTAGGGCCCCAAAATGTTCAGAAACGGCCCTGCTACCAGAGGCCTATGCAGACATGCTGACAGTTCTGCCCTCTCCCTCCTCCCTTCCTCCTGTGTTTCTCAACATATGTTTACCATTAAGACTGGCAGGTGTTGTGGGCCTGCCCCTTCTTTCTATTGTTGCCCTGCTGCCGCAGCCAACATGGGGAGGCCTGCAAAAAGGTTAAAAAAAATGTCCTCCTCTCTATATAGGTACAACTAACTCTGCCCTGTTACTTTTTTTCACTTGATTCTTGCCTTCTTTTTTTTAGATATCACCCCACAATTAAAGTGCTCCTCCACCCGTCTATTTATTATGAAATACTCATTCCCCATAGGCTTGAAAGGTGGTTGCTGAAAGTTCAAAGTTTTGTCCTTTCCACCGAACAGCAGCTGTGTTCAGCTTACATTTTGTAGGTTACCATGCATTCCAATAATGACATCTTTTCATGGCAGAAAGAAAGTATAAAAATGTAAAAGTATCAAGTTTGTACCTTGCACAGTGAACTTTTTTCCGGTTGTTACAAGCAACTTAATTCGCCAACTACAAATGGAAGCTGTGTATTTGGACATATTCTGGCCAAAATATGAGTGTTTGGAACATGTTGCATATGCAGCTGGATAGCAAAGGCGTGCATATGCTGCTAAAGTGGTATAAGAAGTGTCTGTGGACATTTTCATGGATCATTATTAGAATCTATTGTGACAAGATGCAGACCACAGCCGATATTCTCCTCTTTTTACATCCACCTATAAAGGCTATAGGGTGTAAGTATATTAAATAGTTGAGATTTTTAGTGGAGCACAACTTTATCAAACACCCTTATTTTGCCTGGTATATAAAATACTGACTGAAACAACAAGCACAGAATAAGCAAAGCTATCTTGAAAACAAAGCACTAAAAAGAGAAATAGAGAGAGTGAGAGGGGAGCAGGGAAAATACTAGATAAAGTTAAACGGAGAAAATGTAAATTTGTATCTATGCCATTATTTTACCCCTTCCCCCTCTCTCTATCTGCACTACCTAAAACAGTGCTTTGGTCTTCATGGCCTGCTCTGAGTGGAGTGGGGGTGGGCGGGGGTGGAGCTCGGGCCAGGGAAAGGGTTAATGACACATGTCTGGACTAATGGCTCCCAGTGGAGCTATCTGCTGATTCAGCCCCAGTACTTCACAAGCATTAAATATGTCTGCCCTGACCGCTCTCTGCCCCCCCCACTCCCCAGCCATAATGCAAGTTAACAACATGCTAATCAGAAAAGGGGGCATGAGAGTTCCAGACTTTCTATGCTTTTCTAGCCCTTCATCTGACACTCCTGTCACACTGAAGAAAGCATTTAGGAAAAACTGGTACCAGCCATTAGTGTTAATGGGTCAACCTAAGTCTGTGACCCTGCTAAAAACCTGCATTTAATGCCGCTGCTACACCACTGGTATAAAAATATGAACCTAATGTACATGAAGCACATATACAGTACTGTACAGAGTACATATATTAGAATTGACAATGCACTAAATATTGGCAGTGATCTGTAGCACTATCAAATTCCACACAACTCAATGTTTTTCAAGACATTACAGACAAATCAATAGTTTATACTGTAATGTCTGTCATTTGGGTCTCCTGTGTAAAGACAACATTGTGTCTGTCACACAATGTTGGGGGGTGACAGGCAGAAAAGGGCCGCAAGTCGGAGTCAAACCTCTATATATTGGCGCCCAAGTATTGAAATTATATCTTTTCCTAAAATTGTTATCCTATTTTTGACCATCTATATGTGACTGTTCTGTCTGCCACTGTTTAGTCACAGTGTTTTTAGCATGAAATTATCATTTTGCTCAAAGTGGTAAAAGAACTGGTTTATCTCATTGTTACACAACATAACATACATACATATACAAATAACAACAACAGATATTGGCACAAAAAGCCCCCAGATTGTCCAAGCCTATTCCGCTGTGTACACTTTGTGTATTGGTGAAAGGATTGCTACCTTCTCTGTTAGTTTATCATTGTGCTAGCGGGCTAGTGGGAGCTAGTGGGAGCCAACCTAGTCCAGGGTTAACAGTCTTCATAAATCAGAACAGATGGCACACCTCTGCAAAGCCAGCTGGCTTCAGTTTTCCTGTTTGCAGGACACGACCTGGCAGTGCAGGTACAGAGTGTAACTCCCTGCAAATGAACACAACACACATGTCTGATTGTAATGGACACTAGACATATACAGACATTTATCTAGCTATAAACAGACATATGTCGTGCATGTATGAAAATCAGGATTCATACGCATTTTAACCAATAGTTTTCCTTGACTTTTTCCAGGTAAATTTACATGACTATGTATTCATGAAAATCTCAGTCGACATTATACAATAAGAATAAAAATCTGTGTTAATATTTACCCTCAAAGGTTTAACATTAAAATGAATGACAATTTATGTGGTTTGTAGTGGAATTTATAATATAGAAAGTTAAGGTTAAGACAACGTGAAATACATTTTTTATTAAAAGATTTATTTTATTACACGTATTATTATGCTGTGTTAAAAGAATTCCAAGACTTTTCCAAAACTTTCTGGGTCTT
Organism: Etheostoma perlongum; assembly: GCA_026937815.1. Lineage (NCBI taxonomy): Eukaryota > Metazoa > Chordata > Actinopteri > Perciformes > Percidae > Etheostoma > Etheostoma perlongum. The sequence continues at coordinate 12,667,708 of CM049373.1, forward strand.
TTTATTTTTCCAAAACCTTTAAAGTCCTGGAAGTTGCATTTTTCAAATTCCATTACTTTTCCAGTTTTTTTCAAAACGTATGGAAAATGCTTATACAAATCTACTCTTCAATCTACTCTTCCATTCCCAAACCAATTATGTAAGACGGGAATGGGTTTGAGAGTGAAACTAAAAACAGTATTTTTTTTATTTTTTTTAGGAGAGTAGGAGGTGGTTTTGGATGAGGGTTGATCAATCTCTCAGCAGATTAGGAGGCCTTGTAAATGTCAGTTTGCAGTGACCCCTCCATGGGGGATGAGGTTCACTATTAGGATAAGGACAAACTGGGCCTATGTCCAGGACTGCTCAGACCTGTATGTGTGGGAACTGCTCTGGCTCAAAACTGGCATATCAAGATGATGACTACGCAATCCAAAATCACCACATCTTTTCTAGACAATTAGCTATTACTATGCACCAGACTACATGTAAATAAATGTGTATGTTTAACTATGCAGTTACAGTTTTACTAGTCTACTACTAATAATCATCTTTGGACTGCAATGCCACATTGCTCTGTATTTGATGTCTATATACTAAGAATACAACATTTCTATTTAGGTAGTCAATATGCAACAATGCCACCAAGACAGTATTATTTTTATATAGTACAGGCCAAACAGTTTGGACACACCTTCTCATTCAATGCATTTCTTTTATTTTCATGACTATTAACATTGTAGATTATCACTAAAGGCATCAAAACTATGAATGACCACATGTTTAATTATGTACTTGTCAAAAAAGTGTGAAATAACTGAAAAAATGTCTTATATTCTAGTTTTTTCAAAGTCAAACAATGACCCCAAACACACCTCTAGGCTGTGTAAGGGCTATTTGACCAAGAAGGAGAGTGATGGAGTGCTGCACCTCCACAGTCACTGGACCTGAACCTAATCGAGATGATTTGGGGAGAGCTGGACCGTAGGGTGAAGGCAAAAGGGCCGACAAGTGCTGAGCATCTCTGGGAACTCCTCCAAGACTGTTGGGAAACCATTTCAGGTGACTACCTCTTGAAGCTCATCAAGAGCATGCCAAGAGTGTGCAAAGCAGTAATCAGAGCAAAGGGTGGCTACTTTGAAGAAACTAGAATATAAGACATTTTTTCAGTTATTTCACACTTTTTTGACAAGTACATAATTAAACATGTGTTCATCCATAGTTTTGATGCCTTCAGTGATAATCTACAATGTAAATAGTCATGAAAATAAAGAAAAAGCATTAAATGAGGTGTGTCCAAACCTTTGGTCTGTACTGTATATATAAACAGTAATTTATGTAACGTGTGCACACGCAAGCATAGATAAATAATTTGTCATGAAAGATCTCTAAGGTAAATTTCTAAGGCGCATCTAATGCGCTGTGCTTCATAATAAAGCTTAACCCCTGTATCACATTACATACTATCAAACCGAAAGAAGACTCAGGACATAAAAGAGCTGCTTTTCAAATGTTCTACCACATCACATAATCTAGGCTTCTATGATCATACTGAGATTAATGCACACACGCACACACACACGCCCCTGATGCAACTATTCTAAATGTATTGGGATCTAGATGCAGAGGGACCGTAGGCACTGTGCTAATTTGAGCAAATGCTGTAGTCCTTATGTGTGTTCAAGTGCAGTTTTTTGGCCAATTCAAAGTCGACATAAGCCGCCACTAGTTCTTGGTCGTCTGCTTGGTGTGTCAGGGCCTTTAGTGAACTTACCAGAACTTAGTGTTTTCTCTGCCTGCTGCACAATAAACCATTTGCATTCCCTGACTCAGCAATAACGCTTGACAACTATCTATAAGCCCATTTCTAAATATAGGCCAGTGAGAGGAGCTCTGCAAATCTCTGTATTGAAATACCCACTTGGCTCGGCTAAAGAGATACAGAGGCTGGGCCTGGGACAAGTGTAGAGTGGCACAAGTTGGAGCTTTGGCAGTGCATGGAGAAAGGTAAGAGGGAGAGAAAGGGGAGGGCGATTGAGAGGGGAGCTAGACAAACTAGAAGCTAGTGGGAGCGAGAGAGAGAGAGAGAGAGAGAGAGAGTAATGATCTACACATGGTTTAATGCTGGAGCCTCAACATAGTAACCATAGACACATGCTGGGGCCTCCTGGGACTCATCAGCAGGACACAGCTGTGAGCTGGACAGCAGAATTCTATTAGCACCAACAATGCACACATGCGCTTGAAAACAGCACACACACATGCACACGCACAGGGTCTGTATTCTAGATTAGCCATTTGGAAATTTGACTGTGTTTTGGCATGCTACAAACAACACAACACACAGCCTTTTACCCTTAAATGGACATACTACTTCCCAGATGGCAGGTCTAGAATAATCAGTATCACTTTTTATCTAATGGCCTACACATAGGTTGAAGGGTTTAAACAATTTAGCCAACTTTCTATGGGATCCCTACAGATACAAAGACTTTAAGACACTGACAACACACCTCAAATCTTCAAGGGGTCATGTAATACCTGTTGATAATAGCGAGTATAAATTTGAATCCTTACACATTGGCTAGTCTACTATACCTTGAGTACTGGCTTCATAGAACTTAAAAAAACACATGTATCCATATAGCAACACAAACACACACATTAAACTGTGTGTAAAAGTGCATACATGCACAAATGTGATGACAAGCCCATTACTTCTATGTGGAGGCATATATAAAGTATATAACTATATAACAAAATTATACCAAATGAAGCAGCCAGTTCATAAATTAGTCAACGTCAAGTGTAGCACCATTCTGTGTGGAAGCCAACGGAAAAGGGGAGGGGGGGGTTCTAGGGTGCAGCCAAAATGAAAGCCTTTGATATCATCCTTTTCTGGACTTTGGTCCATTGCCTCCAGCCTCAATAACAGCTCTTAATGAACTCTGGGTTGGCAGTAAAGCCTGAAGTGATACCCCAGTTACACACATGCTCTGCTTACGCTTATTGCTTATACTTATTTGTGTGCACAACTGAAGCCCTTTCTTTGCACTCTTAACACCTTATACTGTTGTATCCCTCTTTCTGCTTCTATCTCTCTGTGAGTGTGAAATGTTTGTCTAGCTAGTGGAGGTAGTGATTTAGTACTGCTAAGAATGATGACTCTGCCAGAGGGGCTGGCAGGGCACTGTCTCACTGTCATACGCTTACTCCAGCTGTGGGGGGGAGGGAAGGATGGAGGGAAGGGGGGAAGAGAAGTAAAGAAGAAAAAAAAGCAGAGAAAGAGAGCTGAGAGAGAGAGATAAAGAGCGAGAGAGAGAGAGAGAGGCTTGAGGGAAAGAGAAACCACCGTCTTTTATGGAGACCAATCCTCCAAGCCTCACTGCCTAGGCCAACTTTACAGGATATATTGGACAGTTCCACACTACCCTGCCCCCCACCCCTCCAACTGCTCTCTTTTCTCAGCTCTTTTTCATGCTCCCCTCCTTTTTGGTTTCCAACAAGGCAAGCCTTTAGACGAACTCTAGAGAGGTGTAAAAGTATTACCATGTCAACAAGTGCCTTTTACTCTAACCCACTTTACGCACACAGGTTCCGGCTCATACAAACACACACACACAAAAAAAATTGGGGTCAATCATCTGCAAGAAGGACCTTACATACACTGTTCCACAGAGTGTGCCAGAATAAGTTCAGCAACACAGCAAATTAAAGCCTGTTCTGTACAAAGAACCTGAAATACAAAGGAGAAACCCTTATCCTCACGTTCTGGAAGGGGAAACTAATGAGCTCTTTGGGATGATAGATTAAGTGACCTGTAAGTACTGCATCTTAAGTCATATGCTGCTCACACTCTTCTCATTCTCTAAACTAGGTTTCAACAGGCCTGGAAACTTCATCAAAATGTGTTAAAAGGAATCAGTAAAAGTATTCCTATGAAAACAAGAGGTGGAGGAAAAGAGCTCTGATGGGTGAGATAGACCCCAATTTCCCTTTTCAGAACTTGTGGTCTTTTTCTACCAGTTCACAGTGTACGATGGGGGCAGGCGAGAGAGCAGAAAGGAAGAGTGCAGAGAGCAAGAAATAGCATGCAAAAGCACAGATTTGTAAGGGGAGGGAGAGAGGGAGGGAGGGGTAAAGCAAGTGGAGAGAGAGAGAAAGAGAGGGGGGGAGAAGTAGCCCTGCCCAGTTGCCTGGGGAGAAAACTGCTCTGCTGCTGACTCAGGACTCTCTTTGTTTGACAATGCTCCCTCACTCTTGCTCTCTCTCTCTGACACACTCTCAAACTTACTTGTCTTTTTTCAAACACTCAGTCACCATCTTTTCTCATGTGCACATGCGCTTTCTTTGTCAGACTCCTGCCAATAATTTCACTTTGACTTACTTTTCATTTTCTCTCCTGTGTGCACGTGTGTCTGTCTCTGCTACTTCTGCTGCCTTTCCCTTCTTTTGCAGCAGCATTTTTCTATACCGTACTAAACGTCTCCTTCTAATGTGATGAACACAGATAAAGGCTTGCAGTCTAATACATCTACAGTGGTTTCTTTGCCTTTTCATGCTCCACTAACAGCAGTTCATGATCAGAGCTCTAAGCCGTTTTATTCTCTTCCAGCAGTGGCAATTTCCAGATGTTGGCTGGCCAGTGGTTGGCAGCAAACTGCCAGCACCTGTTCTGGCAGTTTGCTGCATTAAGGTATATGCTCCTTAGTGATAGTGGGGGGAAACTGTTAGAAGGACTAAGTCAGCGTCAGAGAAGATAGGGAAGCCTGAAGTCTGGCAATTAGTGTGAAGCATGTCATGTCATAGAAGACGAGAGTCTACGACTAAGAAAAGAATAACAAAAGGCCAGAAGAAGACGACTGGCAGGCTCACAGATAGTCAAGAGTGATAGACTCCCTGAGAGAAAATAATGGTTGGCAGCTATAAGGATAACAGACAAAGATCCTACAAAAAATGAGGCTGCACGTTCAACAGGGAACAGAGGAGAAAGAAACAGAAGGAGAGAGGAGCAACAGTGATTCCAGCTGGACGTGGACCCATTCCCAGAGTGGCAATGCTGAGCAAGGCTTACAAAGACCCTTAGGGGACCTCCCGGACTCACCCAGAAAAAAGGGAGGTAAAGAGGACCTTGGGGAAGGCAGGAGGGAAAGGGAGCTAAGAGGGGGGGCGCTGATAAGCACGAGGTAGTCCAACACACCCTGACACAGAAAGGAGGGAGCCATGTGCAACAAAAGGAAGAGAGAGAGAAAGAGAGAGAGAGAGAGAGATTTATACTTTACACTTTACAAAGGAAAGCATGCTTGTATCTCATAGACAAAGAGGAAGGGAAAAGATGTAGCGCAATCTCCCACTTACGTTCATACAGAAAAGCTGTTTGACCAATGAACTAGCACAAAGCACCCAGGATGGACTGATAAGACATTTGAGCTGGCAGAAAACCACAGCTAAAGATAATAAATCATAGATTGCCATGATATAAGGCCCATTTGACAACTGTATGAAATATCAGGCAGTATTCACAAGTAGATACCAGTGGGTTCACACTTTAACAAACCCCACTCTTGAATACAACCCTGCTATTATGACCAATAATTTTGATGCATGACTTATGACCACTCATCTCCCAAAACCGTGTGAGGGTGACAGCTGTTGTCACATTGTGAAAGGAAAACTGCAAGTATGTACGCCACTAGGAAAGCAGACATTTACAAGTCAGTAAGTAATAAGGCCCAGTAATAGGGCTCAACAATAAAACCATCTGATGATCCGTACTAGGTTGCCTGTGGTTAATTATAACCTACAAATGGAGGAGTAGAAAAAAGAGGGGCGGAGAGGAGATGGGAATAAAAGATGTACACTGGCTTATCGGTAGGAGTGTGACAGGGGCCCTGATCGTACCAGGGCTAAGTTACTGTAAGACCTCAGTTAAAGCAGATCAGGCGAGGGAGGGGAGTAATAATCGCTAAGCTATTTGAGACCTGGGTCTAAGGCCACATACAGATCTACATTAGCCCTACATTAAAAATGTAAGCCAGCTCATTTATTTGAATGAGTCAGTTAAATGCATGGGCGTTGGCAAAAAAAAGGTTAACCAAGCTCAAGTGTTGCTACAACGCTAAGTGATATCATCCGGCAAGATGTTGCGGTGGCCTGCGTTGTTTTAACGTTGTCAAAGGCTGATTTCAGTTTGAATGCCCGAATGAGCATCAAACCAAAAGGAAGAATGGTGAAATACAAAATCTTGCCATGATTACAAAATTCTGCCCCTGCTTATGTGACCTTAAGCAAAATACTAAACTTTTATCAGCTCTTGGAAAAATGTACCTAAGAATTTTCTCTTTAGTTATCATATAAGTTTCTAAAACACTGACCAAAGAACATCTACAGAACTCAACTTACATAAATAACACAATTTCTCATATAACCCATAATTGTTTTAAAAAAGAAACACAAAGAAATCAAGTATTGTGCAGGAATTAGAAAAGGAAAAAAACAAAAGCAGCTATTACATTTATGTATGTGAGCATGGGTGGGTGTACAGTGAAGAGAGAAAAAACAAGCGCAGTGAAGAGAAGGGGGAGGAAGGGGGAGGCGGAGTGAAAAAAGCTAGAGGGTGCTTGCCTGGCACAATGAGTCCTACTTGTTAGCCAGTGACAGTGTCAGGGATCGTGACAGGGTCCAGACGCTAGACACCAGCTGCAGCGCCTCGTAAATAGACTGCTGTCTCGCAGGCACATTTGCACGGCAATGGTTGCTCACGCACACACGCACAGACACACACAGGCATGTGGGCACATGCATATACTATTGCAGGCACACAGACAGACACTGACTTATTGTCTTTCCCAAATCTTGTAAAAGGGACAGTGAACCTCTTTGTCTTATGTCCTGTTAAAGCTCCCGTGAAGAGAAAATGTACTCCACACACAAAAACTCCAACAAATTTGCAACAAAAATAATTAAACATGTATTAATAATTCAATAATATTTTCAATAATATGAAACAGAACTAACTTTGTGTTCAGTCCATGTGTGGCTTGCTGGAACTACAAGACTAATCTTTCCCAGTACTTTTGCCTCAATGTAAACTTTGTGTGTGTGTGCATGTGTGTGTGTGTGTGTGTGTGTGTGTGTTTGTGTGTGCACGCTCCCCTTCCCTCCACGGTGATAATGAGGGGGCTAACAAACTACATCTGCCCTGTGGTGCGCAAAGAAAGAAAATGTGGAGGAGAAAAAGGGAAAAGTAGGAGAGAGTTGAAAGTTTATGGCGAGAGGAGAGCCGAGCTGGACGGGAGGTGAAGGGGTTAAATGCGAGGGACTGATCCTGCTGAGCTAGTAGCAATACGTTAAAGTGCAAGGTTTCATTGCAGCAGATACAGAATGAAACTCCTTCCCATTAGTCACGCTAGTAACTGAAAAGACTCCTTGCACTGCTTAACCCTTACTGCACCGCAAACAAACCACAGCAGCAACCCAGGTAAAGCCCCTGTACCAGCTTCTATGTTTGGGTGAGATTACAGTAATTATAGTGCAGTAACCAAGTGTGCATACGTATACTAATTTAACTTTCACTAACTTGATGCGTGAGGAGTGTATGTCTGAATGTGGACATAGAATTCAGATGGAGTGACCTTTGGTGGAGGGATTTTCTTCCACTCCCCCATCCTCTTCTTGAGCAAGCATCCCACACCGTGCTGTAGTACACACGGTCTCTAAGGAGCTTAGGGAGGAGAAGACAAGCATACCCTTCCTCCACTTAGAGAAGGGCAGAACCATAATCATCATAATTATCATCATCATCGTCATCACACTGTCTTAACTGAGACACGCCACAGTAAAGCATGTGGTGCAATGACAAAACAATGGAACAAAAAAAAAAAACACGTTAACAAAACCAAAATGGGAGGACGTAAGGTGAATCGGGTCAAAATAAAGCAAAAAACAAGTTGTACTGAGTTCTGTCTGTTATAGTTTTAATAGCACACTGATTTTTATTGTTGTTTACACAAAGAAAATGGATACAAGCTGGCTTTATTTGAATGATTTCATCAGCTCACGACTATAATCTGGCAATATTCCCAAAAACTACAGAAACCCCTGGTTCAGAAAACCAAAAGTAATTGTAAAAGATAAAGACTCCCTACGGATGTTCATACTGTCTACACAGTATATTAATGTAAACCGCTCTAAAACACATACCGTACCCCTCTGGAGAAGACATATGTGTTGACTCAGACCTCTCTCCAGCCCATTTGGTTTAGTGCTCCAGAAATAAGCCATTTGATTCTAATTAAATCAAAATGGAGCATGAAATGCCTGGTGATCAGCACACAAAACCTAGCCCTGGTTGTTTGTTTTCATTACAACAGGTCTGAAATGGCAATACACAGACATCTCCACGTAAACTCAAAGAAGCCCTAAAAGCCCCATGAGGGCAGAGCTGGGAACAAGTAATATTGTTCCTGGCCAAACGCTCAGCAATAATAAAACAACAATTACCATTCATCATTCTCTCATTTCCCCTCTCATTACAACTCCAGTTACCATCAGCACCAGGTAACAAGAACATGTGGCATGCAGCCTAATGTGGTTTACAGAGATGAACAATGTATAGAAAGCATAAGGCCTGTATTGAGTTACACAATATAAAAAGGACTGCACTGGAAAGGTTTTCTATACCTTTGTAGTTTCAGGGACTACAAAGCACAAATGTCACATTGGTACAATTAACAACTAAAATACAAAATAACAAATAAGGCGCTTGCAATATGTGGAAATTTCAGTTTCAGAAAGACACAGAAATGGTTGAATACAGACTGAATGGTGTTACTTGCTCGGGGGGTATCTGATGTTGTGTTGCATGACTTACATGTCTTGCTTGCACTAAAGCAAACTTTAATTATAAACAAACATTTAAAGTGTGAAAGATGCAATATATGTTTTTAAACTCTCAGCAACCAAACATTTCAATACTTTAATTGACAAGTTTATGTCAAAGTATTAAGCTGCTGCAACATGTTTCACCTCATTTCATCTTTCAGTTTCTCACAAAATTTGGTGGAAGAGTCATGAGGGCACACCACAATTCAGCAATAAGTAAAAGGGTTTTTGTTACTTACTCCAGTCTTGTCACAGAGCCGCAGGGTGTTAAAGGAGCCCACGGCAAACACCTCTCCATCTGGAGCCCAGGACAAAGAGGTGACCGGGTAGTCGTGAGACGACGAGGAGTAGAGCAGACGACCAAAGCTGTCCCATACCTGTTGAAGAAGGACATGATTTCAATAGCTTCAAAAAAAGCAAACAATTTAACACACCAACAAGACATAATAGTACACTCAAACACTGCCCACCTTATATTTACAGTCTTCTCCACCTGACAGTATGACGTCATTGACTGAATTCCAGTCCACCTTCAGAACAACCCCATCATGAGCCTTCCACTAGAGAGAGACAGAGGGGGAGAGAGAGATCATTTTTATGTCAACAAAACATATTGATGCTATCCATACATAGCGTCTCCCATTAGTTAAGGGGAAGGGCAAGACCTCCAATAAATCCCTTCACTTTTACTGAGTCCAAAAAGAGATAACACACAAAGATGATCAGGATAAGCTCCAACGAGAGTAACATTTATTCTTGCACGTAGTTACATATTTATGAAATGTTTCATATGAGCCTAACTGAGAGTTAACTCTAAATTAACTCTAGAATGTAACAAAGAGCAGAAAGCCTGTCTCTAGCATTACCTTACTGTTCCTATCTTGTTCCTGTTTGCTCTACATGCTTACACTCCATTTTCAAATTTTTTTGTAGCCCACTTGCTCACTCCATGCACTCAAAGGAGAAGACACGTAAACACATGCACATGCGTGTTGTGCGTATCTGTGTCAGCCATGCAATTTCCAACCCATATTGAAACCCGCTTGGCTGACGCACATTAACCTATTCCGATTGAGCCTGCATAGGTTCAAGTCGCATCACTGCGTGTGATGTGTGTGCTTGTGTCTGCATGTGTGGTAATAGCTGAGGGAGAGCAAAGGGTTGAGAAGGCGCACATTAAACCCTCCATTGTTTATCTAAGGTCCCAGGTGGTATTCGGCTTCAAGAAGAATAATAAACAAATGTATATACATTAACAAGAAAAATACTGGTGTGCAAGGCCCTTGGCCAAGCACCCTCCATTAATGCAGAAGCACTCAAAGACATGTAGATCTGTTGCATTTTTACTCATGTATAGCCTTTGAACTAGCCTGGAAATCCAATACGAAAGATTAAGGGTCTGGCATAGAGTAATGAAAGTTGCCCATCTTGAGGGGTGGCACCAAGCATGCATTTGAAAATCTCACTGCACACAATTGGATAACACTACGACCAATCACAACAGCACACGGGGTGATGTATCCAGAGCCCCATACGCTTAGCTACCAGTGGAGCTAACTGGTAGATTAAACTGTCGTCATCTGTTGAGCTCGCCTGTTTAGCTCGCCTCAGATATACTGATGTGATTGGTGCCGCTTGACTACAAGGGTATAGTTAATGACCAGCATTACTCAATACCAGAGTAACTCACTGAGCAAAGAACCTCAAGTTTAATTTACAAAGACCTGAAAAGAGGCAAAGGGCCCAGTGATGTCTGGTCGTTGGGCAGATCACATTATAAGCAAAAACCACACAAGATAAAAAGGTATCACGCAAAGATATCGACAACGGAAAATAAACTCCCTATCAGATACTATATAGGTGGCAAAGCAGATAATGAATGTAGCAACAGAGCCCACAAACTCAGACAAACACAAAACACTAAGCAACACTGTAGCTACAATGTTACAGGTTACAAAAACAACTCCACTGGCTCCCCATCTCCCACCGGATCACCTACAAAACCCTGGTCCTGACCTACAAAGCCCTCCACCATCTGGCACCTTCATAACTCACTGACCTCCTCTCCCCCCTACCAACCCTCATGGTCCCTCAGAACCACCTCAGCCGGCCCCCTCTGCACCCCCAAGTCGAACCTCCGCAGTTTTGGGGACAGCTCCCAGGCTCTGGAACTCCCTCCCCAAGAGATCTGCACCTCTGAGTCCATCACAATCTTCCAGTCCCACCTCAAGACCCATCTTCTCACCTCTGCCTATCTGTAGCACTACACCCCCCTCCCTTTTCACCTGTGGCTGAATCCTGTTTGTTTGTTTGTTTAGTTTTGCATTGTTTGTTTTCTACCTCCCCTGTAAAGAGACTTTGAGTCTGTGAAAAGTGGTATATACATTCCATTTATTGTTATTATTAGTAGTAGTATTATTGTGATAGGGACTTGTTGTGTCTATACTATAATATTCAAGGTAATAAGTGATTTGTTATTGAATCAGATCAATCAGTCAGATTGGTCTATACTTATTACTAGGGCTGCAAGATATATCGACTCAATATTGTTATCGTAAAATATCAAAAAGTGTTGCAATAAGTATGCAATATTTTGTTTATATTGTGGAGCGCTGCGTCCCGTTCAGAGAAGACAAAGAAAAGATGTGTCCTGTTCTCTTATTTATTTTATACTGTCCAAGCAGTACAACATGTCCTGTTCTGTAGACATGATCCTTATTTATATATTCATGTTGCACCAGTCCAATATGACAGTCGGTTAAAAATAAACCTTGTGTTGTAAGAAAACTTGTTTTTCAATTTGTTATGAATCTATTTTGATGTGTTTTCCTCATAACTTTTGTCATTTTACATGTTTAAAAATATTGAAATTAATATCAATATTGCAATATTCATAACTGATATCGCAATATCACATTTTGCCAATATCGTGCAACCCTAATTATTACACAGTAATATATTGGAGTGTGTGTATTGTCGTTAATTCATTGATCCAATGGGATCTCCATGTTATAACGTTTATTTGATTGATTTTGTTCATTACCGTAACGTTTGAGTGATTAACAGAGTTAGCTACAAGGTAATATTTCAAAACCATGACATATTGAATCTAAAGTGAGCATTGATGCAAGTTTTTTTTTTTTTTTTTACTTTGTAAAAGAATAAATAAAGTTTATTGTACCTGTATGACTTTGGTGCTGGGTTGCAAAGGCTTGATGACTAGCTGTCTTCCTGATGTGTAGAGGATTCTGTCTGAGTCAGGACCCCAAGCCACAGAATACACGGGAGAACCTGGAAGAAGCACGTATACCGAAGATGAAGAAAGATTGTTGATATTGAACTCAACACCCAAAGAAATATATCCTCTCCTGTCAGTGCTCCTTCAGATTTACCATCCCTCTTGCTCCCAAAGCCTTTCTCTTTATACATCCATGGCCTGTCCCCTGTCCTGTCTACAAGCATGAATGAAAAAGTGCCTGAGCCACTTTATTTGTTTCCCATTAACAGAGCCAGGGATGAACAGCTGATTTTGTTTTTCAGTGCACAGCAGAACAGACAGCTAGCGAAGCGTAAGGAGATATATCGCTGAATGTGACAAAAAGTGTATTGGATTAGAATAGCAAACTCCACCTTTAATCTAAAACCAAGAGCAATAGATTTGGCTTCCACACATAGAGACTTTGACTCTTTCTTGATGTAATACTTAAAAGATGTAATATAAAAGTGTGTGTGTATGAATTTCTCCCCCTCTCTTTGACAAACTAGGAGTTGGTATGAACAATGGCTCGAGGGTACAGCAGTGCTAATGGTATCATATTCCCTCAGAGATCTCACCTCATTCCGCCTATGGAAACAGCACTCGCAGCCGCACTAGTTGAGAAAACCTGTCTAAGCTCTACAGCAGAGGCACAAATGTGTGTGCTTATGTGCACGTGTTAGGCAAATTGTGTGTGTGTGTGTGTGTGTGTGTGTGTGTGTGTGTGTATGCGTTGGGTTGTGGCTATGCGCGTGTGGAGGAGAGAGGGCCTGACATTTAACCCCACTCCAGGTGCATGTGGTTTCTCACAAATGCCAAATGGTCACATGATCTAAATCTGACGAAGGCGATGGTTGGTTTGAGGCAAGTTACTCTCTCCTTCCTCTTGCTCACTCATTTCCAACCTCTTCCTACAGCTCTCTCTCTCGCTCTTAAAATGGGTCATAGTACCCAAGAAGAACAGCCTGCTCCTGTAGCGAGTGAGTGAGTAAGGGAGTGTGTGTTTGTGTGGAGTTCTAAAGAGAAGCAACACCTGCAGTGATCTGAGTGCCATGATGTGTATGGTGTGTGTCTGTGGCAATGCTACTATATGCAGGTGTTCGACAAATCTGTAGGTCTGTTGAGCAGCCCACCGCCCGGCAGCTCATTCTCCAAACATCCAGCTAAGGAAAAATGTTCCTAAATACTGGGGCTGAATTGCTGATCTCCTGCCAGGTTTTCCACAGCACCCGTCATTCAACAGGAGTGTGCCATCCATTTCCCCAGAAGCCCAGAAGCCCCCCCCCCTTTTCTGTCCCACAACTGAGAAAAACGGCACGATGAATCAATTAATAAGTAAGCAAGACATCTGTAATGTTAATGACGGATAGAGAAATGTATCATTATGAGTCTTTTTTATAGCTTTTAATAAAACTTCACTCCTATAAAGCTTTGAAACTTTATGGCAATAAAAAAAAAATAGATCTCTGCTTTTGGTTGTACCGAGCACAATTACATTCTAATAGCCCACTCAAACACACCATACACATGTTCACACAATCGCACATCTGAGGAGAGAAAAAAACATTTCTACCTTGATTGTCATTTTTAATTATTATACTTGAGTAAAAAGACAGCTTCAACACAAAAGCAAATCTTGCAGATCACTCAGCCTATGGATGTGAGGTGCATGCTCATGAATGAATTGCCCACACATAGAATTTCATAATAAAAGAATAATATCAATACAAAATGTTGAATTAAAGTCTAAAGAATAAAACCTTACAACATGTAAGGTGTGGCTATTAATTTGCCATCAGGGACCACATGTACTAAGAGCAAACTTGCAAGTATCATCTACAGGGGTGGTTATTCTGAGTCTGGTATCAAACGGGAGCAAGATGAGGGGGTGAACTTGTGTCTAAAAGCATTAGGAGAAGTAGTGTGTGTGTGTGTGTGTGTGTGTGTGTGTGTGTGTGTGTGAGTGAGTGAGTGAGAGAGATGGAGAGGGTGTAATTGGTGTCGGACTCGGTATGTTGTGTTGTGTTTACTAAATGTCTGCAGCTGGTTGGTTAGAGACTGGCTCCACATGGCTTCTGTTGCTGCCTGGCAGCTGTTGGATGGATGTGACCAGCATCAAACTACCGGCCTTTCTCACACTGGCATTCATGTGATATAAATCAAAATTTATATGTCAACTCTCATATTGTTTACCCTAATTTGACTATTCAGTCTTTCAAGTATATATGGAAATAATCAGTAATCAGCAGTCATTATTGTGACAACACAGTGTAGGGGATGCATGCGTAACAAATTAATGTGCTCTGCTTTGTTGATTTCTGGGTGAGTATAAGAATAACAGTGTAACACAATTGTAGCTTCAAATCAGGGAAGAGGTCTTTCAGCCTTACCTTGGCTGGCTAGTGTTGAGCGTAGCATCCCACTTTTTGACCAGATCTTGATCTGCCCATCTTCTCCAGCTAAGTGATTAGATAAACAGAAGAAATGTATATATAGTTTTTTTTTAATAAATCCACACAATGAATAGTTATAATTTTAATTCTATAGCAGGCTAATTAAACAAGTGTTAAATGACATTGAAAATATGTATGCCCCTGTCATCTTTACCTGTAATAAGAGCAGTCCCATCATAGTTCCATCTTCCAGCCAAAACAGCTCCCTTGTGTGCTTCAACACTCTTCTCAATGCGTCCTAACTTAGAGGTCAGGTGGAACTTCCCTGTAAAGAGACAAAAAGAGGCTTACTGTATGGCAAATCCACACTCAGGCCTGATCTGGGTGTTTACAGTCTATAATTCAGCAACACTACTGTCTGCTGTAATTATCTGGCTACTACGTGAATGTCTTCTACGGAGACCATGGTTTCATAACTTTCAGGTCTGACTTTTTCAGGTTGCCTGCATAAGGCCAACTCAGAACACAAGTGAGGAGAAAAAAGGGTTTCTGATGGTTGAATTAGGGCAATTTGACATTTGCTAGACACAAAGGGTGATCGGGCATGGAGACAGTTATTGAAGACGCTAGCCTAATATATACTTTGTGGCAGTGTGTATTAAAGAATTCTGGATGTTCTATATAATTTCTGGTGGCCTAAAACTGCAAATCAGCATGCTGCTGCTCTCTTCCATTTCTAAATTTGGATGTTACTGGTCCAGCAGGTAGTGAGTATAACATGTACAGCTGTACTGAAAAGCTTTTTCCAACAAAAAAACACAACTTCTGAATATAAACACAAAATTCTATTTTTTATTTACATATGCACTCACATCAACAGTCCTCACCTGTGCATCCAAACACTGTGCGTGCAATGCTTTTGTGTCACGATTTGTTTGTTAGCTTGTTATCTGGCAGGACTTACTATGATAACTTTTAAAGACAACATATCAACCGTTTGCTATTTTCCTTCTATTTACAGTGAGGAAAATAAGTATTTGAACACCCTGCTATTTTGCAAGTTCTCCTACTTAGAAATCATGGAGGGGTCTGAAATTGTCATCGTAGGTGCATGTCCACTGTGAGAGACATAATCTAAAAAAAAATAATCCAGAAATCACAATGTATGATTTTTTAACTATTTATTTGAATGGTACAGCTGCAAATAAGTATTTGAACACCTGTCTATCAGCTACAATTTTGACCCTCAAAGACCTGTTAGTCTGCCTTCAAAATGTCCACCTCCACTCCATTTATTATCCTAAATTAGATGCACCTGTTTGAGGTCGTTAGCGGCATAAAGACACCTGTCCACCCCATAGAATTAGTAAGAATCCAACTACTAACATGGCCAAGACCAAAGAGCTGTCCAAAGACACTAGAGACAAAATTGTACACCTCCACAAGGCTAGAAAGGGCTACGGGGAAATTGCCAAGCAGCTTGGTGAAAAAACGTCCACTGTTGGAGCAATCATTAGAAAATGGAAGAAGTGAAAGATGACTGTCAATCTCCCTCGGACTGGGGCTCCATGCAAGATCTCACCTTGTGGGGTCTCAATGATCCTAAGAAAGGTGAGAAATCAGCCCAGAACTACACGGGAGGAGCTGGACAATGACCTAAAAAGAGCTGGGACCACCGTTTCCAAGGTTACTGTTGGTAATACACTAAGACGTCATGGTTTGAAATCATGCATGGCACGGAAGGTTCCCCTGCTTAAACCAGCACATGTCAAGGCCCGTCTTAAGTTTGCCAATGACCATTTGGATGATCCAGAGGAGTCATGGGAGAAAGTCATGTGGTCAGATGAGACCAAAATAGAACTTTTTGGTCATAATTCCACTAACCGTGTTTGGAGGAAGAAGAATGATGAGTACCATCCCAAGAACACCATCCCTACTGTGAAGCATGGGGGTGGTACCATCATGCTTTGGGGGTGTTTTTCTGCATATGGGACAGGGCGACTGCACTGTATTAATGAGAGGATGACCGGGGCCATGTATTGCGAGATTTTGGGGAACAACCTCCTTCCCTCAGTTAGAGAATTGAAGATGGGTCGAGGCTGGGTCTTCCAACATGACAATGACCCAAAGCACACAGCCAGGATAACCAAGGAGTGGCTCTGTAAGAAGCATATCAAGGTTCTGGCGTGGCCTAGCCTGTCTCCAGACCTAAACCCAATAGAGAATCTTTGGAGGGAGCTCAAACTCCGTGTTTCTCAGCGACAGCCCAGAAACCTGACTGATCTAGAGAAGATCTGTGTGGAGGAGTGGGCCAAAATCCCTTCTGCAGTGTGTGCAAACCTGGTGAAAAACTACAGGAAACGTTTGACCTCTGTAATTGCAAACAAAAGCTACTGTACCAAATATCAACATTGATTTTCTCAGGTGTTCAAATACTTATTTGCAGCTGTATCATACTAATCAATAAAAAAATCATACATTGTGATTTCTGGATTTTTTTTTTTTAGATTATATCTCTCACAGTGGACATGCACCTACGATGACAATTTCAGACCCCACCATGATTTCTAAGTGGGAGAACTTGCAAAATAGCAGCGTGTTGAAATACTTATTTTCCTCACTGTATATATGGTTTGTTGAGAAATTCCAGATGATACATCTGTGTGAAATCTATTATGACACCGAATTGTAGTCCTACAGGGTAAAAGTGAATGAGACTGATGCACTGTTGTTCCAAACAGAAGGCCGCATAAAAATCCTTCAAGCTTAATTTGGTCCGCTTTGGGACAAGTCTGCTTCCATTCCACACAATATACTTTCTGACAGAATGCCAAATGCCAAGCATTTAAGCTATGCAATTATGCTTTGCCAAAGGGGACATATTATGCTTCCCACAATAAAAAGTATAGTTATTAATTTGGTGCTGAGAATATTATTATATTTCATAATTATTAGATTACAATCTTAGCTTTCAAAAGCAGGGGGAAAAAATACCACCATAAAATATTACACAAACCCCTATTTTTCACACAGAAAAAGGTCAGACTGCACTAACCCTAACCACTATACAAAACTACATTAATATTATGGCATGGGAAAGGGAGGCTGACTAATCAAATAAAGTTAAGAAAAGCCACATTGTTAATACAGAGCCCTCCCGCCCAATAAAACCCTGGCTGCTTCTTTTCAGCTAGGCCTGTATCTATCATACAGATCTCTTAAAAAATGTTAAATATCCTGTACATAATCCAAACATAAAAATATTTGACATCTTTCAGTGCACACCAAAGTTATAAGAAATAAAACTGTGTCATTGTTTTGTTTTCAATGAAAAACAAAAACGTACTGAAAAAGAATAACGATAGAAATACTATTTGTTTAACTGTAACAAGGCAGAAAGCAGAAGAAAGTTGCAAAAGTGAATTGTAACAGAGTTTTCACTACTCTCTAGTCTGCCAGAGAAAATTGCTGCTTCAGTTTGTGGGTGTGTTTATGCAACCCTACACTGCCATTAGTGTTGTGACCACATATTGCCTGCCATAAAAGTAGATCCATATTATGTGTGATTATATCTAATATAGGCCAAAGAGGAGAAACAAGAGGCCATGTGGATGCACGTCACACAGACTCTGTCGCCAAGTTTAGTATTAAAAATATACAGATGTAAATCAAAAATCCACCTTTAGTGATTTGATGATGAAAACTAGAACAGAGACATATTTACTCTTTACTGTCATATTGCAATCCTCTTCCTGAAGTTAAAATTCAGTAAAAATTGTAAACTACGATGAAAACCTCCTGAGCCTAATTCTTCTAATGTCATCCTAGTCAGTATAAAAACCAGGCTGACTGAAAAAGACCTGAGGCTATTGAAACTCTTCTACCAATTATTATATTTAGTTTGTTCAGTTAGCATTTGATAAATTCTACATCAGCATAATGTTGTCTAACTCATTTTCCTTCCCTGTATAGGTATGACTTAAAACAATCACTGATCTGTGTCATTCATGTGTAAACTCAGAAACAAAGACCTGTAGCCCACTGGCAAGATTTTAGGGAATAAAGAGACTTGCCATCAGTGCTGGTGAGGACAAAAATCTCAGTCTGATTCTGTTTCTTGCCACCAACAGTCTTGGGGAACCAGTGTAGGTCAATGGGGTACACCTCCTCTGGCAGTTTGACAACCAGACTGGTCTCACTGGTCAGCAGGTTCCACTTGAGGATCTGGTGGTCCTCACTGCATGAGTACAGCTCATCTGCTGTGGTCCAGCCAACGCAACTCACAAGTTCCTTATGTGATCTGCTGTTAAGGAAAGCGATCTGGGTAAGTTATTATTAGGGTGTGTATTTTAATTGATCATATGAAATGCCATGGTAGCTTCTGCAATAAATTGGGTCTTCTGAGAAAAATGAACAGATTCTAGACGTGGTATATGTTAGGAAGTACCGCTAGATTACTACTTCTAGTGGTCCTAATAATAATGGAAAAAATAGCAATGTTTTTATATTTGTGTTGCATAATAAACTTGATTTGTACAGAAACACAAGTGTCAGGATAGCTAACGTCATCATAAAAAGGATATGTTTGGGTTCCTGTAGCAGCGATGTTTTCAATCTCATGGTGGATGTTTGCTCCGTTGAACCCTGAACAATAAAACAAGACATTTTCAGTTAGTGGCAGCAACTCACATTAACGCCCATTATATCACACCAATGTCCAACCAACCCACAGAAAGAAACAATATATAAGACTAAATAAAAACTGTGAACCATACCCTGTATATTAGGCGACTCAGTTGTTGTCATGCTCTGGTAGCTGTATCGGTGAATAAAACAAGCGTCTGCAGTTGCTACGGTACCTGCCACCGTTGCTAACGTGAATCCTGAGATGTCCCCGAGCCTTCCCTGCAACTTGAATGCTAAAGTTAACTTGGTAACTTTGGTTAAAACACTCTGGTTAAAACACACATCCTTCTGTCGTTACCGACTTTATTATAGGAAACTCCAGATGCATTAATAGTCAATACAGTACAGTGCAATTCTATCCATTACGAATCAGTCATTTCTTGCGTTATCATGGCTAACCTCTGGAAGCCATGTAATCTGGGTCATAGGAAACTGAAAACGCAAGTTATCGCGAGAGTTTCACGTATCGCTTCCTTCTTCGAAAACGGATTACTTTGAATTATTTAAAAGTACAAATGACAAATGTTAAATAAACGTATGTAGTATGACTCATTGAATACGAATTAACTAACATTAACGCTAATAGTTGAGCCATCGAACAATATTTCCTGAAACGTTAACTATTCATCCAGGCGGAGCTTCGTTCTACTGTCACTAGGCAACCGTTTGAACACGTAAAGACAGGCTTTGAATCTAAAAATAATCTTACATAATATATAACATTGTAAAAAAATACGTTTTGTTACTTTTCTGCGTTTTGTCGTCTGATTATTTGTGTCATATGGTTGTTGTTTGTGTGGAGCTGGAGTGAGGCGGAGTTGGCTTCGTCCCCTTTTTTGAATTTTGTGTTTTTTTTCCCTTGCCCTTTGAACGTACCATGGTGCTTTGCGTCAGTTTGTAACGAATTTGGTTCGACAGCACAGTTTAGGCGCCATTTACAAGTTGGAGTTTTCAGGTAGGAGAGCGACTCGGAATGACACTGGGCTACATTTTGTGGATTATATTTGTCAAATTTTGGATTAACGAATACTTTTCGAAATCGTGTTTTAGGTCAGAAAGGAACACTCTTAATAGACCGTGCATATATTGTGGGAGGTGCATTCCAACATTTTAGCTGTGAGTAAAATAGCTAATGACTGGGTTCCGTCTATTTGCTGAAGTGCAGAACGTTAACGTTAGTTTCAAACCAGACATGACATTAACAACGCGTTAACTTGAGTTTTTAAACCTTAGCTACAGTGTAATGTGTAGCTACTGATCAACGTTAACAGTACACTGGAGTTTCACATGAGTTGATCGCTTGTTTGCCTTGTATTAAATTTAACGCAAAATGTGCCTTAGTTGACACACACCCCTAACAGTAACTTGTAACGTTAACTTTTACGAGTGTCTAAGGTAATGTTAAGGTTGCAGATGGCTGCTAAACCTTAAGCTACAATACCTTTTGTGTGGTTAGCGTCAACTAATTTAGCTTTAGTCAACGTTATTCGGGCAAATGCTATTAAGCAACCCTTTCAATTCCAATAACTTTTGAGTAACGTTACCTTGTTACGTTACGGATCCACAACGCAGATATCTCTGCTAGTCAACGTTAGCCAATAACTTACGTTACCTTTGCTGCGTTATTTAATATCACATAGCTAGCTAGCTAGTTAGCTAACGTTACAGCTGGAACTTCGCTAGTAAGGTGAAAACATCGCAGTAACGTGGCAAAGTTAACTCTAACGTTACATCTTTTTTATTTATTTATTTTTATCAAGCTAGCGTTTCTCGTTTACGTTACTTTAGCAGATGTAGCTATAGTTATAACGTCATCGTTACGTTAACGTTACATTCGTTCTATGACTGTCCTTTCCAATAATTGACGTTAGCTGTGGGGCTTAAAGTTAATATTGAGACCTCGTTCAATATACGACGTTGTCTTTGCCATAGGCTAGAGAGCCTGTTTAGCTGCGTCTATTCAGTAATAACCCTACAACATAGACCAGACTAAGAGCTATGGGGAGATAATTTATCTTTTTGCATATTAGCCAAATTTGTTTTCCAGTTAGCGTTGGCTACGTTAACAGTTTTCCCATCATTGCAAGGGTCATTAACCGTCCAACTTTGTGACGCGCAAATCAAATCCCGTTAACTCGCTGCAGAGGGGTACTAAATAGACTCTGTCACAGGAGGAGGCCATTCATTTTTACTGTTTAGGTTTGGTGTTCGAATAGCATCTAATTTGCTACAATCATGACGCAGACCGAGAACTTTTTTTTTAATAACTCACTGTTCGGGCCACAAACTAATATGCTATTAATGTTATTACTTTATCTATTGTTATTAAACAACAACTATGTTTTCATATGAAGAAGAAAAAAACGGTTAGATGGGCGGCAGTGGGATCTGACTGGTAATGATTAAAGCCTGACAACGGTAGCTGCGTGTGACCGATTAAAAGTGGAGTTGGGAGATTGACGGGCACAAAAACCACTCATGGATATTTCGTTTTACCAATGACCCCTTCAGATTTCAAATAATGCCATCTAAAACTGCAAAGAGCTCAACTGCCTCTACCAAGTCAAGAGGGAAAGGGTCGCAGCCTCGGGATGACTCCGAAGACGAGCTGGATGTACCCCCTCAAGAAACCAACTCCAATGGCCAAGAGGAGGCACCGCCGACAACTGGCAAGTAACAAAGGGTGTTTTGGTGTCTGTGAATCTAAATAAGTTGTGTTCACTCAATTGCGTTGCGTGTATAGCCGTACTGGTAGTGGCCAATTTCCACAGCTGTGAAGCTCCTTTTTCTTACTTAAATCTCAACACGTACCTAGTTAGAATGGCTAAAATATTTTTTTCTCAAGTGTCAGTCATCAATAAATGTCTTATGATTTTTGCGATGATTTTGATATCGTCGAGTGTACTTCTTCCCGGGATCTTCTCAGCAAACGAGGTAATTTATTTCGGATAATGAAGTGTTTTATGTAGTAGATCAAAGAGTGTTTTACGTTATTCTTATAACCTAATAATTTGTGGATTGTATACTTATACGCGAAACTTACGAAGCACATTGGTATTAAGTGATGTTTGTATTCTTTAGAAGAGTGATTGTCTGGCTGCAAGAATTTAATTTACAAACACCGACCCCTTAGCTTGTTTATGCTTGTGTGAGCACAATAGATTTTGGACAGGTCGCTGTGGCTTGGTGTGATGGCAACACAATCGGTTTAACGTTATACATTATTATCACAAAACGAGATTTCCCCTTGTCTGCGTTTCGAGTGCAGTTCAGCATGAGTGAAAATGTGACGTTGATGATCGAAATGTGCACTTCAGTTATTTATTACGACGAAATGAATGTGGCGCATCTACTCAGTATCAACGCTTCTCATGGAGAGCGTTTGTATCATAATGTGCGTTTGTTCATAAGCGGCCATGGTCTTTTTCTCTTTGGGGTTGGCTCTTGTTTTCAGAACAAAGAAAAAAAACGCCTGTCAACTTTCTCTGGAGTCGTTGTTTGACTGCTGTTGTAACTTGCTGCCTGTGTTTTGTTTGTTTTTTTTCTCCCCTCCACCCCTCCCCCATGCACCACTGTCCCCCACCTGAAACGGCTCGCACAGAGGAATAAAAGTTGTACTTTTTTCTGTGCCACAGATCCGTCTCACGGGGAAGCTGCCGAGGCGGTTGATAATCGAAGTTTGGAGGAGATTCTCGGTAGCATCCCTCCACCCCCGCCCCCAGCAATGACCAATGAACCGGGCGCTCCTCGTCTGATGATCACACATTTAGTTAATCGCAATTTTAAATCTTATGCAGGAGAGCAGATTCTGGGGCCTTTTCACAAGGTACAACCGAACATGGTTACAAATGTCAACTCTGTGTGGGAAATACTTTGTTAATATGTTGTGTTAAGCTCACAGATTTAACATCATATTTAGTGTTTATCAATTTTATTTTGTCTTTAATGTCACATTATACAACTCCACATGCTTCCTTGTGTAGTGGTAGACTCTAAAAGTACAACATAATTAATGATACTACATTATAACATTGAGTTTAAAAAAATCCTATAAAAAAGCCACACTCCATTTTGATTTAGTAAGTGTGTAATAAATGGGGGGTTTGATATAGTGATGTGCTTACATTTCTCATAAATTATTACTTTCCATAAACTTTGTCTTTTCACCTGTTTTTGCTCCTCATTGCTCTGCAAATATAAGTATATTAAAGTAAATCTTAACAACTTGTAATACATTCACTATCATAATCTTACTATGCTTAAATGTTATATAGAGTGTAATGTTATGACATTTACAATATTTGTTTGTGGATGCAGTATATTTTTATATACTTGATTTACATTTTTTTTTAAATTATTCTTCTTCTCTCTCACACTTCTCTCAGCGCTTTTCGTGCATCATTGGTCCAAATGGGAGCGGGAAGTCCAATGTGATAGATTCAATGCTGTTTGTGTTTGGATACAGAGCACAAAAGATTAGATCGAAAAAGCTCTCAGTACTGATTCACAGCTCTGATAAACATAAGGATGTGCAAAGCTGTACTGTGGAGGTGCATTTTCAAAAGATTATTGATAAGGTATATATCTCTGTCACACAGATGCACATTACACTCACTCTGGCCTCTCCTAAATGTATAATTACACAGTCCGAATTGAAAGTGGTGATTAGAAATATTTCTCTACTGGACAGATATTTTTCTTGAATTTTAAATATTTTTTCCTCTGTGCTCATGAGATAATATTGCTACAAAAAGATCACCCTACTGACTAAACACAGACTCAAAGCAGTCATGAAAGTTCCAACTAACGCCCACACATGCCATAGTCCATTCATAATGTGCTAGAATTAATTCCACTATTTTTGAACAAATATTAAATGTGCCATTTAGTGACTAGGTTCTACTCATTTGATTGTACTGTAAAAAGTCAAAATAAAAGTAGTGTTTTAATTGAGACAAATCTTTATTGTTTTGCATTAGTTTATAAATTACTGACAACTGAATGTAGTATAAAGAATTAGAGTTAAATGTGTTTCTATGTTTGATTTACACAGGGGGTGTAAGTTTGGCCTTGACAATTGTTAAATATTTCTATTTTCTTTCTGTAAGGTCCAGGAGTTCTGGGTAAATTAAAATTTAGTTGTTACACTTTACTCACAATACCATGCAGCCTTACAATCTGCCATTTCTGGAACTAAATTTTTTTTTTAATGAAGTGGTGTAGACAACTTAGATTGTTAGACTGGTTTTTAAAATGAATACATGCTTAGGCAAATTGCCTACCATTTTTTACAATTCATTTATAATCTCATCATTTTATCTAACATATCTTAACTTGTGTAAATTTAACATGATAGAATACACTCCAATATTGATGTGGTTTATTTACATGTTAGTGTAGCTGGCCTAGATCTGTTGTGTACTTTTAAACAATCCTTTTTTTTTTTTTTAATTGTTTTAAATGTGCAGTGTTTTTCTCTAACCACTCCCAGTGGATTTGTCAGTATTGTCATTTGATGTGTAGAGCTTTTTTAGAGTTTCTCCTGAAGTGTTCTGCACTAAGCTGCTCTGTGTCTTCTGCCCCTCCCCCCTCTGAGCCAGGAAGGAGATGACTACGAAGTCATCCCCAACAGCAAGTTCTATGTTGCCAGGACTGCCAACAAAGACAATTCCTCAGCCTACCATATCAATGCCAAGAAAGCCACATTCAAAGAAGTGGGGGCTTTACTCCGAAGCCATGGTATTGACCTAGACCACAACAGATTTCTGATCTTACAGGTAATTGTCATTTTTTGATGTAATTTCCTTTTCCACTTCTAACCCTATTTATTTATTTATTTTTAAATCCCTGCTGTGGCCATCAAATTCCGTCAGAGATTTCCTGCTCTTCGCTCTCTGCCCATTTCCCAGTCCTCTTGAGTCAAATGTTTCATGGCTACCTTAAAGCCATGTTTGCCTGTGGGAATAACCTGTTGCACTGGAATTGGATAAAAAAGGAGAGGATATGCCCTCTGCCAGCCCTTAGACTGCTATAGCAGCGCATCATGGTTTGAAACAATGTGGAAAAGGTGCGAACCATTATTTGCTGCTTTAGAATTTTAAGGAAAAAAAACACACTTTTACCCATACATGGACCTGGATGTGAGTGGCTATAGTTGAACAACAAACTCTGATTTTTGTAGTGAGAAACTTAGTTTTATGGAGTTGGCCCTCCAGTGGGGACAGGTTGACCTCCCTTTCCCATGTACCTGCCACGCTTTAGCAGCACGTAAATATTGGCGTGTGAGAATAGACCCCAACCCCAATATTAGCAGTGCTGCTTCAGGGTGGCTGGATCAAACACCCTCCATAACCATGACTTTAATATTGGTTCAACATTTTGTTTCTTTTTTTTACCTCCACTGTGAATGTAATGCTTATTTATATTTTCAAATATTTTTTTCCCTGTACAATTATTTTTTTTTTTTTAATTTTACTTTTTTTTTTTTAGCATTGTGCTACACACAGTTTGCACCAGTTCACTAGTTACACTACCCATTCTGACTGTTACATGTGTACCTTCCCATTATTATGGATTCACCCATGGCTTTATGGGGTGATGACAGGTCAGAGCAAAACAAATTTTGTGTGTGTGTGTGTGTGTGTCTTGTATGGGAAGAGGCCTTAGCTTCTTTCCAACGTCACATTTCCAGGCTTCTAGCTAAGGGGAAGCTGTCTATTTTGTGCATTGGTTAGTGCAGATGATGCTGTGGGATCTCCCCTACCTCTACCGACTTCTCCTTTCTTTCTACATTCAAGTAATATGTGAGCTGCCTTGTCCCAACATATAAATGAAACATACATTTGGACTTAGATTTATATCTGCAGTTAATTTGTGTTTAACATGACATTTATTTTTTAGGAATATTGTTACTCTGAGCCATCCTACCTCAATAAATAAAAATGAACACATGTTCAGACAAATACAAATTATACTGGAGAGTTCTACCTTGGGGCCAAGTAGTATACAAGTGCAGTCTTTAAACTTTATATAATCAAGCATTTGTTTTGAATTAATTTAGATAATTATCATTTTAAGACCAGCTGTATAATGGCCAGTGATTGTTGGTGGGATAGTGACTTCAAGTGTTCTGAAGTCTGTTTAACATGTTTGTGATAACACTATCCACTCAATCATATCTATTAATTTTTGAAGAATTAGTGCTTTAATTTAATATTATTTTTTTTGTTTAGAATTGATTTAACTGTTTGTTTAGTGTAACTCTGATGGTTATTCCCACATTCTCTGAGTGGGAAAAGCCATTACGTTCTCAAAGGGAACTTAATATGTATTTTGTGAACACTGGACATGACTGTCTGTGTGTGTGTGTGTGTGTGTGTGTGACTGTGTGTTTGTGTGTGTGTGTGTGTGACTGTGTGTGTGGCAGATCAGCTTTATTTTTTAGGTTTAGAGTTAAAAATAATTGAGCACATATCTTAATTAAGTGGATATTTTTTTAAATTGTGTTTCATGAGAACTTTTAGCTATGTTTTCAGTGAATGATTGCATGCATGTCTTTGTCCATGTGTTGTTCTGGACTGCACTTAGGGTGAGGTGGAGCAGATTGCCATGATGAAGCCTAAAGGCCAAACCGAGCATGATGAGGGCATGTTGGAGTACATGGAGGACATTATAGGCTCCTGTCGCCTCAAGGAGCCCATCCTAACCCTGGCCCGCCGCATTGAGCTACTCAATGAGCAGAGGGGAGAGAAGGTGACAAACATTTATACACTTTCTGCTCATACAGTCGTAAGCTAATCAACTTTCCTTCCTGTTAATTTGCTGAGCATTTATACAGTAGAGGTTAGAGTTTGAAGAGGCTTTTTTTTGTATGTCCAATGCATGTGTTTGGAAGCTTGAAAATATTTTTTTATAGTAAGACTATAAGATAAGTAGTCTTACTACTATATAGTAAGACTGTAAGATAAGTTGGTACTCGACTGGGCCAACTGCGCAGACATAAATCAGGGTTTTTCATAGAAAAGATTTTGTACACACCTTTACTTCAGAAGAGTATGCTATCTTAGTATGTTGACACATTTAATTTCTTTTTTTATTTTATTGTACTATATAAGCAAGATGATACTGGAGGGATTAGAAACAATGAATCCATTCCATTGTAGCTTTAATTAAAATGTTATGTTGCACAGAATGATGTAAATGCTGTAAAACATTTATTTTAACATGTCACTAATACATATAATTTATGTCTAGAAATGTTATTAAAGTTACTGCAATATGTTCACTGCCCTAGCTAAACCGGGGTAAAGCTAGTGGAAAAGGAGAAGAATGCTTTGGAGGGAGAAAAGAACAAAGCTGTGCAGTTCCTCACCCTGGAGAATGAGATCTTCAAGCACAACAGTCAGCTCTACCAATATAATATGTGAGTGCACCAGCACCATCTCTGGTCTGTACAAGACAAATTAAACAACATAATCTCATTACATTTCAAAGTAGACACAATAGTAGCACAGAAAAGAGAGAATGCACTGAATAAATTCAAAAGCAATGTTATACTCTGTATTTCTAAACCTAACAGGTGCAGCGTGACCTTTCTCTAGTGTCAGATGCTAATATCTTTGTTTTATGTTTAAAACACTGAACATTTACCTTACACAGTTTTTTCTGATATCTTGTTGCCATTAGTCATAATCTGCAGAAGCGTGTGGTTGATAAAGGACAGGAGAAGCAGAAGATCTTGGAGGACACCAAGGAACTCACTGAGAAATATGAAAAGATATCACAGGAAACAGAGAAAATGAACCAAGAGCTCAAAAATGTGGAGAAGTAAGGCAGTTTTTTTTGTCTCCCTCCCCCGACTAGCTAATGTAACATGCTTAGATTACAAACATTTTTAGAAGGTTACTAGTTTTTCTACACAATTTTGTGGTTGTCAGTGCCTCTCTTACCCTAAACTGATTTTTGTTTAGATGAAAAGTTCCAGTTCAGGTAGATCTGTAATTTTTATGTACTAAAATTTGAGTTTTACACAATTTTGCTAAAAAGTATAGAAAAGTCTTGTTTGCTTGCAAAAAAAAATAAAACTGTATAAACTTGATGTTCTAACCTGCCAGAATTTTATACATTTTTGGCTTTGATAGATTATTTTTTAAAACAGACCAAACTGGCTGAGCTTTACTATGAAGAGTTTACAGTGTGGGGCCTATTATTATTATTATTATTATTTAAGATGTACACATTGTTTAGCATATTTTTTGTATTTGTGTTTTTTCATATATTTTTTCTGTTCAGTTGATTTTTTTTTTTTTCCCCATGATTGACTTGAGTGTACTCAGTATAAATGCGGTTCCTTCACCAGAAAGCAAAATAAGCTCAACAAGTACATTGAGACACAGAAAGAGAAGTTCACCCAGCTGGACCTGCAGGATGTTGAAGTCCGTGAGAAGATTAAACACTCCAAGAGCAAGAACAAGAAACTGCAAAAGCAACTGGAAAAGGACAAAGAAAAGGTGCGTAGGCCTTCAAATTGTGGTCCACTATTAAACATTGTTCATTTACTTTATTTAATTTGGTGTCACAGTGTGCTACTCTGCAGTACTTGTGCTTATTTCACTCCCACACAATCACAGTAGGCATTCTGACATGTTTAGAGGCACACAGGTCACATAATTTGTCAGGAGAGCATTATTGTTGCCATTTCCCCAAAAATGTACAATCTATATCCATTAACGAATACAGGGTTGCACTAAGTCAAGACAAGCTAGCACCAGTGGTATGACACTCTAGTGTTACTCTGTTTATTTTGTCCCGTGGCCAAGAAAGAAACATGGGCACTAAAAATACAATTTCCGTTGCTTATAAGAAAACACAAGGGTTGTTGTTTTGAGGGCTAGGGAACGACATTTGTCAAGGCTTTAAAAAAACAGTTCAAGAACATTTTGTAACGCTTATGTTTAGTTTGAATTAAATTTACTAGAATCACTTATTTCACAGGTTTATGTTTTACACACAACACGGCACCGTTTTTCTTTCCTAAGTATGGTTCATTTCATTATGTTTATGTTACAGATACATCTGATACATATCCTAGAAATAAATCATTTTAAAACGTTAGTGGGTATTTTTTGTAGAAAAATTCAAATATAAATTTGTGTCAAATATAACCGTTGGTGTAGCTTTATAAACAAAAGGCCTGGCTGCTGGAAGAGTTATAGTTTCCAAAGAAATGTAACTTGACACCATTCTGCATGATAGCTACAGCTACACAAAGCAAGACTAAGAGTGAAATTGGCGTTCACACAAAAAAAAGTGAATGTTGCTAACAGATATCGGTCTTGGACATGATGCCCTATGTGACCAAAAAATGGTCTCAGTTGCAAAAGTGTGTATAGAATTTGGTTTAATTGTTCATTTATTTTTAGTTCCCTTGGACAATGACAAATCTGTGTATCACTTCTAGATGAATTGACATTATGCTTAAAAAAAAGTAAATCATGTATAAAATTGTAAATCTAATTGAATGGCAGTAAGGGCTATTTTATTTCTTCAAAAACTAGCCACTAGGGGGCTGTGTAGTAACACACTAGTTGTTAGTGTGTGCCTATTGATAGACCTCATGCTCTGTTTCACTATTAATGATGTTCCTGTTTCTTAGACTGTTTCTCTAACTTGCACACTTACTGAAACATTTTTCCACACAAAAGTAGAGTCAAACGTTTCCTCATACCTGTAGGTATAGCTTCTCATCTCCCTCTCAGCTCTAAAACTATCTGTTCCACCTACAATGGCTGTGCTCTGGAAATGTGTTGGTCAGAGCGAGCTGGGCAGAGGCAGGCAGACCTCTGGGGAGCAGTGTTCTGCTGTGTGGTAGTCAACTATGGCCTGGCTTGTGTAACACTCCCAGCAGCCACATTCACATTTCACCCGCAGTTAACCCTACAAAACATAGACTATATACAAACACACCACTCCTTGCCTTGTTTCAGCCCTGGCAAGCAACTGATTATTGTGCCAGTCTTAACCAGGACTTGCTCAGTGCAGAATGTGTGTTTAGAGTTGATTACAGTTGTGTATTCTGGCCTGCTTCTGAATGTGTAGCACAGTTGCCTGTAACTAGCACTGGCAGAAAGCTCATACAGTTAATTTACTTTATACCTCTTGTCTCCTAAAGTCTTCACTGATCCCTTAATCTCATCATCTAATTTAAGAGGTAAAGG
Source organism: Etheostoma perlongum (assembly GCA_026937815.1). Taxonomy (NCBI): domain Eukaryota; kingdom Metazoa; phylum Chordata; class Actinopteri; order Perciformes; family Percidae; genus Etheostoma; species Etheostoma perlongum. Next base: position 12,698,121 of record CM049373.1, read on the forward strand.
GCTATTACTCTGTTTTGGTTGAGGTGTACATTGATGAGTTATGTCCTCAAGTTGAACCTGGACAGGTGTATCCACTGTTGCTTAGAATCCAGACTCGGACACATCTCATCTGTTTTTGTATGTTCTCCTGTCTGGCTCATCTTTCAGCTGGAGCAAGTGCGCGGTGTACCTGCCAGCAGTGAAAAGGCCATCTCTGAGGCAACAGCTTGCAAGGAAGAGCTGGAGAAGTTGAAGGTGAAAGAAGAGAAAAAACTTGAGGAGGTGATGGAGAGTCTGAAGGAAGAGACCAGCGGCTTGCAGCAGGACAAAGAGGTGTGTGTGTGTGTGTGTGTGTGTGTGTGTGTGTATATCTTGGTGTTAGTCTTTTGCATACTTTTTGTTTAGATTTTTTTTTTTTTTTGCATTGTTTTCTGTAAAGTCTCTTTGTCTTCCAACCTTACTTCTCCTCTTCTTCTCCAGACCAAAGAGAAAGAGCTGATGGAGCTCAGCAAGGCTGTAAATGAGACCCGTTCTCGTATGGACCTGGCTCAGTCGGAGCTTGACATCTACCTTAGCCGCCACAACACAGCTCTGACACAGCTCAACACGGCCAAGCAGACACTTCAGACAACCTCTGACACGCTGCGTGAGCGCCGTGCCGCCATCAAAGACCTGGAAGTCAAAATACCCCAGAAAGAGCAGGAGCTCAAAAAGGTAAAGCAAAATCTTGTTGTGTAGAAGGCTTTTTTGTTTAGGCAGCATTTACACGTGACATCTTGTGAAACCATTACACATCCAGCTGTGCTCACTACATCTGCTGACGATTTCTGTTCAGCGGATGGGGTAACCTGTGTAAGCTTCTTCTTGAATTGCTCTGTTCCTTTTCTCTGCAGGATGAGGGAGCACTGGAGCAGCTGATGAAGCTGGATAATGAGACTAGGGAAGTAGTGAGGGAAATGAGGCAGAAGGTGGATGAAGCCAAAAGCTCTCTGTCCTCTAACCGCAGTCGAGGAAGGGTCCTGGAAGCCCTCATGCAGCAGAAGAAGAGTGGCAGGATCCCTGGCATCTTTGGAAGACTGGTAAAACGCTATTCTAACAAATTAATACACAAATGTTACACAGCAACAATATAATTTATGGTCATCATCTAGCTACTATGATCACAACAACTTGAGTCTCATTGCTATGTTAACATTAACCCCGCTTTACCAATTCATTTCATAGTATTTGATTTTTAAGCATTCAATGTCTGTAATTAAAAACCTAAGTATATGGTAGCTGTATTACAAATATTTTTTTTGTGCTTGTAGGGAGACCTTGGAGCCATAGATGAGAAGTATGATGTGGCCATTTCCTCTAGTTGTGGCGCTCTTGACAACATCGTGGTGGATACCATTGACACAGCTCAGAAATGTGTTGTGTTCCTCAAAGAACAGAACATTGGGTTCGCCACGTTCATTGGTCTTGACAAGGTAAAGATCATTTCACTTCAGGACCCTAATCAACATTTGATTTAGTCTCTTTTAAGATAGATTGGTTTAGCTTATCTGTGAAATATCACACATGCTACACTCTAAGTACTGACTTCAGTAGCTGGTCAAGACAGTAGTTCAGTACATTTGACCACTTGTTACTGGTATTATTTCTGGAAAAGACATACATTTACTAAACTTTAAAACTATGTTGAGCTATTCAGATAGATAAGGAGATAACACAAATTATTTTATCTTGCCCCGCCTTCTCATTCCTCCTCACTTGCTTTGCTTAGATGAAGGTTTGGGAGAGGAACATGGCTCCCATTCGCACTCCAGAGGATAGTCCTCGTCTCTTTGACATGGTGCGTGTGAAAGATGAGAGTGTGCGACCCGCTTTCTACTTCGCCCTAAGGGACACTCTGGTGGCCCAGGACATGGAGCAGGCCACAAGGATGGCCTTCCAGAAAGACAAGCGCTGGAGAGTGGTCACCCTGAAGGGACAGATCATTGAGATGGCTGGTGGGTGGCCCACTTTTTCTGTCATAACTTTACCTAGCTAATCTTTTTCCTCGAGCTTGCATACATATGGCTCTCTCAATGAAGATAATGCATTCTGTTTTTATGAACCAAATTTTAATTTGTTTAATAAATCTCCCTGTGGTCTGGTATGTGCTTCACAGGAACCATGACTGGAGGAGGAAGAGCATTGAAGGGCAGGATGGGCTCCTCTATTGGCACTGAGGTCTCCCAGGAGGAGGTGGGTTTTTATTTAGAAGTCTTAGAGTAGAAAATTGGTCCTAACTGGCATTACATTTAAAGCGATACATATTTGGTGCTACTTTTATCTTAACTTTGTCTTGAAAGGAAAAAGTTTGAACTAAAATGTTTAGTATTTCATTTAAAATAATGCCACACTTTTTCATAGAAATGTATTAGATTCAAACTTGTTACTCATTTTATTTTAAGGGGGGTTAAACTATTTAAAAAAAAAACAGGACAGAGATTCATATATAAATGCGTTCTGCCTGCCTGCCATATGCACTGAAAACTAAAACAATCAAAGTCTGATTATTATGGATGTTATCTGACATTTTCAGCAGGGCAGCTGTTGGTTGACTCTCCACAGTTCTCATGGGTCCTAACGTGAAAAAGCTTAATGTGGTTTAATGTACCTAGACAACGATCAGTGATCACCAAATATCTCTCTCATATTGCTCCTCATAATCACTTAAAACTGTTAAAAAAAAATCTAACCTGGAGTCCAATTATTATGGATGTTATGTGACATGAAGCGTTTTTGCTTCATTAGATTTAGATCATTCACTTGTTTTTCTTTATTTATTTTTTGATGGCGTAGTTAAGGCCTGCCGCCTTATCTACGCCATCAAAAAATAACTGCAAAGTGGTGTGGGAAACCCTGAAATGGGTGATCTTGAGAAATAACTCGTAATTTCTGCTGTACAATAGTAGTATCTAAGTTTACCTAAATCATGTTTCCCAGAAGTCATTTTCCGATACTGGATGAAAATTGCCCCTGCCATCAGATAATCCCCACCGCAGGCCAGTCGTGTATGACATGTGATTATTATCATGTGTTTTCCGCAGCTTGACCGTATGGAGAGCACGCTGAATGAGAAAGTTTCAAAGCTGCAGGGCTGCCAAGAGAAAAGGCTGCAGCTAGAGGAGAACATCCAGCGCCTGCGACCAGAGCTCAGAGATATGAAGAACACCCTGGAAAAATACGCCAACAGCATGACTGTATGGCAAATGCAAATATTCCTTTTCAGTCACAATGTTTCTGTCTCCCTCATTTGGTGTATTTATGATCTAAATATGAACCCTCTACTATTTATAGCCAACCATAAAATGTGACAGTATTAACGTATAAAGATCTTAGCACGCCTGTGTGACTGAGTGTTGCCCTGCTTTCCTTACTTCAGAGTCTAGCTGATCAGGAGGCTCACTTGAAACTTCAGATCAAGGAACTGGAGGCCAATGTGCTGGCTGCTGCCCCAGACAAGGCCAAACAGAAACAGATGGAGAAGAGCCTGGAAGCCTTTAAGAAAGGTAGGGTCCTTCTGTAAACTGTAGAGAGAAATATTGTTGTTAAATGTTTGATCTTATGTTCAACCTTATGGAAAATAATGACACTCCACATAATCACATGGTGTCAAAATGGTCATATTGAGTTGTTTTAATGAGTCTACATGCCAGTTTGATTCATGAGAATGATTTTAAATTCTTTCCCCCAGTCTAATCCCTTTTTATATCATCACGTTGAATGTTCAAAATGAATATAATCATTCTTATTCCTTTCTCCCTGTTCTGTCCCTTCATAACTCTTGCTCTTTCAGACTATGATGCTGCGTCCAGTAAGGCTGGCAAGGTGGAAAATGAGGTGAAAAGGCTCCACAACCTGATTGTAGACATCAATAGCCACAAGCTTAAAGCTCAGCAGGACAAGCTTGACAAGGTTAACAAGGAGCTAGATGAGTGCTCCTCCACCATAACCAAGGCCACAGTGGCCATAAAGACTGCTGACCGGTGAGGAAATGCCTCTTTGCATTGTTCACACACTCGTATTTCCTTTTAAAGTAAAAAAGGTAAAGTGTCTGGTTTAACTGTATATGAATGTCTTAGTGTGAAACTGTCCTAAAGTCACAAAATGATTAAAATAAAAAAAAGAAAACAGATTATTCTAAGGGGAATACTGAATTATGTTTATCTATCTTCTCGGGGTTCTGAGTGTTATTGAAGTCCGCTTATCAGACCCGGCAAGGAAGTGACTCCATTGCTTTATACTTGAGACCAATATTTGAGTCGGGTCTGTGCATCACACATACTGTAAGTAGCATTAGCATACAGGAACACTGACTGAACTCCTCTCTTCTTCCTGTTGTCATTGGTTTCTCTGAGATAATCAATGTTGTGGCTTTAGTAACTAAAAAAGGCATCTAGTCGAAAGTATCTGTAGCTGAACATTTGCATTGATCGTGTGGGCAGACTTGATGTCTTTGAACTCCCAGTGAGAAGGCGGAAACGGCTGCCGATGTTGGTTTTTTTGTATATGAATGTCAAGCAGACAAGATGGTTGCAGTCACTCACAGTTGTGTTTTGCAAGACTAAACGTGACAGTTGTTTCTCACCCACACATTAACCACTACCACTCTGACAGAATGTAATATGTGTTGCCTCTGCAGCAACCTGAAGAAGTGTGAGGAGAGTGTGACGCGTGTGCAGGGTGAGCTGGAGGACATCGAGAAGTCATTGGCTGAGCTCACTGAACAACTGAAGAAACTGGAAGACGAGGCCGGCGAGGTCATGACGGCCTGTCAGGAGGCTGAGGTTGGCACTCTTTAGTTTCTTTGTCTTTCTACTCAGTTTGTTTTCTACAGATTTTCACAAAAAAAATGCCCTAATATTTTACACCAAAATATATATTAAAAAGTAGAAATTTCCTTCTCATTTCAACATTCAGTGGTTTATTGTAAATCTGGTCCATAGCCAGGACTGTATCTTGTAAATGTATCTTTGTATCTGTATCTTTGAAAATAAAGAGAAAAGTTGATTACAATTCCCACAAAAGGAAAGAAAAATATATTTGAATATAACATATATATATATTTTATTAATTAAAAAAAACACTTATACATTCCACAAATCCTAGTTCCATTTTACCAAAGTGTTTCAAATGTGTTACTGTCCAGCTTTGGATGGGAGTATAATTGATGATTGTGGACCATTTCTGGGTTTAGTAACAGTTTGGTATTTTCTTTTTTAAGTGAAAAAATGTTTACTATCTCTCTTATGTCATTGATACTTTAGACCAACTGCACTTTTTGTTGCTCTGTGTGTAGAATAACCACGTCTAAAAGAATTCTGAACACTGAAATAAGCCGAGTACCACTGTATTTTTCCTCTCCTCCAGGCGGCACTTCCCGAGGTGCAGGAGCAGTATCAGGCGGTGTTGAAGGAGATAAAGGTCCTGCAGCAGCAGGAGCACGCAATGCAGGAGGAGTCCCTCAGCGTCCGGCTGCGCGTCGAACAGATCGAGACCACCATCGCTGACCAAAACCTCAAGATCAAACACTGGCAGAAAGAGGTGGCTGAGCGTGTCAATTCAACCTGCGTTTTATTTTAGTAATTTTGGATGTAGGTTTCATTGGTACTGAAAACATTATGCTCACCAAAGTAGTAGTAGTAGTAGTAGTAGTAGTAGTAGTAGTAGTAGTAGTAGTAGTAGAGTACCAGGAACTCAGCGGCGTTACTGAACATTGTTTAATGGATTTCAAAAAGTTATTGTGGGAAGTTACAGATGACTCTGTTCACGTTGATGATCCATAGCAAATGTGTGAGTGACTGAGTTCTAATTTTGACTGTTTTGTTTTTTCAGGCCACCAAGCTATCCCTTCATACCATCGAGGGCAGTCCAGCAGAGGAACTTCCTGTTCTTACTGCTACGGAACTTGATGAAATCGCCAGTCCTAACGTCATTATGAACAAGATTTCAACGTTGGAGACCAAGTGTGCTCAGATGAAGCCAAACCTCGGGGCCATCGCTGAGTACAAGAAGAAGGTCTGCACAAATATGAACATCTAACCCTAGCAGATGCTCACAAATGTTGTGGTTATTGAATCCAGAGTAGTTGTATTTCTTCAGTTTACAGCCAACACACAATAAGAGGCAAATTTCTAATTGTGATTGAAAGAAATGAGTTTAAGGCTCTTAAAGCTATAGTGCGCAGTTTCCGACTCCCCCATGAGGAAATCTAAGTAATGACAACAATTCTGTTGGTGCCTCCACACGATACAAGCCTTCTGTGAACACATGCAGAAACTCAAGTTGCCAGGCAACACCAATTTCTCAACATAGCCAAACTGATAAATACAGTGTTTTCTGAAGCCGATAGTCTTAAAGCAACACCAAAGATTCTTTTGTACCTTAAAATAATGTTTACAAAATCGTTTCAGTGGTTCATCAACCGACTATGACCGCACTATGCAAGTTTGCCAAATCAGGTAGCAGATCTGTAGTTCCAATCAGACATAATGGGACAACTCAGCTTCGCACCTGTAGGGAAACCAAAAAGGAAAAGTACTTTGGCGTTGCTTTAATAAGCTTTGTATCAACTCATTTGGCAATTGCCTGAATATAACGAACGTTCATTATTATAAAAGTAAGAGGTGGTGAAAAAATAATTTTGGAAACCTGTGAAGACTTTGAAAAAGGAAAGCCAGGTTCAACATGTCTGTGTGTGTGTGTGTGTGTGTTTTCAGGAGGAGCTGTACCTGCAGCGCGTGGCCCAGCTGGATGAGATCACTAACGAGCGGGACCGATTTAAGCGCGGCTACGAGGACCTGCGCAAACAGCGCCTCAACGAGTTCATGACCGGGTTCAACATGATCACAAACAAGCTGAAGGAGAACTACCAGATGCTCACACTGGGGGGCGATGCAGAGCTGGAGCTCGTGGACAGTTTAGATCCCTTCTCTGAGGGAATCATGTTCAGGTATGAGGAGAAAAATAAAGTGCCAAAGGCACCTTTTAGGCGATATAAATCCTGTCCTTTTGGTTTGAGCTCTGATTTTCCTTCTCACTCTAGTGTGCGTCCACCAAAGAAGAGCTGGAAAAAGATCTTTAACCTGTCAGGGGGGGAGAAGACCCTCAGCTCCTTGGCTCTGGTGTTTGCTCTGCACCACTACAAACCCACACCGCTCTACTTCATGGACGAGATAGACGCTGCTCTTGATTTTAAGAACGTCTCCATTGTGGCCTGTTACATTTATGTGAGTATGGACCTGTGTGTTGGGCAATGAGACAAGCTGCATGGTGACGTTATGGGTTGGGAAACTCAGGGGCTGCTGATTTATTTTGAAGTAGTTAATCTGGAGCTAATCAGTGCTGTTGGGTAACACTGGAGTTCAGACAAATCACTTGTTTTTGAAAGTACTAAGCCTTTAACTGTGCCCATTATTATTATTATGCAAACTAGCCGTTTCATTTGTCTTTTTTATCCTGCTGCTTTGCTTCACCTTTTTAATATCTATCTCTAGTTACTATTTCTGTTGTACTGATTAAATTGTTTTTCTTTGTCTGTACTTTGTAAAGTGCCTTTAAGTAAAAAAAATTTAAAGCGCTATATCAAATTTCTGTAGGCTTTTGGGTAAATTTACACTTAATTCTTCAGTTTACAATTTGACAGCCCCCGTGCAGCAGTTATGTAATAACTCGATTAGGACGAAAGTGTAAGACCTCTGTTCAGATCAGTCATTTCTTTTCTTTCCTTTCCTCATCTCTGTGCAGGAGCAAACAAAGAACGCTCAGTTCATCATTATCTCCCTGAGGAACAACATGTTCGAGATCGCTGATCGTCTCATCGGCATCTACAAAACCCACAACACCACCAAGAGCGTGGGAATCAACCCCAAGACCATCGTGTTTAAGGAGCACGGGGCCATCACTGCTTAACCCCCCCCCCTTCTATACAACTGTAGATATTTGTAATATCTTTTTATTCTATTCTTCATGATTAAATGCTGCTATTTTTTATTACTATCTGAAACAATAAATGTTTTCTGGAATATTTTTCTCTTTTTACACTTATGTGTATGAACACAACCATATAACTTAGTGAATATATTTAGTACACAAAGTATTTAAGGTGTCTGAACACTTTTGGTCCCAAATGATTAATAATGGGGATAGGGAGGCACAGATACCAATGTTTAAAATAACAATTTGGCTGATGTTTTGTTGGATTTAATTATTTCCCTTTTGTGACAGGAAAATAAAAATGAGTAAAAGAAACTTCAGGCTAAGCATACTTAGAGGGCTAGCATCCAATCTCCATATATCAAAGTGATGGCAGGTGGCAACAAAACACAATAGAACTCATTACAGCAGCACTGAAAGATTTAAAGAAAACTCATTTACACATTTGTGCATTAAAATTTTATACAAATTTAGTGACTTGGCTGACTGTACATTTGTAAATTATGCACGTACACTTAATAAAGCCAGTGAAACCAGCTCCAACGGGCTATATTCTAAATGTCGAGGTTTCTTTAAATCCAACTCGTGCTCCGTATATTTCACACTACAAAGACAACTGTAGCGAGTATCCTCTAATTGAGCTCACTGCAACTCTAATTGACTTGTAACATATCTCAAAGTAGTACACACTGCTTTCTTAAAATTATGAAAACAAAACTAAAAGCCTTCAAACTAATTTATTATCACTTTTTAAAATACACAAACTGTAAATCAGTTTAGAAAATACAACCACCACAATAGGTGTGGGTTAGAAATTGCTGAAATGACATTTTGTTTTCAGTATGTAGCTTTAGCTACTTTTCATAATACCTGTGTACATAATATTTAGGAATGCAGCTTGGCATAATAATATCTGACAGATACTCAAGCTGATGTTTCAGTAAGGATCTGTCCTGTTGACGTCATCAGAACAGGTAAAGCTTTTCCAAAGGCTATAATCATTCTTAAAATATGTGTAAAAGTGTAAAAAGATCATATTCCTGGTGGAATATGGTCCACAACAATAAGGCTATTTGGTGGGGCGTGGTAAAGGTCCCATGGCATGAAAACTTCACTTTGAGGTTTTTTTTTAACATTAATATGAGCTCCTCCAGCCTGCCTATGGTCCCCCAGTGGCTAGAAATCGATAGGTGTAAACAGAGCCCTGGGTATCCTGCTCTTCTTTTGAAAAAATTAAAGCTCAGATGGGCCGAGCTGGAATTTAGCTTCTTATGAAGTCATAAGGGGGAAAGGTTACCTCCCCTTTCTCTGCTTTTCCCGCCCATGAGAGAGAGACGTCATGTATTTCAATCAAACAAAAGTGGCAGTTGGTCAAGGCTACACCCCCAGCCTCCACCTTGCCCCCCCCCCCCTCAAAAGCTACAGACTCTGAAATGGCACATCCTAAGGAAAGCTCATTGTTGGACTGGCTCTAGTGGCTGGAATTGTGCACCAAGGCTGAGTTTGGAGACTGAGGCTTCAGATCCAGTATTACGGGACCACTAAGGTCTATATAAAAGCATCCAAAGAGCACTATGTCGTGGGACCTTTAAAGGCACAGCAAGGGTGCCGCTCGGAGCTGTGCATCCCTGCAACATGATCTCAGCTCCACTGTGTGTCTGGTTCCACTCACCAGGCTCTAAAGTTCACATACAGCTCCAGTCACTGAACTGTTGTGTGTAAGGAGATACGTGTGCAGCTGTCCTGAGCTTTCTGACGTAACGGGAAAGCTACTGTGTCCGGCGCAATGCATGATGGGAAAGGTGACTTTGAAATGTTTGACAAGACAAGAATCTCAGCCACTTTAACCGATACATGTGACAAAGCGCGTTACAGAAAAATGCAGCTAAAAACACTGTACGGGCCAGGTCTGGTTTGGACCGAGCCACATGCGCCGGCAGGAAGGGGAACGGCTAGAGCATCCGGTCAGTTTTCAAAACAAACACCCTGTGAAGACTTCCAATTGTACATTACATCATGACACTATTATACAAACTGAAACACAGCCACAAACCTTTGATCCATGTTGTTCATAACTTGACTAAAGAAACCATTTAACTATGTTAACTACTACCTTTTATGGTAGAAGCACAGCTATCCAGGAAAACAAATTCCCCGGTAACACAATTCGATACATAAAAAGATGAACGGCTGCATAAACTGTGCCAAGGAATGTTTTAAAGAGCTTAAACCTTTCATGTACTGTGCAGGTTATGCTTTCCCCAGGACGACTGGGAATGTTTGAAGTAAGGCCAAAGGGAAAAGTCCACCCGCCGATCAACATTATCACCTACAGGGTTAATGCATTTAAAAAGCTCTCATTATTTCTACTCTAATTTTAGTATTTCACTTTTGTTATATCGAATTTTATATTGATTTTTGTGCTATCAATTTGCCCTAAACATGCCTTGAATGTACTCATTGGCACATTTCTTTTACCAGGACAGTAGCATAGCGGTGTTTAAAATAACAGGGTGAAGGAGTTCCTCGACTACAGCGGTGTGTAAGTGAGGCCTTCTCAGCTTCTAAATGAAATCTGAGGGCTCCAGTTTGGTGCGTTTCAGTGTAATGTCAGAGTTTTGAATAAGGCAGCCAGCTGCTGGAAGGCCGTCTCAGCCACTGAGGAGAGGAGAGCTCCATCTTTCTACCGTGGCCTCCATCACCGTGTGTGCTGAGCGCACCGTGTCCCAGAGAGACGTGACCAGTTCGCTGCTCAGGCCGTGGACTAACTGACTCAACTGGGAGAGCAGAGAGAAAGCGAGCGATGCCCCCCCGACCGGGTTGACCCACAGCGCAGCCACCAGCAGCAGCAGCAGCCCCCCCACCAGCACCACGGAAGAAGTAGGCCACAACTTCTGCACCCAGCTGCCGGACTGGCCCCTTCCAGCATCGGCTCCCTCTCCGGCCTCCACCCCGGCCTCCACACAGCCACATCTGGCGCAGCAGCACACCTTAGGGACAGGCGCTTCCTCCAGGCTCCCGATGGTCACAGCGGGCCAGTGCTGCTGAAGGTGCTCTGCGGCCCGTGGGGTGACGGAGAGGTTTATCACTGAGGGCAGAGGGGTTTTAACAAACTCCTCCACCCTCTCTCGGAACAAATGCACCTGCTCCAGGAAGACCAGCGGCGAGTCCTCCTCCTCTACTGATGAACCCAAGGACACCAGGTCCAACTGCTCTTCCTGCAGGAAGCATGACGTTATCAGTGCTAACATTTGCTTGTTCCTGCTAAGTTTGGAGTTTGGGTGTAGTCACTTAATATGTAACGATGATACTGTATGCTATGACCGGATGTAAAAAACACACCTGCAGCTCCTTCACTTTGTGAATGAGTGGGTCGTAGGCCCGGGACACCTCTGCCCCAGCTTTGTCCAGGGCTTCCAGGTAGGCGTGTCTCTTCCTGGCCAGCACCACCTCCAGCGTCTGAAAAAACTGATTGACCTCCAGTCGGTCCTGCCTCACCAGACCCTCACAGCGGGCTTTCTCCTGCTCCAGCTGCTCCCCCAGCTCACACACCTAACAGAGCGAGAGGGACAGTCAACAACAGGAAGGGTTCTTTTTTTTTTTTTTTTTTCTGGAACATGCATTTATGTTAATGTATTTCGTTAAACAGATTTGAATGAAGACACCATACAGGTTTTATTTTTAGAGTATCTTTCCACATGAATTTGCCCCAGTTGAAGCACTGGCCATATGGACAGGATTCCCCACCTGTGCCCATCTTTGCTCAGAGAGTCGGGCCAGCAGTAGCGACGGGGTCGGTTTTTCTCTGATGAATGCCGCCTGCAGGTCATCTATGGGATGACCCTGGTGCCGCCCGACAGTCAGACACAGCCCACAGATCAGCTGCCGATCCTGGATACAGTACATGTTAAGAGGCTGCCTGTGGTGCTCCTGACAGGAAGGGGGTCGCGGCGCACTGTCGCTCTGGTACTGAGACAGCAAATGAGAAAACAGACATGCAAGACGGGTGAGCACACACAGCAATAACCAATAAGAGGATTTCATATTTATAGGTAGCCAAAGGGTAACTGTTGCAGTTGAACACAAGTCATTTTCTCTCCTACTTTCTCGATGATGGCCCGCAGGCATACGTTGGTGGGCAGAGCGTCTACGCCCATCGGGGGCAGCTCCACCACGCTGCGGCAGTTGGGGCATTTTAGCGGCAGGCGGAGTGGACGCCAGATGGAATAGTTGGTAGACGCCTGGAGCAGGTTGTCCAGGCAGGTCTTACAGAAGGTGTGTGAGCACGGCAGGACTCGCGGATCAGAGAACAGCGAGTAGCACACAGAGCATGTCAGGTCCTCCTCCACATTGTCCATGGTGGAGACTAGAGGCCAGGCTCGGGACTCACGGTTTAGGGAGAAGATCTGACAGGACAGCAGGATGGATGAAAATCTACATGCTGTTCAGCTAAACACATTAACTTGTTTAAACTGTACAGTGAATTTAACCCAGTGATGAGGACTTTAAATGTCAGTAAAGTGAATTTCTTCAGATTTTGGACTGTCAGCCAGATATTAAATAAGACATTTGAAGAGGGAAGAATAGGGTTTTTCCTGTGTAAAGCCCTTTTTTTTTATTACCACCTCCAGTCCTCCAGTCTGTAACTATCAGTGTGCACCTGAGTTATACACTCAGTGGTCACATTATAAGTACCTGTACCACCTGTTGGTAACAGCTGTCATAATTCTATCTCTACAAACGCTTATAATGTTCACTTCTGTTAATTAAATATTTGTCTGCTACTGAGGGCAAAGGTGGTGTCGTATTACACTAAATTATTTTGAGAGGTGTTTCTAATATTCTGTCCTCCCTGTTTACAACACTTACTAAGACCCCAATGTTTAAGCATAATTTAATCAACATATCTGTGTAAAAAAAACAACTGATCAATATGGGCATTATAAGACTTAAGGATGAACAGTTGTATTGGATTGCATTAGATTGCACAGGTGTGCCTAATAAAGTGGCCACTGAGTGATGGATTACTAAGAAAGGACTTATACTAATCAATTTTATTTGTCACATGAAATCGGACTCATAAAATCCTATTAGCTCCGTAAACTATTAATAGAAGGTGTTAACAGTATAAGTCTAACCATTGTGTACTGGAAAAAAAAACATGAGAACAGCCAAAAACCAGCTTAGCCCTATTAGAAGGAGGGAGGGAGAGAGGTGTGTGTGTGTCTGTGTGTGTGTGTGTGTGTCTCTAGTTACACCACAGTGACAATAGGAGGTCTTCTGCCAGCACCCACCCAGTCCCAACACACACACACACACACACACGTACCATTCTCTGTAGTCAGGACAGGCTGTTCAGTTGAGCAACTGACACCAAAAACCTGATCCACTTATGAGGTCAAACTGCAGCCGATTTGGCGCCCATGTTCAAACAGGTAACAGGTGTCCTGCTGCTGCCAGATCAATATGATCAATTTATGAGAATAATTCACTTAATTTAAGCCATCTCTACGTAATTGGTACATGTCTTTTTCTACTTTTTTCGCTACGTTAGACAGGTCAAGTTTGAAGAGTTAACTGTTGCGTCAGTTTTACAGCATATATTATGTTTTAATCAGACAGTTAACCGCCCCGTTGTTTTCTTCCACATGCTAAGAAGCACCTAACTCTCTCTTTGTTCGTGGAGCATCATTTGGGCGACAGCTCAACCGACCAGTAAATGTAGCTATAATGTACACACGATACATTGTCTTGTTTATACTTTTATTTTCTCTAACTTTGCACCCCCAGATATTAGTAACGTTAAAATAGTTAGCAGGGACCTGTCAACCATTTGTCTATACGTTTTAGTATAGGTGACACAACGTACACAACTAAAAAAAGAAGTTTCGAGCAAGAAATCTTCATTTAGAGACTCACCGTCTGCTCGGAGCAAATGTCTGTCCAAAACAAAGCTTTCATTTCCTGTTCTTCCTCCTGCTGCCTTCAAGTGCTCTCTGTAAAATTCTGCCGCTCAGACCAGCGGTAGTTGGAAATGCTTGTTTTTTTAAGGACAAATCCGGCGCAAAAAGAACCTAGGGGTTAATAACACGTGTGCCGAGTTCGACCGCTCTCTGGGATGTGTTTTCATGCTAATCGAATGTGAGTCACACATTCAAATGCTTGTGTAGAAAATATATTTTTTTAAATTCTGAATTTTTATTTTAGACTTCAGCTGTTTAACTTTTCTTTATAAAAAGGAAATGTATACTTAATGTAGTTCCACTTATGAAACGTTTGTCTTATTTCAATCTTGAAATAAATCAGCCTTTTCCGCTCCATTTTGCATTTCCGATAGTTACGAATGCATCATTTTCTATTTTCTGTAGAACGCATGCGGACAAACGGTCTCCCTGGCCAATCAGGATACGCTTTTCCTCGATTTGAATTCAAGCTCTGTTGAGAGAAACGAGCGCATTTGGCTGTTTTACAGCATTTAAAAAAATTAGTGAATACAAGCAAATAAACGCAAACTGATTAAATCACTCCACTTCTTCACAACATACCCCATACACACACACAGTCTCTCATTTAGGGTTTCACTATTTATTTTCTCGAAGACAACCTATCATGTAGCCTATCTCCCCAACAGGTTTTTGGGCAAACACCTTTTTTTAACCTTCCATGTCATACTTTTAGATTTAAAACCACATGTTTGCTAACAAGGAATGCTGCAAAAAATACCCCTATAACAGAAGGTTTATGAGCACAATGTGTAATCATTTACTACAGTGTTTGAAGTTAACACAAAAAATGGAAGAGGGTAAGCTTGAACACCTAGCAGGTATAAGGAGTATGGGGCTAAAGACTCTGTAAGGTACTAAAAAGGTACAGCAAACTTGTTCATGGGTTTATTTATTATTAAGGAGAACCCACTAAGGACAACTTCAGTCTGACATGTGGGACACCCTTTGGACTTGAGAAAGGGGAGGCTAAATCACCTCTTAGTCTAGCTGAGATACATTAGCAGATTCATTACTGCCGCTCCTGAAATTAAGTAATTCTTTTCTCAAGTATCACTAAAAAGCATAATTGGATTCCTCTAGAAAGACAACAAAGATTGTGGTTGAGTGATGCATATTTTAGAGGTTGTTGGCAAGTCCAAACCAACCAACGCGCCTTCAGAAAGACTTCAGGCCTCACTTTGCAGTACATGTGCAAAACCAAAGATTATTTAGCAAATTGGACACTAGTGAGGGGTAAGGGAAGGGGAAACATGTAACATTTAAGCACAGTTTTACTTAAAATGAAAATTACACTGTATACACAGCCTAAGGAAACTAAAATACCCTAAAAAATTAACTGTGCCATAGTTTAGTACATGCAAAGGTTATGATTCACAATCCTACGTGAAATGGCCATTGTTCTCTTCTCCCTTGGTGATAAGTCAAAGCTGTGGCAACAATACTGCAAAGCAGTGATTTTGCTGAAAATTGAAGGAGAAATAATGAAGTGTCACAAGGGGAACAGGTCATTTGGGTGATTATAGCGATGGTGTCAGAATTTCACAGCATCAAGCCCATGTCTGGTGCGTAGGTTAGGGTTCAGGTGTGAGGGTGGAATACGATCGTCATCAATCACCTTTACAGAAGCAATGAAACTAAAAGCTGAAAATAAAAAAATATCATAAAAAGGAACACACTGGAGGCAAAAAGAAAAGCCCAAAAGCCACCAAATGCATCGTAATACAATGCACTCCTGCTCTACACCTGCAAATAGCATTGTCCAGTGTCAATTAATACTAAATTAATAATTCAAAAAAAAAAAAATCCTTGTGATGACGATGTTTTTTTTTTCATATCCAAAGTTCTTCCTTTCAGGGATTTGCAAATCAGCCTCTTTCAAAAGGCAGAATTTCTTTTCCTGAAACCTTTGCTAACCTCATTGTTGCAATTTTGTTTCTCTTCAGATGTTGTATTTGTATTTTTTTTCCCGTCTTTGCATGCGTTCTCACCCAGTCTTGCATACTCCCAGTCACGCACGCAGCCAAGCACACAACTCATCCGTCCATTCTCTCGCACATGCGACACGCGCAGCCGGACTCCTGGCCCCGCCCACCAGGGGGAGAGGATGGTGCCCTATCGGGGCGTCTCGTTGGAGGAGATGAACCTGGCTCCTCAGCACTTGAGTCCAGACATTCGTACACAATGGGTCCATTCACACACATGTCTGATAGCGTGGCCGATTGGGGGAGGGGCACATTGAGGGTGGCGCCCTCTCTAGTCGGAGGACCGCAGAATTGTGATGGTTTGTGGTTCATCTCAGTTCATAATTAAAGTTGTTTTCATATCTGCATTTTGTTTGTATAGTATTATTTCAACATCTCTTGATTTCTTATTTGTGGATGTCCTTGGTTCTCCCCTGGCAGACTTCTTTTTTTGTTGTCGTTTGAAGTAGTTTTTTTCCGAAGGCGACCGCTCCAATAACACAGAAGTTATGTCGGCATGTCTCTCAACGCATTCGATGTAGATGTTTTGCTTTTTTTGCAACATGTAGCCACTCATTCTCACTCGCACCCACTCGCCATCTCAAACTTCATTTGGGCTGGTTCCCCTGGAATGCCAAATGAAATCCACACATTTTTCTCTCAGATAAGATGCAGCCATGGATCCCACGAGCCAAGCACAATGGATCAAATTTCTCACACTCTCGCTCTCTCTCGCTCTTTCTCTCCTAATTTTTTTTATGTTGAACAGAGTGCTGCATCGTGAACAAAACTCCAGAATACCCCAGATGCCGTCTAGAACTGGAATCCCTCGGCTGGCACGTTGGCTGAGTTAAAGCCGTAAGTTCCACCTTGGATGGCCTCTGGGACCAGGCTCGTGTCTTCATCAATCTATATGCAAAGACAAAGCCAAAAGGGGGGGGTGTCATTGAATCAGATGACAACATTTTGAAATAGGCAAGTCAAAAACACTAAGCTTTAATTTGGGAGTTATGATTTGATCTTCATTCAACATCTTCAACACATTTGTCCGTCAATTTCAATGCGATAGTACTGAAAAAGTACTAGTACTCCAACTTCAATGCGATAGTACTGAAAAAGTACTAGTACTCCAACTTCAATGTGATAGTACTGAAAAAGTACTAGTGCTCCATCAACTTCAATGTGATAGTACTGAAAAAGTACTAGCAATACTATTGACAACCACCACTGACGAGAACCTTTTAACGGAAGTCACAAACACTTTGTAAGGGAAACAATTACTTTTAACTTACATCATCAGATGAGAAGTACTGATCAATAATTTCGTATGCCAATTTGTAGATATCTTCATTTTCGTGATTCTGCAGTTGCTCCACTTTTTCCAAACCTGAGGAATAAAAAAAATGAAATAGATTATACAGTATTCAATCACATATGAACACTAAGGGCCCTATTGTAAATGATCTACACGCATGTCGCAGGTGTGTTTAGGGCGTGTCCAAATGCACTTTTGCTAGTTTGACGGCGGGAAAAAAGGTTTATGCACATGGTTCAAAAGGGTTGTACTTAATGTCTTCATTAATCGTAGGTGTGTTTTGGGTGTAACATGCAATAAACCAATCGGAGTGTCATCTCCCATTCCATTTACAAGCCAGGCTCATTGTTATTATGATGGCGGATTTGCACCTCATATTGTTATATGTGATCTTTTGCATATGTGTGTGTGCTGCTGCGCTTCCCTGTGTGTGTGTAACAAGCATAGTGTGTGCGCTGTGCTCAAGCCTAGGCACGTTTTACTAATGCGCCATTGACTTTAGACCAGGTTTTTGTTGGTCTTATGGCGCAATCGCTTTCTGCTGCCTCAAGATAACAACACATCAAGAATTCACCTGAACACACCTCCCTGTAAGACCAGCACGCCCATTGCCGCAAAGATGGGCGCATCTGCTTTTGAAACAACGTGGGCGCGGGACAGGAAATTAACAACTGCGTCGGTCTTGAAATAGCAAAGACACTTGCTTCAGGCTTTGCGCCACGCCGGGTGGAAGATAGGCTCCATAATGTTCAATAAACACAAACATGATAAAACCTTGATGGGACTTACCTCCACATTCCTCAATAAGGTTAGCAATTGTTTCAGCCTCATCATCTGCCATCTTGAGGATATTGTTGAGGCCATCAAGAACAACCTGTACCACCTGGGCGTCCTTCACTATCAGCAGGTTGCAGAATGGAGGGATCACCTGCTTCTCAATCAGGTGGGCCACCTGTAGGTAGCAGAGAGACAAAGAGGATCATCAAGTGTACAGTTTTTGCTGTATGATAAAACCCTGGAAATCTGGAGTTCTTGCGAGAGCACAATTTGAATTTGCTCAACAAGTTACTCTGGCATTGACTAATGCTGCTCATTAACTATACCCTTGTAGCCAAGCTGCACCAATCACACCAGTGTATCCGATATAGGCGGGGCTAGAGGCAAGCTCAAACGATGACAACAGTTTAATCTACCAGTTAGCTCCGCTGGTAGCTAAGTGTATGGGGCTCTGGATAAGTCACCCTGTGTGCTGTTGTGATTGGTCGTAGTTTCATCTCATCGCGTGCAGTGAGATTTTCAAATGCATGATTGGTGCCACCCCTCTAGATGGGCATTACTTGATGCCAGACCCTTAATCTTTAGGATTTGGGTCTGGATTTCCAGGTGAGTATGATAAAGGTTTAAATAATAAAAAGCATATTTTTCTAATTTCTGTTATCCAAATTAATAATTTCAGCAGACTAATTTAAACAAATAAAATGAGTCAAATCTATTATTTTCTTTTTAGGGAGTTTTGTGATGTTGGGGGGGGGGAATATATCCTAATTAACATTGTGAAATTGATTTCAACCATAGTGCCCATCCTTTCCTTCATACGGTTTCCGATTTTCATTAAGCAATTAACAAAGTAAGTGAAATTTAAAGTTGAACTCCAGCACTGGCAGAGTACACGGTGATTTGTTGAGAAGATTCTTACCTGATCTTTCCTCCCACTTATTGTCAGGTTGCTGATGGCCCAGGCGGCTTCCTTCTGAGTGCCAAAGTCACCCTGAAAAAAAATGATGCATTCAAAAGTGAGCAACTCATACTCCTTAAAAGCTCCCCCAAAATGATCATACACCATCCACTTCACACAGTTTTTATAAAGTGATGGATACACACTAGAGTGCGGATCGGGCCGGATTTTTCTGTCCGAGCCCGGCCCGCGTCCGACAGAGCAGTAACCGAACCCGAACCCGAGCCCGACAGGCATTAAGATATTTCTGTCCGAGCCCGACCCGAGCCCGACACAGTTAAAATCGCATTTGTTTCTCATACTAATGACACATGTACGATTGTTTGTGTGGAAAGCCGCTTTTATTAAGCAATTGTAGGAAGGCATTCGGAAATGTCAACAGATGAGCGCATCAATGCACAGCTGACTTTCCTTCGTTTTCAATAGTTTTAAAATCTCCTGCGGCCAACTTCTTTTTAACATCTTCCATCGTTGCGCTGCCACATGGAGCTTAATACGCACGTCTTTCGTTGTCACAGCACACAGGAAGACGGATGTTAGGGTAATATTTGACATTTATTTTAAGAGGTTTTAAATTCAAAATGTTCAATGCCTTATCGCGCTGATGTGACCGAGCCCGACCCAAACTCGAGCATCCTTTCTAAAAATCTGTCCGAACCCGGCCCGACCCGTCGGGTACCGTCGGGTCCCGTCGGGCTCGGGTCGGGTATCCATCCTCTAATACACACCTTATCGAGCAGGTGAATGATCATGGGAACTAGCTTGGCATCAATGACAGCCTGCACCTGTTGCTGGTTGCCTGCTGTGATGTTGGACAGGAACCACACTGCCTCCTACAGGACAAAAAGCACAAATACAGTTGTTGACAGTTTCTTACTATAGGGAGTCAAGACATGGAGATGGTGTATGCAGCTTTTATGCAACCAAAGAAGCCAAAAGATTTTACTGTGTCACACCTACAACTAGAGCAGAAGGACTTGCCCGCTAAAAACTTTGAATGAAAATGAGATGCGACTCTCCATTTTCCTGGATCAGAATCCAGAGGTCCACGCTGAACGTTTGACCTCTGGTCGAGACAGAGTGCTGTGGGTGGGGCAAGGGTGGCTTTTGAGGCTCTAATCATCGTCCAGGTCACACAGTGGGCCTCGTTATTTAGTGACTGGACTCAGATGCACTCCGATATCAGCAGAGACATGTGGTCTTCAGCACCCTAAGACCACCAACCCATGGTGTCACACATTCAATCACACGCACACAGACAACTCCCCCCCCCACCCTTCCCACCCCCAGATCTGTCTCACTAACTTCTACTGGAGGTCCTCTTCGTCGTCGTCTTCTTCTTTCGATTCTCCGTGATGCAAATTCCTACCAGTAGCTATCTGTCCCATCTAAACCTTTCACACAGCATTTACACTAGCACCAAAGTCTCTGATTTCATCACTTCCAGACAACATGTTGAGGTAGACAGTGTGTAGGAGGAGGCCGAAGCCACAGGATGCATTACCTTGTTGATTTTCTCCTTCGGGTGTGTGTGAGAAGGGCAGGGAAGTGGCTGAGGGCGTCACAGTTGAGCACCACCTGGGTCTGTTCATCTGTGCCAGTCACTATGTTCCCAACAGCCCTCAAGGCAGCAGTCTGGATGTGGAGAGGAAGTGTAAAATTGTTCAATCCTAAATATAAAAATCAATCTCATCTCCAGTGTCCATGTCTGAAGTTTTATTGATCTAATCCCAAACATAAGCCGTGTCGTGCCTGGTGTCTCTTCATACCTGAACTTTGACCTCCTGGTGACTGAGCAGAGGTACCAGATGAGGGACGATGCCAGAGTCGATCACCATTTGGATCTGCTCGTTGCCAGCGTCCGTCAGGTAGGATAGAGCCCACACTGTGTCTACCAAGATCTGGAGGCAGCAAAGAAGGAAAAGAAAACAATGAATACATTCTCAACTTCTTAACACTTAAGATTGTGTGAGAATGGAGCTCTGCTAATAGTTAATTGTTGCCAGGGCACCATGGCCTGCTTAAAAAAACTAGGGGGGGGGGGGGGGGATCAGCAGTCTACTCACACTGACATCAGTGTGGTGGATCAGCACGCAGAGAGCTGGCAGGATCTGAGAAACAGAAGAAAAGGCAAGTGGGATCATTAGGTGGAGAAAATGACAACCAAACAACAGGGTTCATATGTGATCTATCAATAGTTGAAATGGCTTCTTGTGCACGTACTCTGCATGACCTACTACACCTTAATTCATTTCAGCACATAACAGCAACACACTAAATGTGCCTTCATTTAACCATCTCAGGTAGTAGACCGCTGACGTGGTCATACTCAGATTCTAGTTACAATATGAGTCTGATACTGCTCCACTGGGTTGTGATTTTGGGACGTGTTTCAACCGAAAATGCCTTTGCACTCAATTGGATAGACCTACAACCAATCAGCGCGCCGGAACTCAACGTCGATGAGATGAGACCGAGACGGTGTTTCGTCTCAATAGCAACCACTCTTTGCACAATGCACTTCCGACCTCACGTCCGACTTTTAGACTTGTTTGAAGCTGGATATATCATTTGTTTCGTGTAAATATGAACCTGGATAACGTAAGTGATAGTGAGATGCTTGCTACAGTTACATCTCTAGAGATAAATTTGTGAAAACAAGTTTTATTTCTGATTCACTGCTTTGTTCCAACGTTGCTGGGCGCTCCCTCTCTTCAGTCACTCTCTCTCCACCATATGACGTTACCGTAGAGATGGACAATATATCAATATTATATCGAAATTGTGATATGAGACTAGATATTGTCTTAGATTTTGGATATCGTAATATGGTATAAGTATGGTCTTTTCCTAGTTTCAAAGGCTGCATTACAGTAAAGTGATGTCATTTTCTGAACTTACCAGACTGTTCTATTATTTGCCTTTTCCCACTTAGTCATTACTCAGTCACATTACTGATGATTATCAAAAATCTCATTGTGTAAATATTTTGTGAAAGCACCATTAGTCAACACTACAAATATTGTTGCAGTATCACTATCGAGGTATTTGGTAAAAATATGGTGATATTTGTTTTCTTCATATTGCCCAGCCCTACATTACCGTGCTTTCTGGCTGTCGTTGAGGCTCCACCTAAACCTCTGCCATTTCATACAGCCGTTTGTAACTTAGAAATGAAATGGATTAGTGATCATTTTATTTATATAGCTGACTTTACCAGCGGACTTCCCTATTGGCCATTGAAAAAGGTAAAGTCTCAAAACCAGCCTCAGCAACGTGAACAGCTAAGTCGAAGCGACACCATCAACTGGTTTGAGTCGAGCTGCGACAGGCCAGGTTGAGGATTTTAAAATTAATACGTTGTTGATATCTTCTGTAACAGACGCGATGGCGGAATCCACACACACGCACACACTTCTTAACACGCATACACACCTCCTGGATCGTCTCCATGGGTGGTGGAGGGTCCTTGTGGCGGCACAGATTGACCATCACCCATGTGACATTGCGGAGGAAGGTAATGGGGATGGAGGGACTGATGAAAGAGAGCAGGGGCTTGACCACACCCAAGCTGATCACATAGTCTCTGCACTGAGGGCCATCACCTGCATAACACAGACAGACACACAGATGGAGCGCATGTCCTCTCGGGACTGACTATATTTGTTTCCTTGGCATGCTGCTGTCCACACCAGCACGACTCACCTATAATGTTGCCCAGGGCCCAGACCGCCTGTTCGCACACATTCTGGTGAGGAGAGTGAAGCAGCCTCAGGAACAGTGGCACCGCATCTACACAAAGAAAACAGAAAGGTGACAATCATAAATAGAGAATCGCATGATCTGATGTGTTGCTTTAATTCAGGTACAACACCATGTTCCCCTCTCTATAGACAGCTCTAGGAAGAGATAAAAATGGTAAAACATTAACACAACTTTAACCATCTGACCACACATTGAAACGACCACTTGGACAGATCCGGACTCCAGATTTGGACATGGCCAAGTTTGTACTTAAAAAAAAAAAAAAAATACTATCGAGCCCACAACATGCCAGAAAAAAAAAAAAAGGTGATAAAAAACAATCTAAGGCTATGTTCAGACTGCAGGCAAAAGTGGCCCAAATATGTTTTTTTTTTGGGGGGGGTCAAGGGACCAGGTCAGACTTCTTCAGAAGTAGTGTGAACACTCAAATCTAGCCCAGATCTGATTATTTCAAATCAGATTCAGGACACTTCCATACGTGGTCCTGAGTTTTCTCAATGCGGCCGCAGTGTGACAGACTTAAAACAATGTCTGAACAAATTCATATTCTTGGGTGCCCGGATAGCTCAGTTGGTAGAGCGAGCGCCCATTTATAGAGGTTTACGCCTCTACGCAGTAAGCCCGGGTTCGACTCCAACCTGCAGCCCTTTGCTAAATGTCATTCCCTCTCTATCCCCTTTCAATTCTTCGGTTGTCCTGTCAATAAAAGGCATAAAAATGCCCAAAAAAGAATCTTTAAAAAAAAAAATTCATATCGCTAAAATCAGATCTTAAAAAAAAAAGAAAAAAGAAGAAGATGCAAGCAGAGAACGCTGAAGATACAGAGGAAAGGCTTCATTCAAAGCCAGAGATACTTAGACTTTGCCGTTTAGACTGCATAAATAATAATAGATTATGGTGTTATGCATGGTCAAGATTAATAATTCTGAAGTTCATTGATTTAATTCTTTTATGTTCCAGCTTGTTGCAAGTGCTGCCACTTGGTAAAAATCAAGATGGAGAAACAGGCAGCTTCATAAAGAAAAAAGAAAAAAAACACATTAACCACTTGAAATGAATAGAACACATGTTCCCAAAAAGAACAAAGAACTTCCGCTATTTGAATATGCCCCGTTGAACGGTAAATTAACCTCTTTTGAAACAAAATGCAATGCCACGAACACATTAGTTCATTTTAGTCATTTGTTAACCCATCACCCATAACAGGGCATTATTTTATAATACAGTATATTGTTGTACAAATGTAAAAAATGTACTGACCACTAATTGAGGTAAATACTGAAAGTGTATGCGCAACAGACACATTTCTATTTGTCCCTCTTGTATGCACAGTTTTTTTTCACCTTGTTGAAAATGTCATCAACTGACAAGGTGACATAAATGTGAACATATTGTTTACTAAGTAACAAAATAATACAGGTTATTCCAGCATAGTACTGCACACCCCACTACAATAAAAGCAGCAGTTAGTGGAGCATTCAAAATCTTCCAGAAAACATGCCACAGATAAGACATAATAATAATAATAATAATAATTTAGATAAAAATCAAGGGAAAGATAGTTAAAGAAAGTGACTTGGCTAAAATAAAATGGCACTTACTGGACTGGACCACAGCTTGGGTCTGCTCTGATGTACCAGATGCTATGTTGGTAAGAGCCCAGGCTGCCTCAAACTGGAGGGATGGGCTGTCAAGAGGTAAGAAATGGATGAAGGCCGTGGTTAAAGTGAGCGTAACTGGACAGGGGCGTCAAACAGTAGGAGCATGCTGAGGAGTCATTTATATTTCTGCCATTCCTGGAAGGTGAAAACTAGAACACGTTTACATAACTGCTAAAGATGTAGGGTGGGCTAAAGTCTGCTCGCTCATTTGCATAACTTTGAAGTGTACATGAACTCAATATGATGGGGGGGGCGATGCACTGTTACATGAAGACAAACAGAATTTCAGGCAGCTTACTTGTCATCTCTGTCCAGGCAGTGGACCAGTATAGGAAGGATCCCAGACTTAATCAGGTCATCTATGGGAGGGTTACGGTCACTGGACAACAACTTCCTACAAAAACAAAAGAGGATACAAAAGACCATTATTCACACACACATACTTACATAGCTTTACTGACACATACTAACAAAAAGAACCAATGAGACACAGAGAGAAACAGCTGAAGAATTTGACGTCAATCACAATCCCAGTGACTGTATGACAGGAGACTTCACCCTGCTCATTACCCAAAATCAATATTACACATCAACAGGTAACGTGGGCATGGTAAAACTGCAGGCTGGACTTTAAATAGAGGAAAAGAATAAAAGACAAACAAAAACAACATGTTTCATGAATTCAGCCAACTCATTCTGCAGCAGTACCATTAATCAGAAGGGGCTGACTTACTGTTAATCACCGCTGTCTAACTGAGCTGGGAAAACATTCCGCCACTGAAATTTCAACACCAGAGGCCATCCATTTTAAATCAGAAAACCTCTAAGTATTGGTGTACGGGAGCAGAAAGTATGCCTCACAATAACCAGACAAACCAGACGTGAATCTGGATTATATTAAAAAACTACTAGTTCTATAATATACAGTACAATAGTTTATTCAGCGAAAATTAGGTTTGAGTGGTGTGTGTGTTCCTACCTGGCAGCCTGAACAGCACTCAGCTGGACGCCCTGATTATCACTGGTGGCATTCTTAACGCAACACAGGGAAGGTCACAAGTTAAATTCTGATGCATAATACACACACTGCCCATAAGAGGGGCTAAATGACAAAGAATAAAATAAATCAATCTTCCTACTTACTTGTACTATTGCTTCAAGAGAGGTGTTTTGCTAAAAAAAAAAAAATAGAGAAACATTTGAGAGTCAATAGTCTTGAATTGTGCTTTGACAGACATTTGTAACACATACAGTATGTAATGTCAAGAGTTGATCGGTAACCGGTACATTTTAAACTGGTGGTTAGGCCAGAAAAAGCCATCTGAATACCCTAAAGAGTGCATAGCCTGGCAGTACCAAATGAGGGTGAGCAGCCTGTAAGTCTTTTCTGAAAACGGCTTTGTATGTGACGTTGACAAAGCAGGAAGGAAGGCCACCAAAGCGCCAATGAGAACAGTGAGGAAATGCCACCAGAACAATGCAGCAACTTGCATTCTCACTTCAACCAAATGTGATGTTTTGGCGCAACAGTCAGCCGGCTCGGAAGTGAAGGCCAGCATTCAATGTGATAATGTGCTAACTGGCAAGCTCACCTGACGCCCTCTAAAAAGGGAGTTAACGGCCCAATGTAGGCTGTAGAAGTGTGGAGCGTCTTTCTTACTTTTAATGAAGCATTGACCAGGACTGCAGGCCCAGTTATATAAAGTTGGCCGATGCCTCTGATAGACAGCAGGGCTGATTGCCCGTGCACCCTCAAATAAAGGGGGGCAGTAGATTTGCGACAAAAGTCAAAGCAGAAAAGAAAAACATTCAAACAAAACCGTGCATACACAATACGCATGAGACATCTGTAACCAAATGAATATTAAACCAGTGGTGACAACTCAGACAGAAGCAGAAAAATAAAAGCTGAGGGAAAGTGACAATTTAGGAACCATCTGATTTATCAACAGGCCCACTTTTTTTTATTGTGAAAGAGCGAACCACAAATAGGCCACTGACAACAAAAAAAGATGCAAATGTCTTCAAGGCACAATCAATGTGTTATTTTAGACGGACTGAAAACAGTCACAAAGGTCATCGGTTGTTTGGTATTTATACTAGCCTAGACCAGCATGCACAAAAGCCTATGTAATGTCTTGCAGTGAGTCAGGGCAGCATGTCATTGCTGATATATTGCTAAGCAGCCCATTTCAAGTCAGCCCTCTCAATAGCACTCTGTAGTTACTGTGATTGAATTTCTGAACTGCTGAGTGGCCTTTCTATCCAGCAATACCACCAAACCTAGAGCCCCTATCCTAAGGGATAGTTTCAATAGTTGTATTTTACCTATTCTACCAAGGACGTTTTAGATGTATTGGTCTCCTACTTTGAGAAAATGAGACACCAACCATCACAGAGAAAGACAGACTGCATGTTTGGTCAGACTGTTGCCCCACCCAGCAACATGGAGCGAGGAGCCATGGAGGCAGCATCACAGGGACAAAATGCTGGCATGTCCTAAACCTCTGGAGTGTTTAACCAGTGAGCTTAATCTAATGTGCAAAACCCCTAGGACACACATGTATGCTAAGCTGTCATTCTGATAGTAATCAGTTGTACCTTACAAAAGCAAAACTATTTTCTGCCTTTAAAACACAAAACCTAAAAATGTGAACTAGATTTTCTGGTAGCAGCTGACACATTTTTAAGCAGAGGATGCAAGACCGTACCGATCTGAAATCTCCGTCAACATCAGAGTCCTCACAGATGTCCTCGTGAGGCACATTTCTCCGCTTCAGAAGGTGCTCATCTCTTTTGTTCTGTGGTGGAGGAAACAGAATTACCACTTCCAATATGCACAATCCAGCAGAAATTAATGATAATAACAAGGAAAACTCTGCATCTTTCAGCACATTCTTTTAAAAGACGCACTGTAGATGAAAATGTCTGAATTTAATGTAGTTGTAAAAGTCTTACTAAGAGTAGGTAGCACAATATAACCCAAATGTATATTTACCTTTCTGAGTTCCACCACTACCTCAGTCCTTTGTCTTCTCATAGTCTGTGGGCGAGATAGCAAATCAACATTATACAACAAGAAACTTTAATTCCAACCTGCCATTGCCCAAGAAAGACACTAGCTACGAAATCAAATTTGGGCAACGCGTAAGATCAGGATCCACGTTATGTGACCAGAGCTGATGTGTCATACAGTGTGGGCTCTTGACTTAATGTTCGACGTATGACTAATACTGGTCATACCTCAAACATTAAGTCAAAAGCCCACACAGTATATGACAGCACCCAAACACATTTAACACGGGTCTGGCCTAAAATGACCCATCTCAAGTTACTGCGAGACCATTTGATGTGCCTTAACACGACAGCTAACTCACATATTCTTTGCTATATAGCATTTGTATCGATGTTCTTACACATAACACATAAAGCTGCAATGAGATACAATCAGTTGCAAATTTATTAGCCACATCTAGCAAAAACTACTGTGGTAAGTCATTCTCACAGGTTTTAATATTCACTCTGTTTGTTAAACTGAGGCGCAGATTCTGATTTGTGGACTTTATTGGAGAGTAGTTTGTGGTGCTCTTCAATTGTAGATTTATTGTAGATCATAAAGCAACAAAAACTACAAAGACCATTAAATTGAATCAACACCTCTCGAAAACAGTTTCAATAAAGAATGTAACATTATATTCGTTGGATTTATTGCAGGAATGTTGTATTAGACCGCATTAGTTTGAGCTTGGTGTAATGTTAACCAACAAACTGAGTATTCAACTGTGTAGAAGGTGTATTATATAGCTGTTGTAATGAGCAGATTTTTGTCCTTGTGGTTATTACTGACAGTACTCCACCATGGTGGAGATTAGTTATTAACAGGTTAGTACGTCCATGGTTGTAGACGTGACTCGTCTTGGGGCTTAGCTCGTAACAGATGCGACTTGTCAAACTGGATGGATGAGTATATCCTGCTCATATACATGTCAAGGGAGCACGCCTGAAAACAACAACAATACACTAGTAATAATATGAAAGCATAGACATGCTGAGCTGACTGTATATCCGCTGGTAACTTGTGGATCCAACGTGCAGCTTTGATCTAACGTTAACGTTACCAGGTATGTGATCGTGTTAACAAGCTGGCCGTGTTAACCTGGTTTTCTAAGCACGTGTAACATTGTTTAAACCACCGAAAAACATTTTAACACTACGCCACAACTGAAAAGAACCAGGTAACTGGCCAGCTAAGAGGCTAACTGGTTTCCGCCATTGTTTTTGGTGATAAAGACGGGGGATGGGTGGAACTGCAGCCACCAGCACCACCAAGCTTAACGCTAGCATAGCTGCAAGCCAGCTAGCTAGCACGCAGGTTAGCTAACTGCAGTATCACTATAACGTTAATCTGTCGCTGTGTTAGTTTGACAAACAAGCAAATATTTCCCCAAAACAACCTGAAACCTAGTTGTATTTACTTTGAGATATAGCTTTAGTAATCGTTTTCGCTAGCTAACACGTCGACTTAAACCGGTGGACGATGTGCTTCAGTTAAACTAGCTAGCATGTCCCCCGTGGGCCTGGCTAGCACTGAGCTAGCAGAGCACAACCAGCGGAGGCGATGAACTCTAACGATCGCTTCCGACATGTTTTATAACCAACGCTGTCTCATAGCGTAACGAAACCAGTGAAACCAGAAGGGCAACCGCGCAGCCAAGGCCAGCGATCTATTACTGGTGATCGGTAAAGGCCCTGGCCGAGGCTTCGGGTAAAAAGTTCCCCGATGGTGGAAATTAGAAACGACGTCACAAGGAAGCCGTGAACATAGCGGCGGAGAGGAGATCCTCGACACCAATCTGCATAACTTTACCTCCAAATCACGGCCCTTATTCTTGAAATTCTTCAACCTCTGGTTGTCCAGTTTCTCGTTGTCAGCCATGTTAGCAGTTCTGGTTACGTTAAACACAGTCTAACTCTTGGATTGAGCTGGTGAGCTACCCTTTTCTGGTTCCCTTTTCTCAGCCTTTCGTTAACGGACTATTTTTTGCTGCTCTCTCCGCGGTGCATACTGGGATTGCCGGTGGTGGAGGCTGCCTCTCTCTGGCGTAGAGGAAGGGTGGGGAAATCCCCTTCACTCTCATTGGTTTCACTGTTAACATCCATCTGCAGGGCGCGCCACATAACACCATACAAACTCATGTTTGATCATTGTAATCAATGACAAGTAACGTCCAGTGTATACATTTAAATATTTCAACTGTAAGTACAATGTTGAGTAAAGTATTTTACATCTATTTTATGCCACTACATCTAAATTTACTCTTTTTTTGTTTTTGCATAAACACTTAGCAAATCAAGATTTTACATATAAAATATATAGTCTTCTTTAAAATAGATGCAATGTTTTACTGTAAATCAACTATCAATAGTTGTTTATAGTATAGCCTATAAACAAGGCTGGATTACATACCAGGCATAACAGACTAATTGCCCCACATTGACAAAAGTGTCAATAGATTTTTGGTAAATTGATCAACTGTAATTTAAGTGATGAGGTAGCCTTTCTTGTTATACCATATTTATTGCTAAATACCCTCTTTTGTCGTTTCTCATGACAGAGTTTCCTTGTAACACAAAGATGGATCATTGTGCCTAAACTCAATACCTTTGGAAGATACCCATTTGATTTAAGTCAGATTGCTGAAGCCTTGTGTTCAATTTTTCTGAACTTTGAAATGCATTTTTGCACAGAACACATAGTGTAGATTGTGTCCCCCATCTCCCACGTTGGAATCACAAAAGGACCTCTTTACACTAGTGTGGCCAGAAGGAACAATTACAGTGACCAATAACTCATTCAATGTACATATGGGCATGTGAGTATTATTTTAAGACAGACTGTAAACCTGTCTTGTATTCTATGTCAAAATCCCACATTTTCATTATCAGTATTATATTTTGCCTACATCTTTGTATTGCAATCTTTAAACCAAAGGATCTAAGTACCTTTCTACTATTTATTTAATCACACACTTAAAACCACCTCCTTTGATTCCAGATATTTTAACATCTTTATTTCATTGCAACAAAAAGACAGAAACAACGCTCAAAGAGCGCCAGCATAACATGAAACACATGTCCAAATTATGACATAACATGACTTGACAGTTGGGCCATGGCTTTAATTAGTTTGATGGAACGACATGTATACTTTACAACACTATAAACCAGGACCCCCTCGAAGAAGAGATCTTGTAACGCAATGGGAACCTTCCTAGCTAAATTGAGGAAATATATATATACAGTATATATACTGTATTAGTTTTAGGTTTCAGTTTAGTCTTTTGTGTTGCTGAAGAAAATCTATACAATTTAGCATAGTGCGACAACACTGTAATTCCAAATAAATAAAGCTTGTATGAAATACTAAGCACATAAGTTTAATATTGCATACAAATAAATACAATAACACATAAACTAACTAAACTGAACAGATAATACACAATTGAAGAACAACATTTCTTTGATTCACAGAAACTTGACCAAACAAACAGGTTTTTGTCAGTCCGTCTTTCATGTACAGTAGGCACACTCAGACTGAATTATCGCAAACATATTGTTTTGCAAACGGCTAATATCAGCTTGTACATACATCAGCTGGCATAACCCAAGATTATTCACAGCATCTTCATGGGTTACCACCACGGTTCGAAGGCACTTTGTCTTCACCAGGATTGAGTACAAGTTCTTTCTGCCACTGAGATTAACACTTAAAATTATGATAATCTCATCCCTTTTCTCATCACCTCCTCTCATTTGATCCTATAGACGCCACAGTGAGGCCATTTGCGGACGACTTATACAGGCAGACTAGAAGGAATCCTGAACATCATTTGAATGCATCTCCAAGAAAAGATTATCATTTATCATCCGCTGCAGATCAAGACTTGTTTCACAGCTGTGACACTGATGCCCTTAGACTTCATCTTAACCTTAATGTCTTCTTGAGTCTGTTTAAATGGAGTCTTCATCAGATAGACTATCCTCCTGAAACCTTCCTCTAGTCCCATGCCGGTGGTGGCTGAACAGGGCTGGATAAACCAGGCCCTGCCCTCGCACACTCTACTCAGGTCCAGTGTCAGGCAAAGCGTTTCTGGACTTAGAGCGCCATGGAGGTCCTGTTTGTTGCCAAGGACCACGAGAGGAACCCCTTTGAGACTCTCGTACTTCAGAACCTAATAAGTGGAGAAATCAAAGTAAAGAACACTTTAATTACTACAGTATAAAACAAACATTTTAGATCAGAGATCTTCAACAGGTGGTCCGTGACCACTAGGGGGTCTTCAGAGTTAGCACAGGGGTGCCTCCAAATGAGGTTTGATATTTTTTTTAATATGTCTGAAAATATACATTAATATGAATTCAACATATGAATAGCAAAGACAAATTCACATATTTGTGAGAAAAAAACATTTTCACGTTGAAGATAAGCTTACTATAGGTAAGGTAGCCACACAGTCCTCAAGGATTCACTGTGCCTTCAACATGTATATTTAACATTAAAACATTATATATGAACAATATCATAATATCCATTCATTTTCACCCATCTGGCCTACTTCATTATGCAACTCAAATGTATAAAATATATTTAGTAGGGGGTCACTGCTCAGTCTCTTTATGCAGCTAAGGGGTCCGTGGCCTAGACCCCTGCTTTAGATGAACCGATTTATTGTGTTCAACCTTCTCCTGTTTAGCATTAAGCAGTATTAACACTCAATATATGGTTTCTCACAAACCTGTATTCACTGCAATGTATTAATTAATATGTTGGCAAACATAACTCCTCCTATGAATCATCTGTGCATAGGCAGATAATGAACGATTGGCAATAAAACAAAGTTGAAATGAAATATAGTGTGTAGCCTTTATTTATTTATTTATGAATTAAGCATTTATTTATAAGGAAATAATTGTTCTTCACTCTACATGACATCTGCGCAAACTCCATCCTGGTGAAAGCCTCAAGATCCTGCTGAAATATCTAGTAAGTTGACCCTGAATTAAGAATACATTTTACTTTCAAACTACTATATTTCCAAACTCAAGAATGAACTTTCAAGATTAACATGTTTTCATTTATGATCTATTTTAAACCAGTCTGTAAATGATTTGTACATGTATAAACAAATAATGAATGCTTTTAACACACAAGATATGTTCATGCATATATATCATAATATATGTAATCATAGTATATATATATATATATATATATATATATATATATATATATATATATATATATATATATATACTATGATTACAACTATAGTGTGTTGTGTTATTAATCATTCATTACACATTTGTACATGTTTATTATGGTTACGGAGTTATAGTTTTTGACAGTTAAATTATTAAAATGAACACTTGTTCTGATAGTTGCTTTAAGTGTGCGATAAACAATTTATTAAGATTAAAACTCTGCACACATCCTTCTGCACAATAAAACATCCAAATGATAGTAATAAGCAAAACATGTTTTTGACTGGAGGAAGAAGTGTTACGCTTATTAAGTATAATATATATTAACATATTTCGTTACCCGATGAAGTTCTTTGCGGGCCTCATCCAGCCGCCTCTGATCCCAGCTGTCCACTACAAACACCAGTCCAGCTGTGTCAGTATAGTGATGCCTCCAATGGGGTCTCATCTTCTTCTGGCCCCCCACGTCCCACACCGTCAGGCCCGGGCTGCTCCTGTCAGTCTCCAGTGTCTCCACGTTGAAGCCCACAGTTGGCACAGTCACCACGCTCTCGTTGTACTTCAGCCTATAGAGCAGGGTGGTCTTCCCTGATCCGTCCAGACCCAGCATCAGGACCTGTGCTTGTTTCCGAGGCTTGGATCCATGCGCGCCCATGTCCTAAAAGTGCAGCTTGTGTCTATATTAAAAGAAATATAAAGTATAGCCTTTTCTTTTTGTATAGCTGTGTAAACTTGCTGCCTGCACCCAGTGGCTCCCTTTGTACTGTCTATGTGTAGGCTTAGTGTGTCCGGCCTCTTATAGAGACAGTCTACAATCAGTATGCTTTATGTATGGACACGCAGAGTGATCCCTCCCCTCTGTTGTGATGGGATTTCTTCTGTCCCTGCGTAGCTTTCAGTAAAGCTATTCATATCCAAAGTGACGGTGCACATACAGTTCTCTGGTTACCACTGCACGGTTAGAGAAGTCACATCACACCTGCTCCACATCATCATACCACCAGCAGCCAGGAAGACCATGTTCGGTCACAGGGAAATTCTAGTGAGGACGACTCGCCCCAAGATGAGGGGTAAATGTAGTTTCATCTTTAGACTTACAACATGAAGGCTGGATGTGTGGCTTCCAAAATCTTTAAACTTGAATTGATTAGCGACTCCTGTCAGTAGCTAAATAAATGCAGTGTATTGGCCAGCCCTGACATAATGTGGATTGATGTGATAAACATCACCCAGCAGGTGGCATAGACTGACTAAAATCAAGCTTTTTAAAAGGTTAGGGACATTGTCCATTGCTTAATCTATTTTGCTGCAAATAAAACATGACAGAGAACTTAATGGAAAAACTTGGCTAAAGAACATATTGATGATATTTAATGGGGATATTAGTGTTTATTCTTTTGTTTACTGCCTTCTTGCAGGATATAGATTTAACAAACATGCAAATCTGTATGCAAATCCAACATGGGATACTGTGTGCCCAGGATATATATACTGTACAATATGTAAGGCTATGGCTGTTTTATTTTTCTTTAATATCAGTATGGTATTTTTCTTAATGTCTATGATGTTGTACCTATCTGTTTAGGCTTTTGATGTTCATTTTCTTTAAATAAACAAACAAACATGGGCACAGAGAAAATGATCATTTATTCTTTTAATGTTACCTTTTTGATTTACATTTTAAAATTTCAGAATTATTTTTATTTATTTCTGTTTTTACAGTTTATTAAAGTCAACAAAACAAGTACAAATGCCACATAAACACTTTGTAAGGTACATTATCGAGGAAGAATGGGAAATGAAAAAGCACAAACTGTTTTATCTGATATATATCTCTGAAGTTAAACAATCCAGGAACAGGTACACAGCTTTCTTCGTTGCTGTAAAAACAGTGGAGGGGTGATACTAACACGAGGACAGTATGTACATTCGTCTTACAATTTCATGTCTCTTGGAGACATTTCTTTCAATGCTAATCCATATGTGAGTTAACAAGGTATGACACCGAGGTCGTGCAGTGTGCCTGGCATGATCGACTGCATTACATTAAAAAAAACAAAAAATACACCAGAAGTAGTTGGCAGCAGATTTCGTAACAGGAAATGAACAGTAACAAAATAAGGCAACAACGCATTTCATTCATAGGCTAGTTATGTTTTTAAATACATTTCAGCGAAATGTGATATGTGATCTTTATCAGGATGAAGATTACATGTCATTAACAGATGACATTGTAACAGTAAATTGTCAATTTCAGTACATTTATATCTCGTGTAGCTTGTAGTCACTGATAATGTAAGAAAAGTCAGATAAGGAGTAGTATATCAATATGTAAAAAGAAGCATAATAGAAGGATTGCAAAGCTTACAATCTAAATTCCTAAGTAATTTTAAAATCATGACTGCCAATCATGTAAGTTATTTTATGTGATAACTCATTTATTACCTTCTTCTTACATGTTTCAATTAACATTCAAAGTTTTGAAATTATCAGACGGCTTGTGACAAACTTTGTAAAGTAATAATTAGCAAGTACAGCAGAGTCACAGCAAGATGTTACAACACTATCACCACAAGGTATTGCTTTAAATCATAATACATTTTAATCACATTTAGAGTGATATTTGGTTTGACAACAGCTGCATTATCCAACAGTTATTACATTATTAGTAGTTCCATTGATTCAGATAAGATGGGGATCAATCTAGAGTCTAAGCTTTAAAAAAAAATCTTTAACTTTATCAACAATCAAAATATAAATGAGACTTTATCAGTACAGAAACTAAAAGCAATCATATTACGTAAACTAGGACATTCAACATCTAAACTTCTGAGACAAAACACAGAATTCACACATTCAGCAAGTGTGATACGGCCATTGTAATTCATTCTATTGCTGTACAATATCAATGCTGATATTTGAACAAACATATGCATATTAAAATTTGTGTTGTTCACGTGTAAAGGGAAAAAAAATATTATTTATTATGTATTTGATCTGGGGAAAAAAATAACCTTTTCAGTGCAGTTGCTCGATGGACGTCAGTTTACAATTAAATGATGAAGAAACACAAAGTTAAGAAACTAAAGATATAAAAATTAGTGGTCACACAGACTTTTAGTGAAGGACACCACCTTTGAAATAATGTGGAAGTGTCCAGGCCAGCTTGTATACTTTAAATCTATCATTACTACAATGAATAGGTTCTCTCACACACACACACACACACACACACACACACACACACACACACACACACACACACACACACACACACACACACACACACACACACACACACACACACACACACACACACACACACACACACACACACACACACACACACACAGACTCATGAGCGGGCCCACAGTTGCACAATTCTAAATCTGTTTATTTGCATAACAGTGACCCAGCTTGCATTACGGTGTCTTTACAAGAACTGCTAAGCCTAAATGAAAGAAGTTTTTGGAAGTGTCACTTTGTCAGCAGTAAAAGTAAAAAGGGGTGGGGCGTGACGCAGTTTTATGCTTTGAAGGGCTAACTTCTGTAAATATCAGTGATAGAAATAGTTCTCGCTCAAAAAGTTGCGGGCTCAGTTTTTAAATCTTTCATCCTAATCTTATTCTTACTTATATTCAAATATAATATAGATACTGTGTCTTGCAGACGCGTGGCCTACTGCTCGCTGGGCTTGCCTTTAAACTTGACCACCATGACGGTGATGTTGTCAGTGCAACCGCGATAGAAGGACTGGAGGACGATGCTCTTGGCCCCAAAATGAGGCTCGTCCAGTCGTTCCCTGATGAAGCGAACCGCCTCCTCGTTGCTGAAGGTGTCCCACAGGCCGTCCGACGCCAGGATCATGAACTCCGGCTGCAGCTTGTTCAGGTCAAATGACATGATGTCAGGATCAGGAATAACCACGTTGAGGTTCTTCAGGGGGTAATCGCCCAGAGAACGGGACATGGCCAAGATGCCCTGGACACGCCACGAGCCGTTGAAGCTGATGAACCCACCTGCAAAGGAAGACAGAAGAAAATGGTTGGAAAGGGATAAAACAAGGAGCAGGAAGTAAAATACAAGGTGGAGGGGAGGGGGTTGTTAGAATGTGAGGAAGTAAGCAGGATTGAGGAACACAAAGGTGAGAGGAAAAGTGGAAAAACAGCTGTTGTTCATGTCCTTAATCTAAGATTCTTTTTGTTCCTGTGAACCAACTGGCAACGTGTCTATTATTCATTTCTATCAACTATGAGCCCGCTGTGTTTACATCAAAGTGTAAATAATAATATGTTGAGTGAAAACATTAACGTGTTTTCACTCAACATTCTTGCTCATGGAATGCAACTGTTTGTCTTGGATACATTTCAAATCATGTCACATCCTGCAAGTACAGCTGTGAGCCCTCTGTGGCTTCAACAGATTTACCATCAGGGAACTGTACTGGAAATGATAAGATGAAGACTTCCATACTAGGTTTAGGATGCCTCCCTAGTTTCTAGTGAGCAAGGCCATAGCCAGGATTTAAAAAAAAAGGTCTGATGTTGAGAGTTCAGGCTATAAAAAAAAATCCCATTATGTGTATTTTTCTATTTCCAATATTAGTTTGAATCCCAGAAAAAGCAGAGGACATGACCTCTGTGTCCTCAATAGAAGCTACTTTAGCAGCTGCCCCTTCTTTAGTAAACTGCTTTGACATCATTGTTGGGAAATGTTATGTACAAATTGCAATTAGAAACAAGAGTGACATTCACTGAGGTATTAACCTAATCAGTTAGCTGCTGAGGGCAGCAATGAAGCCAAATAAAGCACTAATTAGCTAACTTGTCTACTCTCACATCATTAGACTGTATTTATTTGTCTTCACATACTGTAACATGGCTTGTAGTCCGCACTACGTTTATTGAACATGCAACTTTTCAGTCAGAGGACTTTATGTGATTTGTATTTGACTCTTTCGTAATTGGGTGTCTGTGAACTCTAGAATTAACATGTCTTTATCATTCTTTTCTTTTTTCAGTACATATACAGAACTTTATTTAGCATTTAGGAGTTACAACAGTGTCAAGAAAATCAGGCGTCCCTCGTTAATGTGTAAATGTATGCAGCAAGGTGCTCAAAAATCTAAACAGATAATCAGCTCTGCCCATGGAGCCTTTGGTGTAGCTATGAAGTTTATTTCAATAATTGTTTTGGAGTGTCTATGTTTGTGTCACACAGAGACAGATATGTTAACAAGATAATGCTACCCTATGAGAGAGGACTACTGTTTAAGCAGTTTTTATTAGTATTCTAGTGTGGTTCCTGTATATGATAATCTATGATTAAATCATTAGATGCACCCTTCACTAAATTAAAACAGTAGGAGGGAAATCATCTGTAGCATCATAATTCCAAGCATGTTACATGAATAAGTAAACAGCAACATAATGCAAACTAACTGTGTAGTTTTTTTTTTTTAGTACCCCATCAGACCATTAGGTGGAGATGGTGGGCTGTTCTGACCGTGACCACACTGACTTATCTGGCAACCCGCCATCAATCGTTTTTCTGCACAGAGAGTATGCAGATATGGTCGATGGGAGAATTATGCCTTCAAATACACCTTAAATCCTGTGCACTGTCTGGCTGCATTTGATAACATGCTGCTTTAAGAGCAGATTGTGCTATCAGTCTCTAGGGTTTGATGTCAGCCTGAGCACAGAGACACAAGATGTGGAAAGAAAGGATAATGATGCTTAGCTTTGATCGTAAGGAAACTTTTGTTTTTGATGCTTTCCTGACAACAATCTAATTTGCAATGGGTGCCTCAAGTTTGAACTAAAGCCCTGTTCTGCTGATCAGAATCAGTTGAGAAAAGTCTACTGGTCTGGACTGCAGCGGTTTTCTCACCAGCCTTCTTGATCCTCTTGCGTTCTTTGAGCTGGTAAGGTTTGTGGTCATGTGACAGAGGAATGGCGTTGCCGTCTTTATCGCAAAGAACTCCGCGCGAGTCTCCAACGTTGGCCACTGTCAACTCCTTATCAGACAGCAGGGCCACCAGACATGTAGTACCTGAAACAGATGGAGGAGAGAGGCCAACAGAGAAAGATGGAGCAGGAGAAGAGTGGGGTAGAAGGAAGTAGATGAGATCAAAATTGGAGTAGGCTGTTTTCTACCAATATCTTTTGTAATATAGTAAATATATTGAAACTATTCATGATTTAAATAACTAGTGGCAGCCAGCAAATCAAATACCTGTCAAATCAAGGTAATATTAGTATGTATATTACATTTATACATTTATAAATCATTTATACATTTATAAATCATACATAACAAGAGCATGCTGATGTTTGGCATTTAAATTGACCAGATGGATCACCAAATGTTTCAATTTCATCTTTGGTCGGGAACAAAAAGAATGGCCAATTTAAATTGACCAGATGGATCACCAAAGTTATCACAATTCATCTTGGGGGACAAGAGTGTTTTAACCAAATTCAATGGCAGTCCATCCAATAGCTGTTGAGACACTTTACTGAAAACATCAAATGTCAACCTCATGGATGGTGGTGCTAGAAGTCAGCGGATCACCAAGTCATAAAGGTTCATCCTCGGGGTCCAAAATTTGTACAAAATTTCAGTACAATCCATCCAATAATTGATATATTTCTGTCTGGACCAACTAAGAGAAACCGACATTCCCCTTTCACAGAGCCACAGTGCTAACTTGGCCAAAACAATCCAATATTGCTACAAAAAGGGTCCTGCTTAAAAACTTATGTGATGGGTGACAAATTTATATCAGCTCACGGTACGGTTTTTCATATCACCAACCCTAAATATAGCAACCTAATTAAAAACGTCAGTAATCTAAGGAGAACAATTGCCTCCTTCCCTCTTGCACTGAAGTGAAACACATGAATCATGGGCAAACATTGCAAACACTCTTTGAAGTAGCTTTTCTTCCTTGTACTACTCTCTGAAACACTTTCATTTCTTCTACTCCTTCCTTTCTTTGTTTAGCTTCCCAGCCAGGCAGAACAGAGTCTGGACTCAGAATCTGAGGCCTATTGTGTGAGATCCAAAGTCCTGTAGAGAAAGAGCAGATCTGCCTTTTTGGCCATCTGCTCACAAAAAGCAAAGACAAAACTGGAGAGAGAGAGAGAGGAGAGAAACAGGAGGAGGGAGGAAAGAAAGTGTGGGGGGGTCCAACTGGTCTAGGACCACCCGGACAGAGAGAGAGAAAGAGAGAGAGAGAGAGAGAGAAAGAGAGGGGTGGTATACAAGGAGAGAGATGGGAAAATGGGACATATAGTTGAGACATTCTCAGGAGTTTAGCATATAAAATGCCCATGGGGTAGTGAAAAGACTAACATAAAGCCGGTTTAAATGCCATCGCAAGAATATGGATCACCTACTAACGTTTGAGACACTTCCCTTATAAGTTCCACATCTTGGTGTGATGTTGACTGACAGTTTATATGTACTGTATGTCTCAGGTGTTTGGTGTTGAACTGAATGAAATAAATCCATCTCCCCATGAAGGGTCCTTACATTCAGTTCACAGTTCCTCTGTCTCACACATACTGTATATAAAATAAGTCCTACACCTGATAGTAAGGTAAGACAGAGAGTAACAATATGTGAGGAATGAGATGAGAGAGAGGTACAGTAACACAGGCAGAAGTGGATGCAGATGATGTGAAGAGAAAGAGTTGGGGAGGTGTGGAGAGACGGGGCAAGATATGGGGAAAGAAAGAGAAAAAACATTACTTTTTAGCAGGACAATGCCTGTCCCATTTATAGCTTGTGGTGAGAAAAAAAGTGATAAATAGGAAAAAGGAGAGAGAAAATAACTACAAGAAAGTGCACCCGCCTGAAGTGAGGCTCAGGTGAAGTGAATATTGATGCCACCTAATTGTAAACGACTTACTAAATCTTTTACAGTTTGGGAAAAATCCATTTCTATTAGTTTCATCATTGTAAACACCCCCAATCCTGATACTCGCGCCTATAGCTGCCACTGCATTGTGCCATGCTGTCCAGCTGATTAGCCTTATCTAGTTCCCATGGCGATACAGATAATGGACTGAGGTTCCTTGCTAGCACACCCTTCCCCAATTAGCCCAACCATGCCAAGTTCATCCTCAGCATTCTCTATTAAAATGGCACCATGGCCTGCATGCACCATGTGCTCATGCTAATCATTGGCTTAGCTTGGCCTGAAATACCTTCAAAACTCCAATACAATTAACAGTTGGTCTCACACTCCAATTTGTATCATTGCACTGATTCACTCTCTCTGAGTCAGCAAAGACTCCGGAGAGTATAAGTGTCCATACAGCACCAGACGTGGATTTATGTAACTGAGCTGCTTGGTATTTAGGTGAAAAATGAGAGTGCAGGACGGCCACCACCCTGTTCACCAGGGCTCATTTTCTCAAAGCCTTCCTAAGAAATGTAAAAACAATACCCATTAGTCCACCCACAACAGGATTTTTTGCATCCTTGGACTTGCACGGTTAACATTTATAGCAATGCTACATTTTGTACTGCATAAAGTAGGGCTGGGCGATATGGAGAAAATCTAATATCACAATACCTCGATGAGATTTTTGATAAATAATCATCAGTAATGTGGATATAATGACTAAGTGGGTAAAGGCAAATAATAGAAAAGTCTGGCAACAGAAAATGACATCACTTTACTGTAATGTAGCCTTTAAAACCAGGAAAAGACACATGTCATATTACGATATTACGATATCCAAAATCTAAGACAATGTCTAGTCTCATATCACCATATCGATAAAATATCGATATATTGCCCAGCTCTAGTACAAAGCATTATATTTATAAAGTCTGCGCAGCACTCTGAATTTGCAAATAATGTCACTACGAGGCTTTAGACAATCTCTGCTTTGCATAATTTATTGTTGTTATCCATTCATTCCTTTCTATTCTGAATAACTAGTTTGCCTCTGGGCCAGCCTTTTTGAAGAATGTTTCTTGTTCCTCTTATAACTCTCACGATACAAAATATATAGTAGATAATTATTTATCATAGACTGCAGTGACTTTTAGATCATATCTGGGCAAAGCACATGATATGACAAGCCAGTGGATCTATGTATCTCATCTAATTATGCAAGGCAGAACCAGAGATATTGTCCGTTTTATTCCACAATTTTTCTTCTTTGTCAAAACCTTGCCTACATTAACCATAGTGCAACCTGACCGCTGATAGCTCAGTGTGAAATACAGGTGTGTTATGCTAGTAGCGGCTAATGTAGCCTCGAGCCACTAGCCAGATGAGGAGCAGGATACAGAGGTCCGGTCTGCTCACTTCTTTCTATCTACGCACTTTTTAAAACTTTACAACTTTTTTCACATATTCAGTAGTATTCCTTAAGACCTGTTGTCTTCACACAACCAACTGGGTGCTGAATAATACAAATTTCCTTACACTTAAATAACTTTAAAAACAAAAATCTTGAATGTAATCACTGAGTTTTTCATGCAGAAGTCAGACAGTCAGAGCACAACATCAAACTTGCAGGCTTTGATGTGACTTAAAAAGACAATTCATCACAATGAAAAACATCATTATCTAATGTATCTGCAGTCATGCAGTGAGCAAGAAGCGCTTTAAAAAGAGTCTCCTTGGTGAGCTGAGAAAACTCAGATATTGGAAGTGTTAAAGTCAGATGCTAAAAACCCCTGCAACGAGCTGTGTTTTACATAACAATAACTGTACCACATCAGACATATTGTTCTATGTTCTATCTATCAGTCTATGCCCTCTATGCTATCATTTGGGCCCTTATACTGTAAAACAGGACCCAAACAACATTATGTCCTAATCCGATATGCACGGATCAGTATCACTATGATTAAGGCACTTTTTGTATTGATGGATATTAGCTATTTAAAGTTTTTTTAAAGGTCATTTTTGGGGCAATTCTTTTTTGACCTTTATTTTGATAGGACAGCTGAAGACATGAAAGGGGAGAGAGAGGGGGGAATATAATGCAGCAAAGGGCCACA
The DNA here is from genome assembly GCA_026937815.1 of Etheostoma perlongum. Classification (NCBI taxonomy): domain Eukaryota; kingdom Metazoa; phylum Chordata; class Actinopteri; order Perciformes; family Percidae; genus Etheostoma; species Etheostoma perlongum. Next base: position 12,740,804 of record CM049373.1, read on the forward strand.
GGTCGGATCCATTTTCTATTTTTTTATTGTATACATACACAACCTTTATATATTCCATATTGTGCTCATTTTCAGGCTCATATATACATAATTTAGGTTTCAGCTAGAACATCTTTTTAAGCTTTAATGTTAAAAGAATACATTATTTTTCCATAACACACCAGCTGTCAAAAACACCTTATTGGAACCTATTCTTTAACACAGCGCTGTGAGCAAGTGAACCACAGGCATGCATGCACAAATAAACAGCAGTCTCAATGAATCATATCCACACTGACAGCGAGCAATAGACCCTGGGTTAAAAAAAAACACAAACAGTTGCTTTGTCTCTATTTTAGGAGGACAACAGAGTCTCAGTCAGTCATTTGTGTTTTGTATTATGATAAAATGACTTGGTAGAGTCACAAGTCCTTAGTACTCTAGCTTCACTTTTTTTTAATTATGTTGCTTTAGCTTCATTTCCAAAGGTGAATTAATGGCATCTATTTATAGCATTTTACTATGGTCAAATGAATGACAAAAATACAGTAAAGAATTGTTCTGGCCTGTCCATAGTTAATGTGGCAAAAAACAATTACTGTCACAAAGAAACACAGTACAATACCATTCACAGTATAGATACTGTAACTGGGGCTGTAAGACTAGTGTCTGAGGCCGTCCCAGTTCAAATGGTGTGGCTCTCTGCTGGATAAACAAAATAGACTAAAAGGAGGAAAACTGAGTTTGAACAAACTGCTGCAAACATACTTGGTGAGAACAAACATTTAGTTAAAGGGGAATGGAATGTAAAGCGCTTTTATTGAGTAATCAGATGTTTAACAGAGAAAAACAACAGTTCAAACAAAAATCAACACCACTGGAGTCTGAGCAGAAAAATGATTGGACTCATAGCAACAGAACCACAAACATCGATAAAATTAAGCTAAAAATAATCATAATAGCAAACAAATACAAAGCTTAGAGAAGCAAAAACTAGATGACGGTATTTAACAGATTAAGCTGCACTCTGAAGAGAAATTTGAGAATATTTATATCATCTCCGACACTGCAGGAAAGCCTGCTGAACATTTCTTACCAACAAAGAGGCATATTATTATTATAGCTGTATAGTGTATAAAGACACATTTTTAAAAAGGTCTGGCGCACTAGTAACACAAATTCTTTGTTGCATTACTGAGGCACACATATTTCCTTCTTGCTTTTGTGTGCAGATGTTTGATTTCTAAAAGGTTCTGCTCTCTGGGAGTTCACTTTCACATTGAAATGATTCAGTGTGTGTTCATGTTGCTGTGTGTGTTTAGATGGCTCAGTCTCCACGCACCCACTCACTGTTTTCTATCATCTGTCTTTAAAATATAAAGCACTTCATAATGCAGTGAACAAATACAGTCTATAGTATGTTAAACTCCTGCTTTGTAAAAAATATATTTTATATTTTTATATTATAAGATATATATTTTTCTCTTCCAAAAGACAGATGATAAAACTGTTCATCCTAGTCTATCCTTGCACATGTTACCATGAACTAATCTAATCATGAACTAATAGTCAAAGTGTCGTTGAGCAAGACACTGAATCCCAAGTTGCTCCAGTTTGCAGGCCTTACATGGCAGCTCCGTCACCATTGGTGTATGAATGTGTGTGTGAACAGGTGAACGAGGGTCAAATTGTAAAGCATTTTTGTCCGGTAAGGTAGAGAAGATATAAATGCTTTAGAAATGCTGACCATTCACCATTCCTATTGCTCTATATTGCTGCTTGCAACAATAACTAACTATTGAATTAATCCACTAATGGACACTGTTGTGTGCTTTTGAGGTGCAAACCTGTGCTGAGAGACATGCCACACAGCTACTTAAAAGGTTAATACTAACAGAATACCACACAACATTAGGAAGACTGTTTCCATAATAGACTTTGAGCTCCTGGCCATTCCATCAAAGTCCCATCTCCCTTATCTTTCTTTCAAGCGCTTTTGTTGGCTGATAAACAACAGAGGGATGAATGAACAGGGGTATAAATCTGATGCTGTTGTCCTGGGTACTGGGACCTGAATTGAATTCAGACTGTCTCTCTCTTCCTCCCCTGCCAGCTTAATTTAGGCCTTGATTGCAACAGAAAGCAGAGAGCTGTGCGCCCTAAATGATGCGATTGTTGAATCAGATACAGGGACAAAAATGCACAACAATTACTTGATCAGCAGATTCCCCCCCACCTCTCCCACCCACCCCCTGGGACGCTGACAAGAATGATAGGACAAAATAGTACAGCAAATTGAATCCCTGACTATCTAATGCTTGGATTATACAACACAGGGGCATTTTCATTGTAATGTAGCTTGACTGTAGATGTATCTATAAGCTCAATGTCAGTCCTTTCTTGTTGTGCTTTTCAAAAACAGGATGATAGACATACTATATAGAGGGATAAGAAAAAGATTTGGACAGATCTTTGGAGCCTGGATGTAACAGGTCATGGAGCTTAAGAGATCAGAAATTCGAAAAGAGGATGAAGAGGTTTAGAGCAGGTGAGCGTAAGGAATAGATAACGCAGCTGCAGCGTCTATTCTGTCTGGTAATAATCAGCTGTCGCCTCCAGACTGGGCGCTCTAGATTCTCAGATCTTCCTCTAATTCTCAATAATCAGCGTATCATATGACCCATCGTTCTTTAGAGTATGTGAGGCCTTCTCAATGGCCCTTTCAGATCTCAGTAACAACTTACATGTGAGTCACGTCAGCTGTCTGTGCCGGTTGCCATTTTGGCGGCACACTGTTCAGCCGCCCCACTTGACTTCTAGTCGTAGTGTTTCTGGGTTCAAAGAATCTCAGCCATTAACTCGGAGAATAGAACGTTGTTACTATTAACTATACAATGATAATAAATCAATCAAAATCTATCTGCAACACTTTGAAGCTAAAACCCGGATAGTTTGAAAGTGGAAATTTCCCATCAAGGAATGACAACGCAACACAACCTTTTCACAGCGTCTCCATTCCTCCCGTCTTCACGCTGCGTCTCTCTCAGCTGAGAGAGTTGGTTTAATCTGAGGCAGAGGAAGGGAAAGTGACCTTCCCACAGGAATGCTGAATTCTTCAAGTTGCAGCATGTTACACATAGTTAGTCCATGTAATAATTTTATAATCTGTAATTTAACCCTCTCTCTTGCGTGTTCAATGATGTTTCTGCCGTGGGGAAAAAAAAAGATGAATAAATAATAAGGGGCGGCTGTGGCTCAGCGGTAGAGCGGTTGCCTGCCAATTGGAAGGTTGGTGGTTCAATCCCTGGCCCTGCAGTCCCATGTCGAAGTGTCCTTGGGCAAGACACTGAACCCCGAGTTGCCCCCGATGCTGCGCCATCGGAGTATGAATGTGTATCTGATGAGCAGGTGGCACCCTGTACGGCAGCCTCAGCCACAGTGTATGAATGTGTGTGAATGGTGAATGTTTCCTGTATGATGTAAAAGCGCTTTGAGTAGTTGTTAAGACTAGAAAAGTGCTATATAAATACAGCACATAATACATGGTGGTCTTGTGTAGGCCTCCTCTACTTCTCCCTTTAGTACAGAGGCGATGGTTAAAAAACCAGGCTTGGTCATGGAATCTACAACTATGAATGAATGAATGAATCACACTAATAACTGATTCTGATGATCCTTCACAAAAGGTATGTTATGGTTCATTCAGATCAGACTTTTTCCATCACCCTTTGTATCCATGATCTCATTCTCCTCACCCTTTCAACGCTCCTCTTTCGGTTTGTCCCTTTCCTGTCTTTCCTTGCCCTTCTTTGGAATTGCCATACCTTCATTTTGCCATTTTGCACAGGTATACAGTAGAAAGGGATACATCCCTTTGTGTAAGGCCCTCTGGAGAGCCAGTGTTCTGGACTACTGCAGAAACATGGCAGTATCCCTTTCTACTGTATAGCTCCTACCAGCAAAATGTCCTCCTTCCTTCCCATTGACCCTTTTTTTACCTCTTTTCATCCATCACTCTCTCTCTGGTGTCCCCCCTCCCTCCCTGCCTCTCTCCAGAGATAATTACTACAAGCCTTGTGAAGATCAGCTTGTATTTAAACAGCTGAATAAGCAAGGCCTGGGGCTGCTGACACTCACTATTCAACAACAGTCAAGTCAAACAGTAGAGTAGACAATAATTGTTTGGGTGCAGCTTTATCGGGATATTTAAAAACATTTCCCTGGACTTAACACTTTTGGTTAAAGTGCTCATATTATGCTCATTTTTAGGTTAATAATTGTATTTTGAAGTCATATCAGAATCTGATTACATGGTTTAACTTTTAAAAACAACATATGTTTGTTGTACTGCACAATGCTGCAGCTCCTCTTTTTTTTCACCCTGTGTGTTGAGCTCTCTGTTTTAGCTACAGAGTGAGACTCTCACTTCTGTTCCATCTTTGTTGGGAGTCTCACATGTGCAGTAGCTGGGTAAGCACTGCTAGCCAGTCAGAAGCAGAGCATGAGGACGTGCCACGCTAGCAGCTAGGCGAGCATTATAACGTGTTTTACAAAGTGATGCACGTTTGTTACAGGAGTAAAGGCTGGACTACAATAGAGCTGTTTAGAGCTGTTTGTGAACAGTGTTTAGTGCTTTTTGACTTTTTAAACCTATATCATGCACAAAAAAAGATATATAACACTATAAAGGAAAGGGAAAAAGCCAAAAAGCATAATATGGGCACTTTAAAATCCATCTGTATGTGGCCTCTGCACCCTGTTGTAGTCACACATTCAAGCTTATGTACCACACACACACACACACACACACACACACACACACACACACACACACACACACACACACACACACACACACACACACACACACACACACACACACACACACACACACACACACACACACACACACACACACACACCTGCTTCATTGAAGGTGGCTGAGAGCTTGTCCAGCATTTCCCTGTCCAGATTCAGGATCTGCTGCTCAAGTATGGAGGGATAGGACAGGCCGCCCTTCTCCTTTTTTTTATCTTTCTCCTTGTCTTTTTCCCTGTCTCGCTCTCTCTCCCGTTCGTAGGTCAGTAGCTGCTGGCGGAGCGCCTCAGGCAGGTGGGCCTTGGCAAAGTCAGCAGCAGCCTGATAATGGAGAGCAGAGGGAGACAGAAGAAGAGTTAGAGGGCGGCACATTTGGTCAACAACAATTATGAGATGTGTAAACAAATATATTCTGGAGCTACACATTGAGGGGTGTCTTTTTCTTTTAAACTGACCATGTCCAAGCAGTGGTATAAATTCACATTAATCTGCAATCATTTTGATAATTAAATAATTGTTTAATGCATTAAGAAAATAAAAATGCTGAACATTACCTGGTTTCAGTATTTCAAATATGACAATTTGCTGCTCTTGCCTGCTTTATATGTTTATAAACTGAATATTTTTGGCTAGTGGTAGGTTGTTTAAAGAAAAACCCTCCCTTTCCAAGTGTGTAATAGAACCTATGGTGGCCTTCAAGTTACATATAAAAAAGTGAAAGGCCCTCTGGAGAGCTAGTGTTCTGGACTACTGCAGAAACATGGCAGTGTAACATGGCGGGCTCCGTGGCAGAGGACACACTGAAAACACAATGATGATCAGTTTCAGGTGATTATACACTAATGATAACATGGTTATGAATATTATAATCCATGTATGTCAATAGATCAGGTTTTAAAGGGGGTGATTCTTTTAGGAGAGCTACTTAAGCGATTTATCTCTCAACTGATTTACAAAAAAACCTTTTGTATATTAAATACACACAGTGTATTGACAAGTGGCATACACATGAGGCAGTAACCTGATTGTCCTTTCTGTCTTCTGAAGCAGGTGAATGAACAGATAAACAGAGATAAAGAATGAAAAAGTGCATTGCCAACCAAACGCACACAAGCTCACACTCACACCCCGCTGTGGGATAGAGCTGAGCCAGAGAAACTGTATCCTCACCTCTATCCATTCTATTCTACGAGTAACACCGACTAAACCTTTTCTCACACATTCCCACCGGCGTTTCAGAGCAAATAATGCCTCTGGCTCAGTGCCAAACAGGGAAGACAAGCCAGTCTGAGGTCACAAAGTTCAAAAAGTTCAGAGTACAAATGCTGCAATATTCTGCTGACTTGCTACTGACCTGCGGCCTCCATATAGCTCATATTCCATACATGGCTTGCACTTGTAAAAAACATAACTAGCCTGCAGTAATTCAAAAGCACTGGATTAAGAAAAGAGAAGGGGCAAGTCAAGACTGCAGGAGAGAAAAGGTTTGCAATTTCCTGCCGCATATTGATTGAGGTCATATGACAGAGACCAGTAGATTAACCATATGTCTCAAGTGCTAACACACTGTCCTAATTTAGCTTGCTTTCTCTCTCTCTCTCTCTCACTCATATCTATACCCTCCTCTCTTTCTTTCTCTATCTATATCTCAGTCTGCACTGGGAAATTACTTCCGAGGACTCAGATGACCCTGCCTCATCTGCTTCTTCTCTACACATGAAAACATCTCATCTCTTCCTCTCTTCTTATATTTTCAGTGTTAAGCTTTTCCTCTGCAAGCTCCGTCACTCTCCCCCTATCTTCTCCAATGAAACCCAAACCAACAACAAACCAAACCAATTTTCCAGCTCGCAAAGTCCCTTTTGTCTGCTTTCACGATGATGTTCAGTCCAAAATCACCACGGATCTTTCCGAAACACCCCTTTCTCTCGTCTCTTGACCTACGTACCTTCATTCTTTTTTTCTCTCTTTCTTTTATTGAGTACAATTTACACTCTGTTTTTTGTTACAAAAAACACACAGGCCTGAAATACACACACATACAAAGTGTGTGTGTGCGTGTGTGTGTGTGTGTGTGTGTGTGGGGGGGGGGTACGGTGCCTTGCTCAAGAGCACCTGGCAGAACCCAGGAGGTAAACTGGCATCTCTCCAGCTATCAATCCACTCCCTCCGTTTACGGGCTGAGCTACTGCCACCCCCCAGTCGACAGAAAGCGGGAGTCATGAACCAATTTGAAGATCATTAATAGAACAAGAAGACTTTTGTCCGCTTGGGTTATTATGTGCCAATTACCTAGCAGTTTAATTGTTGGCCTCAGTCCTCAAGTCATCAGTCCTTCTCAAAGCACTGGGGACAAAAACTTTTTCCAGCTACATTCCTTCCGACCATTTGAGTGCAATCCGTCTTTGTGACAGAATGTGTGACTGCTTGATTATCTGACAATCTAACTTGCTGGCTAACCAGATCGACACATCGAACACCTGGCTGCAGCGTCTGCACCGGCTTAGAGGATGAAACGAGGGCTGGAAGGATGATGGATGGAGAACATCGATGGATAGGGATGACAACTGTGAGATAGAGGGATGAAGACAAGATGGCAAGGATCAAGGATAGTAATACCAGATGGAACAAAATGGGGCATGAGATTAGTGGTTGGCATAGGAGCACAACGGAGGAATGCAGGAAGAGCTAAAGGATGAGAGAGCAGAACCAGAAGAAATGTGTTTAATGGGAGAGTTATTCTAGCTGAAAGAGACAGAAAGGGGTCAAAGCAGCAGAGGTTAAGAACTAAAATCCCTAACGTTCCAATGCACAGCAGTAGAGAAACTAAAAAATCTGAAACTAAAAAGACTGAAAGTGACGGATAAACAAAAAGTTATGTTTACGTTCAGTGTAAATCACTAAAACACTCTGAGAAACAGACTGAGAAACAATTTTATTTATTAGTTCAAATCCTTTTGTTTAAAGGGGAACTATGCAGTTCAGCTTTATTTACCCTAACTGAACAGTTTCGGAGTCACTGGCATGGTTATATGATGTTTTCGGGTTGGATGGATCGCGTGATATCAGGTCTCGCGATGTCACAAATTGCTTCATGGCACTGCACACATACACGCATTCAGGAACCGGCTAGCTATAAGAACAAGGTAGCGATGGAGTTTTTCATTGTCATGGCTGAGCCGGCAAAAAAGAAGCAGAAAGCGCGTAAAGCATTGTTGGGGGAAAAGAGAAAGAAGAAACGGCAGACTGAGGAGTCAGACACAAGTAAACATCGGAGCTGCCAAATGTTTGCTTGCTGGGCTGCCAGTCTTCTTTCCTGCCTTTGTTGGTGCGTTAATGCCATTGATCAACACAACAAGTGTGAAACCAGCAGGGGGGTTGTGAATTTCACTGTTTGTGTACTTGAAAGTACATCCTTGTGCAAGATCCAAACAAAATAATAAGCCCAGTCGTAAAAAAATGTGTTTTATAGCGTTTCTAGTGGTCAAAATACCTATTGGTAGGCTTTTAAGCTTTTTTGCAAGATGATTTAACTTAGCTGTGTCTGTCTGCGGTCTAGTGCTGTGCTACACTGTTGACAGAAGAAAGACTTAATCAAAAACGTAAAGTTAGTTAGCCGCAAAAAAACAAGAGAGCTGAAAACTGCGGAACTGCAGAATTAGGTTATGAGTATCACTATGAGAAGACTATTAAACCTTATTACAGAAAAACATGTGAAGAGTTGGCTTGGAGTGCAATCAGTCATGGCTGTGCAGAGCGCCACATTGGGCTCTCCTTCAAACCGCACTTCACTCGCACCACACATGATGGCACAAAGCCTTGCAAGCACATACATAGTAAGTACACAAACCCACACACTTTCCTATCTCAACAGGGCCACCTACACACTTTCTATCATGTACCCAAACACTCCCTCCTGACTGCTAACTGGGAGCCACTCAGATGGACAGCCAACAGAAATAGTCAGGCCTTTTAAACACTTCCATCTATCACACTGCCATGCCAGCAAAATTGAGGAAAGTCATCCGAGCTTTCCTTTAGAATCACCCTGAGGGAGTTTCATAACCGAAGTAGAAAAATCTCTTTCTGTCGTCTCTGTGACAGATCAAGCAGGCAGACGGAGAGAAGAAGAAAAGTGAACAGAGAGGGGAGAGACTGAGGAGAAGTGTAAGAACCATTCATTAGCATCACTCAAGCACATCATTAAAGAAAGAGAGACAGTCCCTCCAGTTTAAAGACTGAGATAAGTGAGAAACCCCTCAGAGCTGTGAAATACAGAGAAATCAGCAGATACTTGAGAAGAGGGAGTCTGGAGAAAGAGCATTTCATAAGATTTCTCTTTGTTGTTTTGATTTCTAATTCACTCAATTCAAGTTTGGAATTATAATCACCAGAGCAATCTCTGAGGAGACTATATTTGCCATTTTACAATTTTCTACTCCCAGCATATTATGCAAACACTATAAACTGTTATGTGGTTAATGCTACGGACAGAATGGTTATTATTTGTCTTTACTTTAAATGAACCAGGAAGCAAATAGATGCTGGTAATTGAACAGGCAAAAAGGGTTAGTGCTCTATAGAAAGACATGCTGCATACTGCAGAGGTGTAGGATGTTTCTCCTCAGGATGACACTGCAGAGCTCAGGCTGTCCACAGAGCAGAGTAAACATGAGCATGGAGCCCTAATTTAATTATGTCACACCTGAGCTTTGTATGTGTCAAGCCTATGCCAAGTACAGATGCTGCAGGAGCGCGCACTTGTGTGTGTGTGTGTGTGTAAAATGTCACTGTAACATAAATAGAAGCCTTCTCATTTGTATAACTAGGAGGAATGTGAATGAAGGCAAACTACACTTGAACACACGCACAGCTCTGCATAGCATAATAAACATGCTAAGAAAAATCTAACTTTGAACATTCATAATTCTGTCATAACTTGGCAAACTCCAGCTTGTCAACATTCAAGTGTTGTTTTTCTCAGTGCTGACATTCTGTTCTTTTGTTTATTCAAGTTTTGAGATCTTTGTTTTCTTATATTAAAGAAATCAACCAGCCAACTGCATGACCATTTTATCCAATTTGTTTTTGTTTGTTTTATCTGGTTGAGAGTAGAAAATACATGTTGAGCCAACCAATATTCACTAAAAAAGTGAATAATGTGCATTGTCCCCTATAAATAAAGCAACAAATAAATATGTAAATTTCCTCAAATCAAGTGTAATTTTACTATGATAGTAGTTGATTCACCTGACTTATTCTGTGGTTTTACAGTATTAGAATAGTCCTCTAACAGGTGCAGCAACACTGGAAAACAATTTGTATATTTGGTTCACTTGTTTTTAGAAAAATGATTTGTAAGACATTATGTAAGTATTATGATTCAATAATCTACTTATTGCTCGGTGTGAGCCTGAAGCCAGATTGGAAGTGATTGTGTGGCCTTGAAAACATCCCCTTCCGCCCAAACATACAGATTTTATTCAGGCTTCCCAAAACTATTTCACTCTCCCAGCTCTTAAATCTCACCAAAAACCACAACAAACATTGTGAGCACAGATGGACTCAGGGATGGAGGGCTGGGGCAAAGCGACAGTGGTGGTAGTGGTACTGTGTGAAATCTCCTGTAGTGCTAATACACACAAGCACACATTTATATTCAAATACCAGTCATGTCCCAGAGGGTATGTGTAATGGCCAACACTGTACTGCATGGCTGGCAGTGTAAAAAGGACATAAATGACTTCTATAAAGTGAATAAGGATTTCAGAAGTGAAAAGCAGAGCTAAAAATCAGGAATCAGGAATGAAAACTTGAATAGAGGTCCATTAAAAGTGGCAGGAAATGCTTCAATGCCTTCAGCCTTCAGAGAGAGAGAGAGAGAGAGAGAGAGAGAGAGAGAGAGAGAGAGAGAAGAAATGCTGCCTCTTGGCTGAACCAGTCAGCCCCGTCTCTTTTTTTCTCTCTCTCTGACTGTGAAAGAATGAGAGGTGTAAGACTGGGATGATAAGAACATCTGGTAACCATGGTTCCGGCTGCCAAAGCCTCCAAATGGCTTAACATCTCATTCAAGGTCTCCTAAAACTTGCATTAACACACAAAGACCTGCCACCGAGGACAACAGACTGCAGGTTGTTGGCTTATTCAATTGCCAATAAAGCAGTTTTTACAGCAAAGGTGACCATCCAAATCTACCGCACACACACACACACACAAAGACAGATCCTGCCCCACTTTACTCATAAAGTGAAGGGAACTATTATGGAGTTGATTCACATTTAGGTAGTGAAGGGACTCAGAGCAATCAGTCTGTCTTTCCACTCACAATACATGCAACTTGGAGCAAAATTTCACCACGTATCCTTCCTGCGATAGCCGGGTCCATTAGAGGAGGTGAAAACTCCTAATAAACCTAAACAGTCTATTATAAAGAGGCCGTCTGGTTGATCTACAGCTTCCTGCAGCCTAAGCTCGTAGTAAGAGCACCCGGTCAGTGTCTACGGCCCGGACACTGACTCAATAATAGACTGCTGTTTAGTTTCTAGAAAGGAGGCTCAGCATCACTTCCAAGGCTCTGTGCTGCCAGAACATGATTCCTATCACTGCTGCAGCGTGCAGGGATTTGAGCTTCTTGTATTACAGCCTGACTGACACTGGATATTTGCTGATGATACTGATATTGATATCTCAGGAACATAAAGTAACAATATATTTGCTGATATTAGGGGTCGGGGAAAAAAAAATTGATAAAAGCATAGTATCGCGATATTTTCCGTAGAAATACTGTATCGAATATACAGGCGCAAAGTATCGCTCCGTTATTATATATGTGTTGGTCAGTTTGTCTGCTTCACAATCCCAATTTGAAGTAATAACATTGAAGTGATATGAACAAACAGAGAAATGTATATATATATATTGCAGAATATTGCAATATGTTTAAAATTGCAATAAAATCGTATCGTGATCGGGTAAGTATCGTGATGATATCGTATCGGGAGGCGTCTGGTGATTCCCACCCCTAGCTGATATTAATTCTTTTAACATACAGTACAGATTTTGGATAAGTATCCCTTAAATCTGTGTGAAAAATGTATTGAGCGAGACATTTTGCAAGAAATTGATGTTCCAGTATTTTGGAAATTGGCTGAGGAGCTCAGTAATTCAGCAAAAAAGCAATTATAACTTAGTGAAAAGCAGTTTAAGCTTTGACAAAAATATATCTTTTAAGCTTTTTCCAGAGCTTTCAACCTCATCGCAAAGTTTTCACTAAAGTTTGAAAATAAAATGGATGTTTTCACTTTATTTTCAATAGAATAACTCCTAAACTGTGGTCACACAGAGACAAAATCGATGCCGACTGCATAAAACAGGTGTATTTCACAAAATGTTAGTAAGTTTCTTTAATATCAACCATCATGCTTGGCATCTCTTTGACCTTTGAAGTTATGTCAAGCTATTATTATACTGTTATACTTAGGTTCTTGCGAGTTGTGAATATATATATGGCCTACACTATTATGTCAGTTAGACAAAATATTTGATAGCATCACGGCAAACTAGTTTAGCAACAGAATAATTGCAAATTTGTTTTTTGTTTTTTTTAGTATGATTTATATGGGATTTTGAACATAACAGATACATAATACACCTCATCCATAGAATGAAACCAATACAATGAGTCAATCTGTGACACAGAGTACTAAGAGAGAGACGATTTACACCCAGTTCCCACCCCCCACCCTCCCCTACAAAGAGATATTATTGAGATGAAATGATGAAGGGTAACAAATTGACATGGAAGACAATGATGAGGCCATTTACTCTCTAGCACCATCCATCACTGACTAGGCAACAGATTAGCATAGTCTGTAATTTCTTAAGTAATAATCTGCATAGGTCTGAGTAGCAGCAGGATTGCAGAGGAAAAGCCTTGTGCTGTGTGTGCATGTGCCAATATTCATGTGTTTGTGTGTGTCACAGGCAGATGGACAGAAACAGTTATTACATTTGGCCTGGGTGCTCCACATGTCACATACCTGCCTCACAAAGCCGACGGGTGGCAATTAAAATACCTCCAACTGACATAAATCAGCACGGGCCATAAACACCACAGTGAAGGGAAAAGAAAGTGATGGAAGACAAAAAAATGAAATGAGGAGGTGAGAGGAAGAGAGCAGAGGTGATGAAACCATTTAAGATGTGCACTCAGGTAAGAAAAATGAGGAGAAGAAAGATGGAGAGAAAAAGAACGAGAAAAGAGAATCGCTTCCTCTTGAGATAATTTCTTGGAGGTGTGGGACTGATTAAAAAAAACACACACAAACGCACACACACCAACACACACACACAACCACACTCACAGAATTTGCTTCATTTCAAGCTTTATTTATATGCTTGTTTCATATAGCTGCTTTCCACAGAATAACAATGATTTCTTTTTCTTTTTTTGCTGAGTCCTTTCATTACTTTTCTGTTGTGAGAATTAATAACGACGGATATATATTACCAAAAGGAACCATGAGTGACCGCAACAAGCAATGGAGGTTTTCACAAGTCTGGATAACAACAGAAATCCAATTATACTGTCACTTTTCAACACAGATAGCTAATTTCTAGAGCTCCATTTCAAAGAGGTTTCCTGCAAAGCAACAACTCAGCCATGATTAGGGGGTATACATGCTAGAACATGATGCTGAGTAGGTGGTGTTTCAGTGTTCTGTGATTTCAGCACAAACTATGCTTTGGATACTTTCTCAACTTCCACCTCAGAGTATGTATTATTCCAGTATTATTATCAACAGCTACCAACAACAATGCCTAATCCTACGCATTTACTACTGCTGCAAGAAACAAAGTGATCATTCTAAATGCATATTACACATTCCTACTTCATTACAGAGCAAGGAAAGACTTCCCACGAGTCTCCTCTTCCACAGACTCTGATCATATTGGCTGAAACAGGGGGAGGAGGGGTTGGCGAGCGGGAGGCAGCAGAAACAAATGCAGCAATGTCACCGAGTTGCAGGGTCAACATTTCCACTGCACAGATGAGCCTCTGTCTTTTAGGCAGGGAAAATGCATTATTGACTGTTTAGTGAAAGCCAAGACAGTATACAGTACACCAAGAATGATAGCCCGATCTGTCTTAAACGTACTTTCGAATTATATTATGTGACATTAGTTCATTGATCAGGGTAGAGCTGAAACCATTAGGCAGTTCTCTGCTTAGTTGAACATCAGAAACCTAGTCGAAAACATTTGGTGAGGTGAATACATTTCTTCTCTTGGTTGGACAAAACAAGCAATATGACGACATCAGTTTGGGATTTCATGGTTCTCTGACATTTCACATAACAAACACATAATCAATTTATTGAGAAAATAATCTCCACATTATTGATAATCTAAATAATCGGTAGTTCTAGCCCTACACTGCTGATTCCAGCCTCTCAAATAGGATGAGGATTTGCAGTTTTTTTCTGGTTTATGTCCTTCTACACACTGAAGTTGTGGACTGTTAGGACTAAACAAGCAATTCGAAGACTTCACTTTGAACTCTGGAAAATTGCAGATACTTGTTTTGCTGAAATAAATATCAACAGAATAACCTATAATGAAAATAACTGATGGTTGCAGCACTCAAAGGTATAATATACTTGGGGAAAAAAACTACAATGGTGGCAACCTGTAGAAATAACATATTTTGGACTCATATTGACAAGTTACTAGACAGTAAATTGATATGATCTGAATAATACCAAACCCTAGCTAAAAAACACTTTAGTCTGATGCTTATCGCAGAGAATTATGACAGGAGGCAGACTAAATTATTGCACATTTGCAATTTTCTGAAATGAGCAGATGTAAGGCTGGAATGATGACTGATTGTGTTCAGGACCCAGAGGGTTTGGCTAAGCACTTCTCAGATATCCATCAGCTCACAGATGTCCTTGTGCTGAGGACAGATCCAGCACTATTTAACATTTCTGAAACACATAAAGTACATAACAATAGATTTTATATAGGTTATAATAAGTTCTATAGCTAGAAGTAAGAGAAGAGGATTGAGACACTATACTAATCAAATATCGTCAATGCTTGGTGTCTCCATTTAGGAATTTCACTTGTCCTTCAGACCCCAACACCCACCTCTGGTCTATTTTTATACACACCCCTGCACAATTTCGGTGTATGTGGAGTATTGCTGACATTTCCTTGTCGTCAGTCTCCCTTTTGCTTTGCAGGAAAGGACTAACCTGAGGGAGTTTATTTATATTACACTCATCAGCAGCAAAACTCTTTGCCAAGTTAAAATGCTGTCTTCTTGATTTTTCCACCACTCTGTTTTTCTGCTGTAATTGCCTTTATGTATTCTTACTTTGTTCCAGTCTTTTGGTGTTCACAGACAACCACTTATTTTATTCGCACAGACAGCATTCAAAACTCATATAATTCTTTTATAGGGACCGTTGCTGCATCTTTTCCTGGCTCGAACAGGTCCAAGTGTACAGTACCTGGCAGGACAATAAGTTAATATTTTCACCTTTCGCCTCTCTAAAAAATCATAAACAAACAAAATAAAAAAAATAAAAATAAATGGTGGTGCACAATTCATCTGTGTAATCATTCCTCCTGTTCATACTTTCTGTGAAAATTGCAGTGTAAGTAATAGAGGACCAAATCACAGTCCCCTTTATGTGCAAAAATGTATCTCAAGGTTAGCTTAAGTTAACATGAGGCTTTGACAGTCTGTATTACTCCAACAAAGTCTTCCCAGTACCAAATTCCCTTTTTGTGTTTCCCCAGACAGTGTTTTTGTGCAGAGCTGCAGTGGAAGGATATTGTACTCAAAATACTGTAACTTTTGATGACAGGGCTGCAACTAACGATTATTTTTGTAGATGTAATATAGTGACAGAGGCTGAGTTGTGAAGGCAGCAGGCAAACGTTTCAAAAACAAGAGTGAGTGTTCCTTGTCTTCTTTTGAATGTGGGGCACAAAAAGCCTAGAGGACAAGAGCTGAGTAAATGTCAGCTACTCCTCTCTTTCTCTCTCCGACAAGCGCGCACACACACACACACACACACACACACACACACACACACACACACACACACCTACCTACCTATCTCAATCTTACACCCTCCCAATTGCTCTACACTCTGGGGCCTATAATCTCTTTCTGTGTCCACACACAGATCACACACATACACACACACACACACACACACACACGCTTGGCAAGTGTTATTATTTGTATTCCTGCAATCTGGAGTCTGTGTTCACTGGCACACATATCAACTGCATGAATATTCATTCATTATAGTCAAGAGTGGCAAGTTTCACCAGCCCCCTCTTCTCACACACAACCCAAAACACACGCACACGCACACACACACACGCACACACACACACACACACACACACACGTCAACACTGAACTGTTTAGAGTTCTTTCTCTATAAGCTAATGGACCATTTCAGTGTCTGTCACTCCATGTGCACATACACACGCACACACACACAGACACATGTTATGTCTTAGAAGAAATGCAACTCTGTCTCGTTCCTGCTGTGATTGAAGCTGCCGCTTATCAATCATTTCCTGGTTAATTAATTGGTGCAGCGGATCTCCTGGTAGATTAATCACATTCATGTTTGAGCAGCTTCACTCAGGAGGCAGAAAACTGTGAAGGTGCATGCCCGCACAAACATGCAGTATCAATCAATCCTTTTTAGCCATTACTGAGACTAGATTAGCTGGAATTCAATCTGATAAAGAAATCAGTAAATCATTTAGAAGGTACGCTTATCCCCAAAGTCACCATTGTTGTACTTTAAGTTGATGACGCTGATGTTGTCAACGTCATAGGAGTAGGAGTATGAATCTCCCTCACAGTTTGAGTGGGAAGCTATTAAGGTGATGGTAAGACCTCTGTCATTGTGCATTTGTCATATCTGCTCCCCAACTTCTTCTCCTACGTGTTCGCGGCTCATTACACACACACACACACACACACACACACGTTGCTGCCATGCACTCGTAAACCTCCCGATCTGAAATATCATTTTACATTTCTCTCCACTTCACTGCAAGTACAATGCACGTCAACGTCAGCCATATATCATATCACTCGGTCACAGAGGAACCTTGTCCTTTTCATCCTCACTTTCTTCAGCTTTGATTTAAGGTGCGATCACTCCTTCATAAAAGCAGAATCTGAACTTAAAACTCTACCTTTCTCTCATCGCTCCCCTCCTCCTCCTCTCTTCAGGTGGATACATCCTCCGCTCTTATCAAAAACAGAAAAGGCAATGAAAGCATGGCCAGAACATGAAATAGAAAGAGAAATAGAGATGTAGTACAAAGCTTGCACTCTCAGTTAGATCTAAAGAAGCCAAAGGGAAACACAAAGATTTAGAGATTAAAAGAGCAAATGTGAGATAAAAGAAAACCAAATTTTCTGTTTACAGATTACCACCTCTGCTGTGCTTGTGTCTTTTAACACACCACAATGCCTTCACTGTGGCCCAGACAAACGGCGAGATAGTAAGCAAGGAAGGAAGGAAGGAGCTGTTTACATAAGTAAACACACACTGGCCCACTGTTCCTGCAGCTTCCTCTTTCCTCTCCATTACTTCTTCTTGCTAGAGGTAAACGCCTTCAACAACTCCAGTTAGGCATCTAATATCGAATTGTGATACAACACACAACTGTGGTATAAAGCTGGGCAGTCACCATTATTTAATTAATGCTGTGTGTTTCATTCACTCTAACTTTGCATTTGAATCAACCTTTCTGAAGTGCCAAATCTTAAGACTACTACACTTACACCGTATGGTACAAATACTACAGACAGAAACAGAAAAACAAGATGGCCATGTCTTTAATATTGACCTGCAGCGGGAAAAATGTGCACAATAGGGTCGGTCTGATTTGCAGTGAAGATCAATTTTATTTATATCACAGCACAGTATTGGTTGAGACTACAGGCAGCCACACCATGTAAAATACTTCTCCAATAACATCAAAATAAGCTCACGGATCTTTTTACAGCCGCCATGCAGGAATTTGCATTGCCAAACTGTTTAAACTGCAGGGAGGCCGACCAGATTGTTGCTCGCTCAAGAAATTAATCACACACCACAACCCCTTTAAACTGGACGTCAAACGACAGCAAATCTAGCAGAGATTCATCTCCATTCTGACATAAGTCAAGGTTGACCAATTCGGGCCATAAAGTCAGGCGACATTTGTAGTTTTTGCCCAGTTTAAGAGGTTTTCCACATGAATTAGGAAGTTATAAATTCTCCCATGTTATCAGACTAAACATGTTTTCCTTGGCAAAACTTTTAAAATTCCTCTTATGGGGCGCCCGGATAGCTCAGTTGGTAGAGCGGGCGCCCGTATATGGAGGTTTACTCCTTGATGCAGTGGGCCAGGGGTTAGACTCCAACCTGCGGTCCTTTGCTGCATGTCATTCTTCTCTCTACCCCCCTTTCATGTCCTCAGCTGTCAAAATAAAGGCTGAAAATACCCAAAAAATAATCTTAAAAAAGAAAATACCTCTTATGGTCTTTTCTTATAAAAAAAAAGGGGGAGATGCCATTTCAATTTCCCAGAGTCCTTGATGACAAATATAGGTTGCTTGCGTCATCTGACCAAATCCGAAACCCAATGATATTCAGTTTACCATTAAATATGACCAAGAAAAATGCCAAATCCTCACATTTTAAAAGCTCTTACCAGGAAAAAATATGAATTGCTTGTCGAAAAAAGTAACAAAATCCTCTGTTGACTATTTAATTAATCGACTCATCATTTCCGCTCTAAATATGACAATACAGTGTCGTACAGACACCTGATGATTACTTGAAATGCAGATTGAGTTGTCAAAGTTGTTGACTTCCGACAGACTCTTGCCACCATGAGGCACACTGCAGCACACTCTGCCAAGAGCCGCTTCCACAGTCTTGAGTCGACAGCTTCCTGGACTCCATTCATCCCTTCCTGTGTCCATCCATTCATGAGCTCTCTCATCTCCATACAGCTGGCTTCTTTGGCACAACAACTCTTTCAATTAAGCAACACTGCACACATGAAAAATAACCCAACAGCCGGCATATGGTTTAAAGTAACTTTTCCATATTTCATTTCACATGCACCTAATTTCCATATACACATCCGGCGTGTTGAGCAGCAGCAGGCGGCAGGCCCATAATTGGGGCACCCATAAATAAGGAACAGTGAGACGCCTGGATTTCTGTGGATTTGTTTTGCAGAAGATGCATGTGTGAATAAATTGATGGTTTTTCATTTTAATAGCTCCGCACTCTGCTGGTGTCATCTGGATTACTACCTCCCTCTCACACCTTTACATTCTCCTCCCGCACAAACTTACAACTACACTTTCACACGAGTCTTATCATCTCTCTCTTATTTATGATCATCTTCTCCAGGCCCTTCGCTCACTTGCTTATTCCAGTGCATCCATCTATCTCCTCCTCTTTTTCTTAACCTGACCCTCCCTTTTTTCCACTGTCACTCTGGAGATAGATGTGGCATTTTATCGCGTTGATTTAAAACTGCCGGCCCCCTCTCTTTGTCTGATTAGTGACATGGGAAAAAGCACCACTGAAGAAAGCCACATATACAAGTGCTTTACCAAGGCCTTCATCAAGGTGTGCACACAGAGTTTATAACAAGGTTCTCCAACACCAATCCTAACCTGTACCCTTTTGAGAATTAAGTGATATGCACTGTTGGAAATGTGACATACAGACAGCCATAAAAATGAATACTCATCTACTACTACTAGTTTATGGTACCTCCATCAATCAGAACATTGCTTTGATGTCAATGGACTCTGGATACGATGTGTTTTGGTGAGTGTGTGTGGGGACAAGGCTTTGCATGATGAAGCTATGAATATGAGAACAACACAGTAGAATAGGACTGGGAGATATGAGTAAGAGTAAAAAGAAGAAGAAGCTACTTTCAGCATGCGAGTCATGCCAACATCAGTCTGTGTGACATGCTCGTCCCTTCCTACACTGGCTGAGAGTAACGGTTGTCTCTCAAAATAAAAAATCTGATTCAGGATCCATGTGTCTTCAACACTAGCCTTTGATCTGAAAAAGGAAAACAAGGCACCGCCTGAACCCAAATCAGCGGCACAACAAAAATTCTCATTGGCTCAGTGACCCGCTGAAGTTCATTTTCCTTTATTTATACCTTAAACTTGACTAACTCCCTCAGGTCAAATTAATTTAAGAAGTAAACAGTGTAATGATGAGGGGGGTGATGATGACACATGCTGCTCCATGATGGTTCAAATCTTCTGTACAGCCAAGTTCCCATTCAACATAATGAGGAAAGGATGTGTAGCCAAAGACCGAACCCAGTGCCCACTTTCCAAAACAATCCCAAATGCTGCATTACAGCTCAGAACTAAACCGTGGGCATTTGGGCTGGCCACATTCAATACGCTTTACGTGGAACGCATCAAACTTTTAATATTTTGATATAGTCCAGCTAATATATTAAATCGGCGCTTATATGAATAAGCTTCCCCACGCAGGGAATATTTTTACACTTTTGTTGACTTTTGGTTTGCAAGCTCTTGAGAACTTGTACATTTGTTGTTGTGCCTGTGCAGTGAGGGAGGGCTGCAGGCGCAGCCGGCAGGCCACCAAGGCAGCCCAGTTTCGGCAGCAGGTGCTGCATCATAATGGATCTCACTATTTCCAGCCTTTGACACCACTGCTCCCCAAGAAATTGTCTGCTAGGAATAGAAGGATATCTCGAACTTTGCTGCATCATTTTATTCTCCATTCTTTAGTTTTTCACAGGTCTCCCAACTGCATGGAGGTGCTTGAGGTTGCCCTTTCCCCCTTATCTGATCTGATGGTCTACATATAACAGGTTGTTCTATGTTGTACAGGTTAAAGCACTTTGAAGCTAATTTGTGGTTTTGGGCTGAAAAATAAAATTGACTTGACAGTACTTAGCAAGAATACTCTTTAAAAGGCTTTATTATATCTTACCAATAACATGTCAATTTCAACACTAAGACCAAGAGGTAAAGTGCAACAAGAGGTGAAATTAGCTATTGAGGCACTTCTTAACACTTCTTCTGTTAGGCATTTTTGCTAGAAGAATTATTGAAACAATTGCCAAAATAGCTGCCAATTATTTCCTCACAATCATCTAATTGATTAATCGATTCAATTAATCGATCAAATTGTTTCAGCTATAGTCAGGACTCCCTTGTTTTGCAAGACAAATCAATGTAATGTTAAGTGGTGTCATGGAAGTGGCATGTCACTTAATCTTTCTGTCAGTGTACATGCATCTAGAGTCCCAAAGGGACCGACTCTGTCAGGACTCTGTGTTCAGTCTGTCAGTCTGCAAAACCATATGCAGTGTAGTGCAGAAGACATTATGATGTTGGTTGTGTGTGTTAGTATGCGTTTGCATATGTATGTGTGTTGTAAAGTAAAAGTCATGGACTCCCCTCAGGACTGGAGGCAGCAGCCTCTTTAATATTTCAGAGCCATGATAAATAAGTCAGACAAACTGCAGAGAGATAAGGTGACTCTGCGGGTAGTGGTTGAGGAGGGGGGATAAGGGAGACAGAGGTAGAAAAGGAGAAGGATGGAAATGGATATAGTGAGGTGGAGAGAGATATATGAGGTAATAGAGCATAAGGTCAGAGAAGACATGAAGAAAGGGAATGGGGAAAACAGAAAATACTTCTTATTCTACAAAAGGCTTGCCAGACACCTTTGGCAGAAAAAGGGAAATATCTGATATATTATATACGGGCAGTACTATTACTATTAACATTTTACTACACCAGGAACTGTTACCAGTAACACGGATCAAAACCCAAAAACCTGTGTAGTTCAATAGTCCATACGTGCGCGTGTGTGTGTGAAGAGTGAGTGTGAGTGTGAGTATGAGTGTGTGTGTGCGTGTGCGTTTGGAGTAACAGACACTGAAATGGTCCATTAGCTTATAGTGGAAGAACTCTAAACAGTTCAGTGTTATTCAGAAATCGCATATTGCATGTGCAAGGTTAGCTCTGTGTGTGTGTGTGTGTGTGTGTGTGAGACCTGGAGACACTCAGGGTGAATGACATGAGATTTTCATTTATAAAGACAAAAGAGATCAGAGGGGGGATCTGAAGGAGATAAATTAGAGAAGAGATAAGTTGAGTGGATGAAGAAGAGGAGAAGAGAGGGAAGGAAAGCAGACACAGGAACTGTAGGGAGAAGGTCAACAGAGAGAGAGAGCAAGTGTGAGAGAAAAGATGAAAAACAGAGGAAAGAGTTAGAAAAGTATGTCATTCTTTCTCAGGGGAGGAACTGGTGCCGTGGCCTTCAATCTGACAGGCGTATGATCAAAAGATGAAAAGACCTCCACTGGAACTTCACACAATCCAACTCACAGCATGTTGTACAGTTACAGTATGTTTAGCCTTTATCTGTCAACGCTTTGCTTCACACGGACTCTTTAAGCCTCTGAATCTCCACAAACTCTCTGTCTAACATCAGTTATGCTGCAAGCCTGAAAAATTCTTAAGGCTATATAGGCAAGGCAAACATCCCAGCATTAATGGTTTTATCCCCATCTCCTCTGAAAGAAATAACTTCTTCCCTGCCTTTTCTTTACCTTTCAGCAGCTTTAAGCTCCTTCTTTCACTATCTTCATTTACACCTTGCAAGCCTGTAGCATTTGTACTTCTTGGGCTGATTTGTCAATCCCTCTCTTTTCTCCTCTCCTTCCCCCCTCTGTCCTCCTCTAGCCTGACCCAACTGAGGGCACTTATCATCCATGCCATCGTTTTCCTCTCCTCTCACCCTCAATGAAGCATCTCTCCTCCTCTGAGCAGCTGTATAGCTGTCATCTCTGCTGCTGGAAAAGGTCATTAAATCAACTCAGGAAGAGAGCAACAAACTGATTTCTCTGGATAACAAATGCCTGCAGGTACTATATGTGTGAACACATGCACTAAAAGGAAGAGGACATCTAACCATATCCAACAGGAAGGGAAGAGGAATTAATTTGGGAAATAAATAAATACAGACGAGTGGGAGTCGGATAGGGGAAAAAAAAGAAAGTGAATCCATGGAGAGAACGTATAGTCCCAATCTCCCCAGTGGGATTAGTGTAAATCTAATCTTCCCCGCTGTCTCTTCGACTCCTTTTAGCCTCGGCTTAGAGGCGCTCTCAGGAAGAGAGCTGGGATCCTAGAGCCTTGAGCTGTTAGCATTAGCTCACATCACCATAAGCTTCCTCTGCACCACGCTAATCAATTACCAACCCTGCTTATCTGGCTCTTAACTTTCCATCCTTTCCAAGCCATAACCCGCCTGTGACCCTCAGCACACACAAAAGCCCTTTAACTGAACCCATTACCAACACACTGGATTGAATGTTTATTATATCTGTTGTCCTAGTGCGTAGCACACTGACATATGTGGCAGGTAAAAATCATTACATTAGCACATTATCCAATAAGCATATTTATCACAATAATGCCTAATGTCTTTGAATGGACATTGTAATTTTTTAATGACATTTTATTACCAAGCAGTTAATCAAGAAAAAGACTGGCAGATTAATCATTAATGAAAATGATTACGTTCTAAAAGTGCATGTTGTCCTGTTAAAAATGAATAGTTTTAATTTTTAAATAAACCAAATGTTTACATTTACTTTCCAGTACAACAAATGGTGTTGGGTTAACGCATTTACAATAAAAGAACTAATAATATCTAAGCAATGACTATAGCTCTCAACTGAAAGAAAATGGAGGCACATGCAATTGGTGCTTGGATCAAGAATATGGTGCAATGTATGTCCATGGAAAGATTAACATGTATATTAAAAAACAAATTGGGGGTGTATGAGGAAATTTCTTAACATTGTTAACCATATACTTATGAAAAATCATTAAAAACGCTGATGTTGTTTTTTAAAGATTATTTTTGTTGGGCTTTTCCGCCTTTAATGGACAGGACAGCTAAATGAGAAAGGGGTGAGAGAGGGGGACTACGCACAGGAAATTGTTAGAGGTTGGACTCGAACCTTGGACCTCTGCGTCGAGTAGTATACTGTACTGTACGCCTGCTCTACCAACTGAGCCAACCCGGCCACATAAAAAAAATAAAAATAAAAAAATAAAAACTGAAAATACTGTGTGCTTTATCTCAATGTTAGCATTCACTACTGGAATGCACTGAGCTATAGTACAATGGTGATTTTAAATTAGCACTGTACTAAAATGTTTCATATCAGCAAATGCTCTGATGTTAACAGGAAATGTTTGTCAGAGCAATTGGAGCCTACGAACAACCCATTTCTGATTTTCTAAATGAGGCCAGCAATACCTCCAGAGGCCACAAACATTACGTTTTGGAAGCCAGTAGATAGCATATTACAGATTGAGACGAGGCTAAGTGCAGGGTTTACACTCAGCTTGCCAGTTGTGGCCTTCAGCCACTGTTGACTTGGTTCAGGATAACACACAAAAGGTCGGACAAATCCAGATTGGAATCAACTTTAAATCCCATCGAAAGATTAACTTTACTTACTGCAGTTGCCCTGATGAACATGTGGCCGTTGTTTACAATCTATTTGCAAATTACCCTCAATCTTCTCAAGCTTCTTCATCCCTTCTCCGGGTTTTGTTTTTTTCATTATCTCTCCAACCTCATCAGCATTCTCTTTTGGACCAACAACTTTATCTAGCCCTTACACAGCAGATGGTTCACCAGAAACCCTTAACAGTGTTAGATTGCTCCGGCACCACCCTTCTCAATAAATGCCCTGAAAAAAGAGGGAACCACAGAGGAAAACAACAGGATGAAAAAACTGTGCTCACAAGGGTCATAAATCTCAAGGGGCCATAATCAACAGTACATGGCAGAGATCAAGCAAGACCCTGGGATACAAACAATCACACACACACGCGCACACACGCACGCACTATAACCTTGTTCTTTTCCTCCAGTTTGTTCAGACATTTGCACATCTGTGTGTGCATAAGATCCTTCTCCCTCCCAATGTCAATCACAAATGAATGACATGACGTGGAGTTCGATTCTGACTTATCCTGCGAGCCTTTGTGAAAGTGCAAATTAAAGACAACTTGGCCAGGGTTGGTCCACCGCAGAGTGTATTTGAAGGTGTATAGCTCACAGTGAATAGAAACCATGTGCGAATATCAAACAATTATATCGGCTGCATTCCTCCTGTCTGGATGGATTGATGTCTGGAAGGCTGTGCAGCACGTGTGCGGCAGACCGGCTCCAGAATGCAAACTTTGAACATACACCAACATGTGATAGTAAGTTATGATAGAAAAATCATTCTACAGCTGAAAAACAGTTATGGCCAACTTGTGGAAATGACAGTGATCAACAAACACAACCAGGAGGCCTGTTTCCGTTTAGTAGGATGCACCTGCCCTACCCACAGGCCCATCTGGCCAGCAACAAGAGAGTAAGAGCCACAACTGTGAGCGTTACAAAAATCACGGCCCAGTCTCTTCGCACACACAATCACGCCAATGTCGCTAACTTTGAACAGCTGCGACTTGCTACCTTCTCTCAGCCAACATTCTTCTCCCGCGCTCCTTTACTGCCAAGACAACGAGCAGGCAAACTCCAACTGACTCATCTATTTTTTCAATCACAAATAGACAAAAAAAACAACTGTGGAGCTGGCATACAGACTTAGGCTCCTATAGTCAGATTAAAATGGTAGACGAAAAAAAACAAACATGCATTCTTTCATTTTACATAACTGCCTTCTACGTGAAGAATGCCCCCTTTCAAAACAAGCAGTAGATTAGACCAAGCAGCCCAGTCCATTCCAGCCATGTGATGTGATTTAGAGACTACAGCTACAGACCAAAAACACACATAAGACTATACAGTCTAATAGCACTGCTTTGGACAAATATAGTACTGCTCTAGGTGAGCATTATGCATTCAGAGCCAGACTTGTAGCTTTGCAACGTCTACAATTGGATTTTAAACCTACACTTCGAACACAATCAGCATGCTTGGCATCTACATAGGGAACACATAACATGAGGTAGGAGAGTGTGGCAACCAGCTGAACCAAGGGTGGACTCAGTGGGGTCTGGGGATATGCTATCATAGGGTGACAGCCGGTTGACATGGCCTTGGGAGACGTTGACATGGCCTATTCATTCACTGCTAACCCCTTAAGAAAGAGGAGATGGAGGGAGGATGGACAAATAGGTGAAAAGAGAAAACGGGGTGCAGTGGGGTGACAACGGGGGCGGGATTGGGGGTGGGGGTTGGCAACCAATCACATCAGCTCCATTACCGAGCCCACTTTTCAGCACCATGTCAGCTCAAACTAGCCCCACTGGGAAAGGAGTGGGTAAAGGGTAAAGGGGGAGAATGACAAAGAGCAGCTAAACACCACAAAGCTCCAACTTCGCAAACAATTTTCCACACAAGACCTCAAAAAAACGTTAACATACAGTGATATGTGAGGTACAATGACATTGTGGCTTCCTTCTGCTTGGAGGTGCGTGTATATATTTAGTCAGGGGGGGTTTAGCGCAAGTGTTTGACAGTAAGTGTATTCAATTATTGAGCAGTCTCTGCCAGCAGGGAAGGACAGCACACTGAGGCTAAAGAAGACACTATTATCCGGTGCTACATGCTGTTGCAAACACGTGCACACAATCCTGTCACACAGACAAAAAAACCTATGAAACAAGAGAAGCGCAAGCTCTGTTTGACCTCCTAAATGCCTTTATAGAGAAGGTTTTTACAAGCTAAGACACACAGAGACAAATATTAAAACTAGTGGATTTTTATGGAAAAGGATGACAGTGGAAAACAAGAGACTACAGATGACATGTTCGTTGCTTGACATTCAACAGCCCCATTCATCCATTTATTTCACTCCGTGACTCCACTCCTCCGCTAGCATGACAACAAACCTCACCAATGGGGACAAATTACCACAAGTTCAGAGGACGTTTCAACAGAATGCTCAAGCTCTGCGGCCTCTTCTCTGGTGCACTAGTATTTTCCAACAGAACACGACTTCCCATCTGCTTTCCACTTTCTGCTTCATTTGACATCGAGAAGGTACTTAAATGTTGAGCATCAGCTTTCGCCACAAGTGACAGAAGTGGATACAGAATGATAACAGTAGTAATGGATGATTTTGCTAATCCTCATTAATTAATTCATTTTTTTGCCCTGTACGGTTAAAGTGCAGAGTAAACTGCTGCAACTGCCGGGAACTCCATCCTACTCGTGAACACTTCAGTGTATGATTGCTTAGCCCTGCTGCAGATGCTTCAGCCTGGTGGTATTACTCCATCCTGCAGAGCAAATCTGCCAGTCCTAGGCATGTCATGGTTTATACAAGGGAATAAGTTTGGTCGGTGAAACCAGATTTTATGTCCTTAAACTGGCAATAACTGATTTATTGGCCACGTGGGGGCAGCAGAAACAAGCTGCAAACACACAGCACAACATAGTATCACCTTTTAAGATATGGCAAACTTATAATTAAACTGTTACATCAAGCAAATATGGACCAACATTAACATTTATTTGGAGTTCAGCTTGTGACCACTTGATGAATATTCACTCTCTTTTAGCTCTGTTTTGGTCTCCCAACTCCTGAGGGAAATATCTGGCTCTTTAGCTGCTAAATGTTCCACTGTGTTCACCCACTACTTGCCAACTGCGCCTGTCTGAGGTTTGATGTTGGGTGGGTAGTCTACAGTGAGGTTTTAGAGGTTGCCCTGGCTGAAAAATGAATCACAATAACAAAGTTGTAGGCTATAAAACCAAACAATGAGCCAAAGGATGCTATAAAGCTCTGTATAGCTGACGGAAACTGCAGATTCAAATGATAATTATGTTGTTTATTCACTAGAGAGAAACCCTTTCACATAAGTGTAGTCACAGGATCAATTTTCAATAACAAAATATTGATTATAGCCACTTTAACAATTCTAAAACTGTATTGAATTAGTTTCCATAAAAATTGGTATTTTTCAGAAACTTGCTGAAGGCACTGATTGAGCACGTAATGTAAAATAGTATGAAGCAGGTGTCTGGTCCTGATAGTCCTTTGGCATTTCTGTCTCAGTCGCAGTGAAGTCATCTCTCCCTAGAAAACCAGATAACACCAAACTGACCCGCTCATCTCAGTGCGAGACCTCAACGTCCACAAAGGAGAAGCGCATGTGCACGTGCACACACAAACTTCATTTGCTCTCTCTCTAATCCTGTAATGCCAACCGTGCAGTTAGTCACATGTGGGCTTTCTTTTATCTCTCTAGTGAGAGCAAACTCTGAAAGGAATTCAAACTGCCTAGTATATATACCTACCCTATACTTCTGGAGTAAACACAAACACATTCCATTATCTCAAATTCAAACACCAGCCTTTCTGACTATAAAATGTCCTTTATTGTGAAGTGGCAAAGAAAGGTGATCTATGCTGCACCACTGCTTTAAATGCTCCCAAAGTCCCGTCTACTTTGTAATTCAAGAAATGAATAATGAAGCTAAAACTAAAATGGCCATTCAGCCTGAATATGAAGCAAAGGTGAACGAAGGACAAGCTAGGAGCTGAATACAGACAGTGAGGATCCCTCTAAAAATGCTAATCGTCCTTGTGGTGTTATCATTTTTCTTCTACTTCTTTATTTGGCACTCTCCCATCGCCTCCTACACAGTAAGAGACTATATATCTATCACAACCCACTTCCAAACGAACACCTCAGATCAAAACTACATGAAAGAGTGAGCCCTGATAGAAAGAGAAATCAACAGAACAAACAGAACCCCCCGCCCCCCCAGCCTTGTAGAGAATGTATTCTCTGTATTCTAAAGTTAAGGTAATTTTGCAGTGCCTGAACCCACAACCTGACAGGAAGGCAGGGAGGAGAGAGTACGGCTGACTCTCTACATGCCATTCAGTAACAAATGGGGGTGCTGCTGTTATACGGATAGAGAGCCCAGGGTTATCACTTTCAGCAGGTTATTCCCATGTGTCAGCTAAAAATCAATCTCCATTTAACAAATAAATTCCCCCCCCTTAAGCCCATTATTTGATATATGGCTGAGTATGCCGCTGGATGTGTACACATTAAACACTCATTTTCAACACTTGAAAATGTTATTTGCGTTGGTGTGTGGTACGGAGAGATAGAGGAAAGAAAAAAAGGGAGCTTCCCACATGTGATTTAGCACTGACTGATGGTGTATCTGGTAATAATCTTCCTTAACTTTCTATCCTCCAACATGCTGAACTCACATCCTGGGATTTGAATGTGTTTATTTTGCACAATAAAATCAAGACAACAGTAACACAACTACTCTTTTACATCTGCTTCCTGCAATAACAACAATGACGGATGCATTACTACTAGGGGTGGGGAAAATGATTGATTCTTAGATGCATCACGATTCTCTCTTTTTTTCTTTTTTTTAATGTGTTGATTTTTTAATTAAAGGTTACTGTCTCCAGACAATTTCAAATCAGAAAACAGAGGGACTGAAAGAGGATGGGATAATGGACAACTTAAATGGCCAAAAGGAGGAAAAAAAAGTTTTGTATACACACATGATCATAAATGATACATAAAATAATTAGACAAAACACACATATAGGCTGTTCATCTAGTTTATCACATTACATCTGACCACCTCATGTTTCATGTTCTAAGAAGCCGATTCTCCACCTTTAAACATGACTGAGCCTCTGACATGGAAGATCACTGTGAGAGAAGGTGACTTTCACAAGCATGTTTAAGGCTTAAGCATGGAATGACTACAAAATAAAACCCTCAGTAGACAAAACATTTCATCAAAACTTGTGTGTGACAAATACTGTATTCAGTATATGTCAAAATCTAAGCTTTGTCTAGGAAGTAACAAACTCAGATTTATATGTACTGTATATTTTCAAAATCACGCATCGAAATGTACAAATTGTTGCATCGAGATGCATCGATAATCGATAAATGCCAAGAGATCCTCCTCTAATTACTACTCTATTACAGAAGGAAAGAGAGGAAATCTGAATCGACAGTAGGACAAGGATGAAGCTTTATTTTATTGCAATCAGAGATTCTAAACAAAAAAAACTTATTAATTACTTTAGTACATTTTTAAGCACATACCAAATGCCAAACATTACCTATTTTCACCCTCTCAATTATGAATGGCTTTTCTTTGTCTTACAATGTCTTACTGCGCATCGGAGTGTGTATGTGTGTGAGTGTTTATCTGATGAGCAGGTGGCACCTTGTACGGCAGCCTCGGCCACAGTGTATGAATGTGTGTGAATGGTGAATGGTTCCTGTATGATGTAAAAGCACTTTGAGTAGTTGTTAAGACTAGAAAAGCGCTATATAAGAACAGCACAGCAAGAGGAAATTGCAATTTACACTCTGTTGTTATTACACACAGGCCTGAACTACACACACATTCTCAGTACCTAGACATGCACTAAATAGAGACAAGTCAGAGTGGGGGGGGCTGCCCATGGAAAGGCAACCTGAGCAGGGGTTTGGTGCCTTGCTCAAGAGCACCTTGGCAGTGCCCAGGAGGTGAACAGCACCTCTCCAACTACCAGTCCACCACCATACTTTGGCCTGTATGGGAACTTGAACCCTGGACCCTCCGGTTCCCAACCCCCCTTCTAACTGAGCTACTACCACCCAACCACCAATTCTTATATTTTATATATTTTTATATTTTATGGATTAATCGAGAAAATAATCAGCATATTAATCCGTAATTAAAAATAATCATTGGTTGCTGACCTAATTAATTGCATTTGGATCCACTACCTCTTCCCTTGATGTTTATGTTGATAATCTGCACTAATTAGTTGGCACACTCACCCCAGTGGATTATTTTACATTTCGGTCTATTACAAGCTTTGCAAACAGCTTCCAAGACCTGTTGATGTGGATGCAAAGTCTTGGGTGCTAGATAGAAGTTGACACGAGTCCACCATTTCTTTAATGACTGTGTTGTGTGTTTGGGATGAGCAGAGCGTGTGTGTAGAGGGAAATGGAAGGGGCTGACACCTCACTAACTAGCCAGCTGAGGCAGCCAGTATTCCTGGTGTAGCCTTGGGCCACACAACATCTCTCTGCTTTATTCAATGCTTTTTGGCCAACAAGAAAAAAGAAAAAAAAAATCTAGATTCGCTAAAGAGAAGATGATGTTTTTGAAGGCTGCTGTCTGGCAACCATTTCACACACTTCAAAAGAGGGCGTGGGAATGGAAACAGACCAAATTGTTGCCCATGGACATGCAGTGACAAAACAGCTTCTCGCCTACGTGGGCAAATCTGAGCCCTCTCTTCTTGCTCTTACTCTCACCATAGATGCTCTCCCACTCGTTTTCTCTCATTTTTCTGCAACATACTATATACAAACATGTATTTCCTATTTATTTCTTCTAGTCTCTTGACCATATGTGTGGTAGCTTCAGCAAAGCTTACAGGTTAGGTCACCAGTCTCCAAAAAAAGGAACTCCAGAGAGAGAAGAAGAAGGAAAAAGGCCGCAGGGAAAAACAATTCAATGACCACTTTGGTCACAAGCTGCAGCAGTCAGCACCGCGGCCTAAAATTTAATTTCCCCTAAAAGAACAGCTATCCTCTATGCCTTTGGCTGCCTATTTTTAGCATGTTATCGTTCAGCCTCAATCAGACCACAGCAGTCAAACTGAAGACAGTCGCTGTCAGGCCCCAAAACCGCATGGAGCTCCTCAACAACCAGAATTGTGTGATGTTTAATGTACAAGCTGAAGCATAGAGAAGAGAAGATGAGAGACAGAGGAAAATGGGATACCCTGTCACTTACAGTTTGTGTGTTTTGTGCTGTCAGATGAGGTCAGAGCTTAAGCCCTGAGAAACAATGCCAGTCTTTAAGCATGCCATGACTTCATGATAAATCAGTGTTGTCATGTTCCCATCTAACCATGGTGCCATCTCAAATGCTCTTTGTCCCTTCAACTGACAACTTTTCTTTTTAAGGGTTGTGTGCTTTGAAAAGCGGTTTCCTTGCTGCCCTGGGCAGTGTTCAGCAAATCAGTGATCTAATGAACCACTTCAGTTATGCTTTGCTCATAGTATTGAGCTCAGTTATAGCTGCATGTATATGCCTCTCTGAAGCACCCTGATTTGAGTCGACCCTCTTCCTTCCAGCTATAATCACGTTAGACCATGGGTACTAAGCTGTCTGCATTCTAAAAAAAATGTTTTGGCAAAAAAACATGAGGTGCATATTTTTGGAATGATGTTTAGCTGTAAATAGACAAGATGCAGT
Source organism: Etheostoma perlongum (assembly GCA_026937815.1). Classification (NCBI taxonomy): domain Eukaryota; kingdom Metazoa; phylum Chordata; class Actinopteri; order Perciformes; family Percidae; genus Etheostoma; species Etheostoma perlongum. The sequence goes on from CM049373.1 coordinate 12,772,969, forward strand.
TGCCTTGCCTTTTGAAAGAGAACAGATATGTGTGGTTGAATGCGTGTGCAGGGCTGTAGCAAGGAATTATGGGATCCTACGCACAGCTGGATCCTCGGCTCCTGCTGCACGTTTTCACAAATACTCAATGACAAATGCCCAAGGCTGGATTACTAATTGACTCCACGGCCCAAAGTTCTCCAGGCTTGCAGTGCTTTACCTGGTTTGTCCTTGTGTGGGAAGATGCACCACTACCGCACAATATCAACTGACTTGATAAGGGCCTTAAAGTGGGCCCTTCATTACCTAACCTAAGGAGGATCTTTGTGTCAAAAACGTAGTTTGAAGACCTTCATCATTGTAGTATTGTGTGTTTTATTCTTTAAAGCAGCAGACTGATCCAGCCCCCACACTTAAGTAGATTTAATAAAATGCAATAAATCAGATCCATCACTCATTCATCAGCTGACACAAATTTGTTCTGAAAAGTTAGAAATTGTGGCAGCTGGTCAGATAATAGTTTCAGTTTAACAGCTAATTCAACTCTGGACTCTAATCCCTTCTGGCGGGCTTTATTTGACATCATTTTCAACATTTGATTAATTTTATTGTTTAAAAAAATATATTCATTGTTAGATGCTGTTCTTACAAACATAGCCTACTTTCATCTTAAAAATGCCCTTTTCAAAGTACAAAGACTATTTTGCCTTGCTCCACTTGTCTTACTTGTGGATTTAATACATTTTAGACAGTAAACCTGAACAGACATGATAAATACAAAACACTGATATATATATATATATACACACCTGGAGATTACTTTTAAGGCATCTTAACCCAGACACTTTAGGGGCCCCTACAGCTCAGTTTGGGGTCCATGGGTCCCCAAACAGGTGTATGTGGTGGAGAGACGTGAGAGTAACGTGGACTGAATGCCTTAAAAGACACACATACAGACAACACTTTGTCTTTATCCCCCACACTGTACTCACCTCTCCTCCATGGCCATCAAAAATCCCAAATATAGACGGGTGACTCTTGTTGACGACGTCGGTGAGCACCTCGAACCTGTCCTCCATGTGGTCTCGCCGGCCTTGGATGGAGTACACGGCCACGTTGTTGCTCTTGAACTCCCAGGTCTTGGAGAACTCCGCGTCCAGGACGTCCAGCCCACCGAACCGCTCGTTCTGCATCATCTCCGCCACTTTCCCCTTGACCATCTTGACCGCATCCCGGCTGGACTTGACGATGGTCTTCACTTCGTCCGTGTGAAAGAAGTAACTCCATAGAGCCAGGCTGATACACAGGAGGAACAAGGTCTCCGGTCTGAGCAGAAAATAACGCATGATCCGACCTAATAAAGACAGCAGGGTCATCGTATCCTCTATCATTTATTTATTTACATGCAGGAAATCGCGGCAGGTTGTGTGTCGCTCGCCCCAGCCGCAGATTTCAGTCCATCGTCGTTCGTGTGAGTGCTTTGGTAGTGGTGAAACAGACACATTTAACCAAGCGTTTCACACCGGGACAGATACAGATTATACTAAACAAGTGACACTTTAGTGCATTTGTTTAGGACACACGAGGAAGAAGGTAAAGTGTTAGCTCCGGCTGGTTCCCCTCTAGCATGCAGCCCCGCAGTGAGACACCAGCGGCTGTCCGTTGACCATCTGATGCGGTCCGAGAACACCGACTCCCCTGGACAGAAAACGCAGGTCGCCCGTTTGGACTTCAAATTAAGCCAGTGTGCTGGCTAAAGTACAGTTGCGGGGAGAGAAGTCTCTTCCTGGCCAGCCCCGCTAGGTTTCCCAGCTCTGAAAATAGCGGTCTGTTGAAAGCCCCACATTCCCAGCTGCCACACTGGCTGCGACTCTCTGCTGCTGACTGACTAAACTGGGGGTGCTGCCTTCAGGTGCAGCTCGTAATGTCCCTCAAACGAGTCAGTGACCCAGAGATGGCAGTGTGATTCATCTCTATAGGATTACCGGTGTGTATGTTGTAGCCTAAAACATGTTTCATCTTTTATAATAGCTTGGCTTGTAAAATGTCACAAATAAGTCTGTTATACGAATGGGTTCATTACGATAAAGAAATGTATAGACACAATCATGTCAGAATAATTGTGTCCCACATAACCCTACACGAGACCAAATTTATTGTATCATGTCTGACAAAATTCAAATAACAGAATAATTGATTTGAGTTCAGAAATTAATGCAAAGCACCTTTAGGCCTATTTGAAAAACAAAGGCAATTTAAAGTGAATTAGGATAAGAAATGCATCAGAACAACATGAAAAAACGATATAAAACGCCAAATCCAAATAGAATAAAATTATATTTTTAAAAAAGAAGATAAATAGATATAATAATAAGATAATATCATCAGTATGAGTTCACTGAAATTGTATTATCCCCCAGCCCTACCCACCACCTGTTACATAAGAATACAGCTGGAGCAGTGGAATAAGAGTTCCGGCATCTTTACATATTGTGGTTTCATTTAATCACAAAATACTGCTCCATAGCTATTGAACTGATCCAAATTATCAAAATTATTGAACTTAATTTAATTTAATTCTATTAGGTTACAGTCAGTTCTAAAAGAGTAGGCTAACAAGCTAAATTGTTATTGGTTCTGTGCTTGCAACGCAGTTTTATCTATAGCCTAACTGGGTGAAGCGATTTGGACACGGCTTTGCATATTGTCCATTAGGCTTAATAGTCACATATTGGTAGTGCAGGCTACATATGCCCACGCCTTCTGTCATTGTTCATTTATTTAGCCTACTTAACGCATGATCGTTAAAGTTCGCTCGTTTTGAGTTTAATTTTTCCGACAGCACCCGAAGGCATCCAGGGAGCTGCCATACCACAGGTGCTCCAAAAACCGTGGATTATAAATTCTTCAACACAGGTTCCTAATTTTGCAAAAGTCATTGTAACAATTTACATAATCAGATGAATAATCACAAAATTTAGCACTGGATTTCCAACTTTGTAACTGCCCCAGACACGCAGGGGTCCCACCACAACCCGTTGGTGGCAATTGACTTTTCATAATAAGTGTAGTGTGTTTAATTAACACTGAGTTACATGAACATATGGAATCCTAAATCCTATTTAAATGAAGCTTACATGCTAAGCTTCATTTAAATAGGCAATATTCAAGTTATTTATTCACTTCCAGTTCGGGGGCCTGGCCATAATGTTTAAGATAGTCATACAGTATGTAGCCTAATATGGCCTATGCACATTATTTTGCAGCAGGGCAGAATTTTAGATGTTGGGACATGATGAAGTTATTTCACTCTTTTTTTAGTTTTTTTTCTATTGTTACATTTGTATTTCATTTTAAGTATCAACTTGTGTAAACTTACCTTATTCTAGTGTCAGAGTTTTAACAGTTGTATGTATACTATTTTTCGGTACTGTGAAATAGTTAATCTAACCATTAACGCTAAACATGTTTTATTTAGCCTTTTATTAGCTTATTAAAATATTTTGAAGGAATTTTATTCAGGCAGACAAAAACAGTCCCGGGGTCCTTGAGTACTGCATGACGTCGCCAAGCCTCCCTCGGTCCTCGGCGTGGAAAACGTGGAGGACTTTTTATGGTGTGTTGTGGATTTCCCATCAAAATAACTTTAGTAAGTTTTGTCATCACACGCTTGTAGCAGCTGTAGCTATCGAATACTTTTGGTTGACATTGTGTGCTTGTTTCTTTACGAATATCTTTGATAATCACCCATAAAAAGTAGCAATTTAGCCTCTTATGCTAGCTGTCTGATACTGAATGGTGAGCTGATGCTAGCAGCGTTATAGCCTGCCCTGCATCTTTTTCAAAGACCTAACAGTCTTTTATAGTTGACTTTTTGTTTATGAGTGTGAACAACAAACCCATATAGTGTTATAATATTTACCTGCTGTTAGAAATAATGTAGTTACACAGTGCTCGCTACCAGCTAACATTGGCTATTCTCTAGCAGTCTTGTTACTGTCAAAGCTGTACCTGTTAAATTTGTTATGTTTTTGTCTCCCCAGAAATCACAAAAATCCACTGACATAGACTGACCTGACAAGTTGGCAAGAATGGAGTACATGCAAGCTCCTGCCACAAGCAGCCAGGGAAATATGTAAGTGAACAAATATAAATGGTATTTATGTCCTCGAATCTGTTGTATTGTGTAAGGCCTGTCACAAGGAGACTGAGTCAATTTATACATGTTTCACTAGCTAAACACATCCGTAATCATTAATATTGATTGCTCTGTAGTGGGCCAGCATATACAATGGCACAACCAAATGGTGTGTGCATTAAAAATATTAGTGTTACATGTGTTTGCTAAGTTAAAATGCTCACAAAGAGGAACATTTGCCTTATTGACAGATGGATTAAAGCACACACTCCTTTTTGTATGTTGTGGTTACAAAGACTGACATGCTATTTCAGTACAGAGTCATTCATTTGGATAGACTAGATCTGGTAGTACGTCGTAGTAAACATTTGTCCATTTTTGTTTTTCATATTGCATATAAGATCCTTGTATTACAGTTGAAAGTACTGGTTATTGGGTAACAATCAGCAGTAGGATGTTGCACAGTAGTGGATTTACAAGTTATAAAGCACAGAACCAGGGACTGGACACTGAGATACAATGTCCCTAATCTAGCAGATGAATTTGGACAGGTTGTTGTTTGCATGTTAGTTGTCTCCAAGCTTCCCACTTGGTAACGCAGCAACTAGGAGGAGTTTTCTAAACAGTCAGTGATTTCAACTGCTCTAGAGCACAATGTCATTTTGACCAAACCATAGACATCTAAATGTTCATTGCTATGATTCATGAGCCCATATCAAATTGAGCTATCTAACTGTTGCATAGCATCTTAAAATTAACAGAAACCTATGCCTTTTACAAAGATGGAAGAAAATGCAATACAATAAACTGTATGCCTCAGGAACTGGTCAGCAGTAATGCAGTGGATGGTAACTTTATGAATGTTCTAAAACTCCCAAAACATATTTTCTTAATTTGACCCAGAGGTATTATGCCATTGTGCATGTATAAAAAACAAATTCTGCCACATCATTTGTTTATGTCACAGAGTTTTACCAATGTTGCCTCTCTCCTCCCCAGCCTGTGCTGCACATGTGGGGTCCCCATTCCTCCCAACCCAGCCAACATGTGTGTAGCCTGCCTGCGAACTCAGGTAGACATCTCAGAGGGAATCCCCAAGCAAGTCACAGTGCACTTCTGCAAGCAGTGTGAAAGGTTTGTTTCATGCTTTTTGCTTATTTTTTTTCACAGCATGACACACATAGTATCATTGTTTCTCTGTAGAAAACATTTACATGAGGTTATCTTGAGATTTATTTGGAGGGGGTAAGTTGAGGCCTGAATGTACATCTTCTTTTATACAGGTACTTGCAGCCACCAGCCAGCTGGGTGCAGTGTGCGCTGGAGTCCAGGGAGCTGCTGACCCTTTGTCTGAAAAAAATTAAGAGCTCGATGACCAAAGTAAGTATGATTCTTAATAATATTCACAAAAGACCATGGCATATTTTCCTGTTTCAGTCCCATCTTGTTATTGAGCCTACTTGATTTTGAATATATTATTTTTAATATCTGATTGTGAAAGAAGTCAGTTTAGTATATTTTTTATGGGGTTTTGTAGAGAAAACAGCTTACACACATGTAGTGACTCTTTTTAGTGTAGTCTTCTTATAATATAATGCTGCTTGATACAATATCAGAAACAATGATTCTTTGCAGGTCATAGATTTCATTATGATAATATTGTGTCCACATGCATGTATCTAACTTTTCATTAAGATCATGTTCACCGCAGTACTCAAGGCTCACGTTACTTTACGGATTCAACAACCCCTCTCTCCTCACAGGTGCGTCTCATTGATGCTGGCTTCCTGTGGACAGAGCCACACTCCAAAAGGATTAAGATGAAATTGACCATCCAGAAAGAGGTGAGAAAACGGAGTTAGTGGTAAGTGTAAGAAAGGGATATTCCAACTAACGGAGGAAAACTGACCTCAGATGGACAACGGGTTTTTCATCTAAAGGTTACCTGGGTTCATTTTTTTTTTTTTTTTTTAAGTGGCTGTCATCTCATCCTGTTGACCTTTAGTGAGAACCTGAGTCCTTTTGCTTTTTAGGGCCAACTCTTTTGTTTGTGCCGTTGGAGAGTCTGTATAATTCTGTCTCCAGATCCCACTGGTCAGATGTATCTAAATGGCTGAGAAATGGCAACATGGAACCATGTCAGGGTTTTTTTCCCCTGAAGTGAATGACAGAGAGTGTTTTTGTCACTGTTTGCTGTGCAGTCAATGCATATGGTGTAACTTGCTGCTGTTTTGACCTCTTCAGGTGATGAATGGCGCTATCCTACAGCAGGTGTTTGTGGTCGAGTTTGTCATCCAGTACCAGATGTGCGACGATTGCCACCGTGTGGAAGCTAAGGACTTCTGGAAGGCCGTGGTTCAAGTTAGGCAGAAGGTAAGGAGTCTGTGATTTACTGACATACCCTATAAATAAATAGGTTTTCCCAGTATGGTTATCTACTGTTTTGTTGTACTTGAACTCTACTTACATTGTCAACCTTTTAAAAAAATATATATAATATATATATATATATATTATTTTTTTTTTTTAAACATGCTTAGTTTAACATGTTTATTGATTAGTTGAAACATGAAAACTGTTTTATTTTATAGGGTATATTCTGTGAATGTGGTTGTCAATGTAGCAAAAGGGCTTGAAAAGTAAATTGATACTGAATGGCTACAAAGGCTGTAAATACACATTCACAGGAATGTTAGGGAATTGCATGTTTGCTTCTGCACCCCTCAATCATGACCCTGTATTTCAATCCCATTAGAATTAGTTTATTTTGGTTTCTCAAATTTTTCCATTTTAAGTGTTCCCCCGTTTACTCTCTTTTCACAATCCTGTTATTTTGTGTTCATTTTGTAATTGCATTTTAAAGGCTGAAGCTGTGTCTGTGAGGTTTTATGTAAAATAAACCTACTGCTCTGGGTATATGGCAAGATAAACAACACTTAATCCTAGGGTTGGCCTTTTTCCTTTTATGACTGATGTGTGGAGGTAAACCAGGCTTAGCTACAGTGCTACAGAGACCAGAGATTTATAAGATGATTACTCAGGAACAAGCTTCAGCCAAGATACCCTTGGTTGACTTGACGCCTTCTGCAGCTACTTCTCAATAAAGTCACTTCTCTTCACTGAAAAGCTTTTACCGTGAAGCGGCTATACAGGAAGTTAGGAATTGGCAGGATACAAAATCATGAACGGTCTACTTGTTCTCACTTGTTTCCCAGCAGTGTTTTGCACGCAGAGCACGTCTTCCCAACTACACTTTTTATAGATATTTATCTTTTTTTTTTTTTTTTTTTTAAGTTGAATAGATATGAATCTTTGAATGATGCTGAAAAATGTGTTTATTTTTTACAGACTATTCATAAAAAGACATTCTACTATCTAGAGCAGCTGATTCTCAAGCACAAACTCCACCAGAATGCCCTCAACATCAAAGAAATCAATGGTAGGTCAATGGCATATGGATTCATTTATTTTAATTTTGCATGTTTGATAGTATACAAATCTTTAAAGGGAGGGGTCTGCTATATTCCTCAGCACCTCTAACCCAATTACACTGAAAAGTGGGGACCTTGTCTGATTCGTCATCGGCGTAACTAATGTGGATTAGAACCAAGATGAACATAATGATGCGTCAAGTGTTAATTACCTCGTACCACGCAGCAAGCCATGCATGCATATCACTGGCCCCGAGCAGTCTACACGGCTGTCCTCGTGTGGGCCTCAGGAGGGCATGCGTTGTGCATCTAATCAGTGTGTAATCAGAGCAGGCATGGCATACCAGATTCCTACAATGCTAGCTTGAATCATACCCTATGTAGAGATGCTAACTGCTACATCACACACACACACACTCAGGCACACAGGCACACAGGCACAAATGTTCTGCGATGAGTGGCTATGCCTGGAAGCAGCTCTCTGTGCTCTTGGACAGGACAGGGTGAAGTGGAGTTTTGTCTGGTTGTGTAATTTAAATCATCTCCATATCTCGGCAGGACTTAAAAGCTCTATGAAGGCTACAACATGTGGCTGCCATATTTTCTCCCATCTTCATCTGCTCTCGTGTGTGTTGTATGCAATGCATATGTGCTCTGCAGTGGGGCTGACCCGTGAAGCACGCCTGTGATTAATTTATTGGTGGTGGTGTTTGATGGTATTTCTCTCCTCTGTCAGATGGGATTGATTTCTACTATAGCTCCAAGCAGCACGCTCAGAAGATGGTCGACTTCCTCCAGTGCACCGTGCCCTGCAGGTGAGCAACGCCTCAGTCTGTGTCTATGAAAACATCATCCACATGAGGCTCAGTATTACAACAACAACATTACCCCTTTTATTTAAATGCTGATCAGAGGATTAAAACTGATTATGACTGCCTACTTTCAGTCTTCATCCAACACTCCAGACATTTATGGAGCAAATATGCCAATGTCACAGAAAGTAATATGCTAGTAGGCGTTTAGAAAAATGTGGGTTAAAGTATAAAATGTCCTAATGAAAGACATGCATGGACAAAGAATACAGCTCTGTTAACAAACAATAGGGCTGGGGGAAAAAAATATTCTTAGATGCATTGTGATTTTCTCTAGAACGATTCAATAATCAATTTTGATAAGATAATAATCGATTATTAAAAATAAAATAAAATACTGTCTCTAGACATGTACAAATCAGAAAGGAGTATGGGATAAATGGACAACAACTTAGAGTTTAGGCAAGAGTCCCAGAAAAACCCAACAAAAATGGCCAAAAGGTAAAAAACAGGTTTTGTATACATACACATAATCTAATAAGACATACATAAAATAATTAGTCAAAACACATAAAGGCTGTTAATCTACTTTATCACATCACATTACATCTGACCACCTCATGTTTCATGTTCTAAGAAGCCGATTCTCCACCTTTAAACATGACTAAGCCTCTGACATGGAAGATCACTGTGAGAGAAGGTCACTGGTCACAAGCATGTTTAAGGCTTAAGCATGGAATGACTACAAAATAAAAACCTCAGTAGACAAAACATTTCAGTTAAACTTGTGTGTGACAAATAATGTACATGTAACAAACTCAGATTTATTTATATTTTGTATATTGTTTTTAAAATCACGCATCAATATGTACAAAATTCGTTGGACTCTTAATCAAATCATGAGGTGCCCAACCCAACCCTAACAAACAATATTCATAATTTCTTTTTACCAGTGTGCTTCTATCAATGTGTGTTTATAATTGGCAAAACCCCTCAAGCATTTCATAATCAGTCATTTAGATGTTGTCATGACACGTGTGCTCATTATCGTTTTGCATTCAGTCCCTTTTATTATGATTTGTCCAACTGGGACAATGTGAACTCTGCTTTTTTTCTGAAGGAAGTCTGATGATGATGATGATGATAATAATAATAAACACTTTCTTTTCTTTTTTTAAGGTCAAAGACATCCCAGCGCCTCATCTCTCATGACATCCATTCAAACACGTACAACTATAAGAGTACCTACTCTATGGAGATCGTACCTGTCTGCAAGGTATACAGCTCTGGGATTTGGTTTTACTTTAAGTTTGATTTTGTTTTACTCAAATAATCCACTGTTGGAGACACATCCATATTGGCTCAGCACCTCAGACAAGCCAGAGCAGTCATATTTCTTTACGTATCACCTCTGGGTTATCAATTTTTTAGTTTATACAAATGTTGTGTCAGAAAGCTGTCTTGGGATCTGCTTATATGCAGACTAAAACCTGAGGCTGGCCAATAATCTTTCATGTTATATTTGTCTTTGACAGTGCATATAAATTAAACTTAATACCTTTTACATTAAAACTAAGGTAGGGATGGAGATTCTTGGCAGGTGTGTATTCGTTACTTTCAATAGTTGCTTCATCTCATTTGACATTTAGCTTTAGTTCTGTGCTTATAACAATACATAGACTTGGGTGTGTTTTTGTTTTATAACATGTCTGAATGATAGGTGCCATATGGGGTATTTTCAATGAATGAAAACAGGAATCAGATTACTGCTTTGCTTGTTTTGCCATCAAGAGATATCAACATCCTTAATTGGATTATATTGTTAAAACTTTAGACTATATTCCAAGCCTTTATTTTAAATTAAATTTTTTTTTAAATCTCAGCTGTTGGGAAAACAAAGGCTTTTTTTCCGCACACATTGGGAACTTCTAGAGCAAGTCCAAAGTCTGTTTGCCTTTCCTTCAACCTCAATCTGACCATGGGTTGTCCGGTTTTGTCTGGTTGCCAGGACAACGTAGTGTGCCTTTCCCCACGGCTGGCGCAGAGTTTGGGGAACATGGGTCAAGTGTGTGTGTGCGTCCGTGTCACCAGCACCATCCACCTCATCGATCCCAACACCCTGCAGAGTGAGTATTTCTACTGTTCTACTGTGGACCGCTGAGTCTAAACAGGTCCTACTGACACCACAGTCCAATAATGCTGGGACGATATTCTTTTGTCCCTATTCGATTCTTTCACGATACATGGCTTTAGATTTGTTTTTGTTTATAAGTTTTCAGTTATTGTGATTCTATTGTTTTTGTACACAGTTTACTAAAAAGAGACTTTTTGAACGACTCACTTTAGCTGTTGGTTTTTTTTTTTCAAAAAGAGTTTGTGTACACAAACAATGTTCTCAATGGTCGAGTTCATGTATAGAGCCCCTGGTGATACTTTGAGCAAAGTTTCAGTGTTTGTAGTGTTTTAAAAATAGTGACTGATATGCGATCATAGATGTGCCCCTAGCACTACCATTCAAAAGACCATTTGACCCAAAACAACCGACAGCCAAAAGCTCAAGAAATTGAGTTTATTCTCACACAAGTCGCATATGATCATTTTTTGCTTTGGAACTTGGAACAGTTTTTAAATGATTATCAGAATATTTTCCTATTTCTGGTGATTGAAAAGTTACTAATTATTTGAGCTCTATATTTATTACGGCCTTTGTAATGTTGTGTATTATATGATTGACACTTTAGCATAGTCATACATTTGTGGCTTTGCGTGTAAAACAAACATCATAAGCATGTCCTTTTGTTACCATGGTGATATAACTGAGTCATTGCTTGAGTGAAACCCTTTCAGTGCTGCACTAAGCTGACCCCAGTCTGCTGACCACATGTTCATCACAGTCGTCTAACTCAACAGCTTCCCTCTGCTCGCCGTCACGGCACAGCACGACATACTCTCACACATACGCTTTTTTACATGCTGTTTGGCCAAGTCCGCTCACTTGGAGGGATTTCTAATTGATACATAAATGCTGACAAATGATGAGCGACAACAAGCGATGATGTGTTTCCTCTGTATCTGGTGTAATCACGTACTGTATTATGTGAGAGGCCGAGGCGCTCCTCAACTAAATTCTGACATTTTGTAAGCGTCCCACCCGTTTTTAATTACTCTTCAAAGAGCAGGCTATTTTTGTTGCAGAACGTTTTTGAGTCGGCTGAGTAGCTGAAACAGCCTCAAGGCAGAGCTCTGTTCGGCACATTTTGGCTGCAGTAGGCAATTAACTTCATATTGAAAATATTTCATTGCTGTTTTTCTGCTTCAGTTTACACAGAAAAACAGTTTCTGGATTATTTGGAATATGTTCACAACAGTGTTGTAGAAAAACACTGACAGATAAATCTTACTTTTGCACCCATGTGGCTTTTAAAGAAAGGAACTTAGAATATGTTGGAGTCTGAAAAACCCTCAAATCTATCAAGAATGACAGTTCAGTTTTTGAAATGCTATCTGTAAAATGTGTGATTTATTTCATTTCTCAAGTATCTATGAGTAAAAATGAGAAGGTGCTATATAATTTGTTCTCACATTTTAGGCTATCTGCTCTAATGACTAGTCTTAGAGTAGAACTGTCAGTGATACATACCTAAATAATCTCTTTAACTCATTAGTTGCTGAAGTGGATGGGAGCACATATTGGCGTTACCCCTTCAATAGTCTCTGTAACCCACGGCAACTGGAGGAGTTCATCGTTATGGACACCGACATCATCAGAAACCAGAAGCTGGGTGCTGGAGCCGGCATGAGGTCTAATAAGGTGAGGGTGTGTTTGTGTTTGTCTGTGTGTGTCTGTGTTTGTGTGTGTTGTTGTTGCAGAACAGATTGCATTATGAGGGGAACATTGCTTTGCTCTTGGAAGCAAAATCAATAGCGAAGCATTGCATTATCCCTGATCCTGTATGCGGGATTCAAGCCAAAACAACGGGAACACACAGGAGTGTTGGTTTTGATGGCGCAGGGTATGAGGTTTGTAGGGAAACGGTTTACTCTCTCTTTACTCTGAGTATTGCATATGTATTAATGCAACTGTCCGAACAAATTGGAGGGAAAGAACAAGGGTGTTTCAACGGCTTGAAACTACAGTGAGGAAAATAAGTATTTGAACACCCTGCTATTTTGCAAGTTCTCCTACTTGGAAATCATGGAGGGGTCTGAAATTGTCATCGTAGGTGCATGTCCACTGTGACAGACATAATCATTAAAAAAATTATTTGTATGATACAGCTGCAAATACGTATTTGAACACCTGTCTATCAGCTACAATTCTGACCCTCAAAGACCTGTTAGTCTGCGTTCAAAATGTCCACCTCCACTCCATTTATTATCCTAAATTAGATTCACCTGTTTGAGGTTGGTAGCTGCATAAAGACACCTGTCCACCCCATACAATCAGTAAGAATCCAACTACTAACATGGCCAAGACCAAAGAGCTGTCCAAAGACACTAGAGACAAAATTGTACACCTCCACAAGGCTAGAAAGGGCTACGGGGAAATTGCCAAGCAGCTTGGTGAAAAAAGGTCCACTGTTGGAGCAATCATTAGAAAATGGAAGAAGCTAAACATGACTGTCAATCTCCCTCGGACTGGGGATCCATGCAAGATCTCACCTTGTGGGGTCTCAATGATCCTAAGAAAGGTGAGAAATCAGCCCAGAACTACACAGGAGGAGCTGGTCAATGACCTGAAAAGAGCTGGGACCACCGTTTCCAAGGTTACTGTTGGTAATACACAAGACGTCATGGTTTGAAATCATGCATGGCACGGAAGGTTCCCCTGCTTAAACCAGCACATGTCAAGGCCCGTCTTAAGTTTGCCAATGACCATTTGGATGATCCAGAGGAGTCATGGGAGAAAGTCATGTGGTCAGATGAGACCAAAATAGAACTTTTTGGTCATAATTCCACTAACCATGTTTGGAGGAAGAAGAATGATGAATGGATGAGTACCATCCCAAGAACACCATCCCTACTGTAAAGCATGGGGGTGGCAGCATCATGCTTTGGGGTTTTTTTCTGCACATGTGACAGGGCGACTGCACTGTATTAAGGAGAGGATGACCGGGGCCATGTATTGCGAGATTTTGGGGAACAACCTCCTTCCCTCAGTTAGAGCATTGAAGATGGGTCAAGGCTGGGTCTTCCAACATGACAATGACCCAAAGCACACAGCCAGGAGAACCAAGGAGTGGCTCTGTAAGAAGCATATCAAGGTTCTGGTGTGGCCTAGCCAGTCTCCAGACCTAAACCCAATAGAGAATCTTTGGAGGGAGCTCAAACTCCGTGTTTCTCAGCAACAGCCCAGAAACCTGACAGATCTAGAGAAGATCTGTGTGGAGGAGTGGGCCAAAATCCCTTCTGCAGTGTGTGCAAACCTGGTGAAAAACTACAGGAAACGTTTGACCTCTGTAATTGCAAATAAAGGCTACTGAACCAAATATTAAAATTGATTTTCTCAGGTGTTCAAATACTTATTTGCAGATATATCATACAAATAAATAGTTAAAAAATCATACATTGTGATTTCTGGGTTTTTTTTTTTTTTTTTTTTTTTTTTTTAGATTGTTTCTCACAGTGGACATGCACCTACGATGACAATTTCAGACCGCTCCATGATTTCTAAGTGGGAGAACTTGCAAAACAGCAGGGTGTTCAAATACTTGTTTTCCTCACTGTATATTTATATTGTGTGTGTGTGTGTCTCACAGCACACCCTGGCTGAGGTGTGGGTCCAGAAAACATCAGAGATGAACACCAGTCAGCAGTATCACTGCCGTACATTCCTGGGCCACCTGCTCAACATCGGAGACCTGGTGCTAGGGTGAGTATGAGGGATTGACGAGAAGAGGCTGGTCAGGTTGGCAGTGAAGACTGACTGCAGGCTGTACACTTGACACTTCATGGCACATTTACTTCTCACACTACAGATTTGACTTTGCCAATTCCAACGTCAATGACGAGTACCTGAATAAGATGAACCCTCACCACGTTCCTGATGTGGTAAGACTCAACTCCTCAGTGAATAATCCCGGGCTTCCATGATCCCTCTAAGTAGCTATTGTCGAGTTAATTAACACTGTCCTCTAGTGGCAACATAAAATACTGTCTGTGGATGTGATCACATCCTTGGACAAAATACTACATTCAGGCATAGCACCACATAGAGAAAAGTATGGAGACAATCTGCTGTGGTGTTTTAATTGTACAACCTCGATGTGGACCCTCTAAGGTGCTGATCAAGAAGAGCTACGACCGCAGCAGGAGGGCGAAGCGCAGGAACTGGAAACTGCAGGAGATGGAGAGAGAGCGAGAAGGCACGAACACAGATGATGAGAGGTAGGACTGTAATGTGGAGTTTCTGAGTTCTCTTGAAGTGGCTGAATTAAAGCTTCAAGAATTTGAAATGTTATTCAGCTCTCGTGTTTAACTGGTCATTTTCAGAGAATAAGACTAGTGACATTATTTATTAAAAATACATAATTTAAAACAGCTGGGCACAGTAGTTTTTAACAAACATTACTCAAACTGGAGAAAATACTGCATTCATTGGGAACTATTTCCAGGCTTACGGTGCATATGCATACATATATGTGGTGCTCTAGTGAGTATTTACAGCAGCAGAACGGTGTTTGTTGGCTCAATTCAAATTATAGTGCCCATGGTCCTCATGATGAAAACACATGGCATTTCACAGTCTGGCTCATTTATGTGTTCAACAATGGAGATCAATGATACAAAGGATGGCAACACATGTTAGTCAGATCAAATCATGGTGGTTTTGGTCTTTAAATGAAACACGTTGACAATGAGAAAAATGTAGAATATCCCCAGACTTGTCCTTAAATGCGAGAGTGCTTGGAAAAGTTCTTGTAAAACATTCTTACAAAAAATAAGGTGAATGCATTTAACTTACCCTAACCCATTCAACCCTTTAACACCTTGGCCTTAGGAAATAACTCCCTGAATAAACAAATGTTTTGTCTCGAAGTCCATTTTGAGCCTATGAGGAATTGCTTAAAGTTTGTTTTGGCGCAAATGTCCCCCCTCACATCAAAAAGGATAAACACATGATGCCTGAAATGGTGACTAAAGACATGACATGAGCTGTCTTGTATATTTAGTGAATAGTTTGAAAATGTGCCAAGAATGCCAAGTATCCTGTAAATATTTTCTCTGTAAAGTGGCACCACATAGGTTTTCCTTTTAACTTGCTTTTCTGTCTTCAGACAATACCAGGACTTCCTGGAGGACTTGGAAGAGGATGAGGCTCTGAGGAAGAATGTTAACATCTACAGAGGTGAGCAGCTGGGCGCTGCAGACTTTTCACTGCACCAGTATCCTCAGACACTTCAGCCCTTCTGTTTGTTTTCCATTGTTGCAGCTCGAATAGATGTGGCTTATTTGCTGTGAATGGCTGCTTAAGCGGTCAACAGATCTAATGTAAGTTTATATGTAGATGATGTGTTGGATGGACAGTTAATAAATAGACCTTGATTTTTTAATTTCAGATGCGTCAAAGATTCCAGTGGAGAGCGACACTGATGATGACGGAGCACCACGCGTGTCCCTGATGGAGATGCTGGAGGAGCTCAGCCTAACGGATGCGACAGGAGAAGAGGGGGCCGAGATGATGACGGACTAGCCGGTCGGCATCCTGCCTGTGTGACACTGACAGCTGATCTGTCAAATACAGGTCCACTGATGACACAGTTACACACAGAGCTGAACTGACAGCAGATTGAAGACTGATTGAACCATTGACAAATAATGTTTCACACAGAAACAATCCACAGTTCATCGGACTGTGATGTAATGTCTCATTACAGTTAAATCCTGTTTGGGTTAAATTAGTGTCACACAAATATGCTTCTTAAGTACTCTTTTCTCCCTTTGGCATGTAACATTTTGGAATTATTTGAAGATGAAGTGCATCTATTTCACTATATCAAAATAAAAAAATTGTCGTATTCTTTTCCTAGATGTTTTCTGCTTGGGGATTAAGAGCTTAGCTGGGTCCCTAATCCATACTACATACTACTACTATAAACAGTATGTACTCAAATGGCAATACAACTACCACTTTGGAAATATACTGCCAATTAAACTTAACAAAAGTATTTTTTTTGGAGATGTAATACTTTTTTTTTTTTTTTTTTTGTATGTTCATTTTTTTCAGTTTTTTAAATTAAGTACCTTTTTTGTTTTAAAAAAAAAAAAAAAAAAAGCTTCTGAGTTCAATCTGCAAATTTATTTTGCCAACTGTGAGCATCTGGCAAAAAAATGTGAGTAGCGTGCACCAACAGCACACTCAAAAGACAATGCATACCCTCTGCTTTGAGTATACTTTATTTTGCGCATGAAAACACCACATATTCAAAAAAGTACTTTTCTGGACATATCCACCAGAGAGAGCTGTGGGCCACTAACAAAACAGATCTAATGCATTCAAATAGCCACACCTGTAGTAAGCCTGTTAATGGCATTATTTGCCTACCATGGGCATTATACAAATACCCACCTAGCTGCACCACCTTTTCAGCGAAAGAGAGTGGTAAGTAATTGAAATCCTTGTCAATTTTCTTTTTTCTGTATATCTTCATTCTAATATGTACATGTATATAGCCTGTTATAATAGATCAAATGCTAGGACTCAGTACACTGTCATGGAAATTTTAAGCAACTTTATGGTAACATATGAAAAAGAGGAAGGGTATACTATGTAAAGCAGTTGCCTTAAAAAAAACATTAGGAGTAGTTTACATTTAAGGAGCAAACATTTTGGGTGATCCCTGATAATTTTAGGATTGTAAAACCATGAAAGATGCACACAACACGAGACACGCTCACAAAAAGAAAAAACAAAACAAAACTTAAGTTTTCGATCACTAGGTTTGTTGCATGGCTTTGCAGACCTACCTAATATGAGGCTTTATGTAATCTAAGACCCCAAAGGAATGTGTGTATCACATGTCTGTGAGACATGGCTTGCGTTCTAACTTGAAGAGAAAGGAGGCGTCCTGGTCTTGTTTTTCACAAACCTGAGCTGGTGGAATGGTAAGGAAGTCAATGAGGCAAATCACTTCTTGAGTGTTTTAGGTGTGTAAAATCTGGTTTTGATCTGATTTTATCACCATCTTTGCATGTGCACAAACTGAGCCATTCTGACCCATATGCTTTGCCTGTAGCCCCCTTACCTAATTTCTAACATTACAGACCGACTTTCTCCTGGTATAAGAAGACCGATGGCATGTTGATGAAGCTTAGATTCCCAAAAGTTCCTGAGCTATTGAGAAGGCTGGCATTCTGTTTTGAATACTGATTCCAAACTACTTTTAGCGAAGCAGGTCAGGACTATGCAAAGACAGTTGATATTTATCATACAAAGAGGTGTTAACTCTCTACAACGGAGAAAGTGTTATTCAGGCATTGTGCATGGGATTTTAAACCAGTCCTCATCCTTGTGACACAGACAAAATCGCAGTGTATCCATGCGTAACCAGTGCGCCGCGGCGGCACTGCCCGTGTTTACACAACAGTAATGAATAGTGCTGTCAAGTCAAATGCAAGAATTGAGCAGGTCAGCAAACATTGCGCAGATAGGAGACAACATTTTCTTAACTGTGTGTCTTATTCTCCTTGAGCAAAAGAGACAACTTCTCAGCTTGCTTGAATTTATTTTTTTAGGTTGTGCATTTAAAGGTTCAGAGAATAGAGAAAAAGTTTATATATTTTGAGTATGCATATTAGGCTTTTAATGGTTTTCCAAGACACGTTAAGAGTTTGATAACTCTGTGGTTGGTGCATGAAATGTTTCAAATTCACACCTGACCAGTCACACACCTCAGTCAGTTATCAATAATCAATCTACCACCAAAATGCAGAAACGTGTATGCTAAATGTATGAGGGCATAAGAGCAGAGACTAACGTCTGATCCAAGATATTATTTGCATTTCTTTTTGAAAGTGCCAATTAGTTTTCAGTATGACGCTGTGGTGCAATGTTGTATGCACTGTAGTGGTATTATAGAAACAAAATATTCTTATTATGAAAGTGATTAAAATATGTACAGCTTTTTTACTTATTTGGTCTTACAGGAAATAAAGCTAAAGAGAAGCAGGACAGACCACTGAACTGTGCAAAGACTGCAGCTGAGTATTAAGTTTTGTTAACATCTACAGAGGTGAGCAGAATTATTTTTAAGTTCAGTGTAAGATTTAATATTTGTTCAATAGTAAGTGTTGCCGTGCATTGCATACTAGTGTGATGCACTGCTGTCACGGTTTATCCATCCTGCTGCCTGGTGCTGCTGCGGGGCATTGTCAGGCTGCAGCGTGGTGAGACAGATGCGTCACAGACTGAAGAAAGTTAAACATGCTGCACAAAGACTTTACATGGCTGAGTTAAAGTTGCAACTAAAACACTGACTCTTGAGCCTCAAATGTTTTTTTTCTTTTGACCACATACACACACACACCTGCTATATGCGTTATAGCCTTCGGTCACTCCACCTACAGGTGAGTGTAAGCACTAGTAGTGGGTGTGGTGTCATTCTCATAGTCTATGAACTATATATAGGCCAGTGGCAAACTGCAGAGGCAGCTTTTTATTCACACAAAGCAGCGGAGCAGTAGCAGCGGGTCGCGGGCTTTTGCCTGTAGCTCGTCCTGTAATTATCTCCATCAGTAGTAGATAACCAGGGGATCTCACGTCTGCTGCTAAGGTGAGTCTCAGCATATGGATTTGGTTATAGCCTACACAATACAGGCTACAGTGAGCGCTCAACAGCTGATATATCCCCTCTATAATATTCTTTCCATTAAACTGAGGAGTAAAGGAATGTATCATTGCTATGTGCAGAGCAGTATTCATTATACATGTATACTATCTTTGCAAGGAGTTTAACTTAACATAAAACATTAACATAAGTTCTTTTGCAGGTTTGTGGGCCAAATTCAGGTTAAAGGATGATGATCACCATCTAAATGCTTGTAACTTCAGTACACAGTCCTACTGTAGTATTCATGTCAAGGAATTGTATTTGGTTACATGCTGCAGAGTAGACCATCGCAATTTAAAAAAAAAAAAAACCTATCCTGTTTTTTTGACATTGCAAAGCAAGGTACCTTTTACTAAGCGCTGCAGAGGACCTGCAGATTCCTGGGAGTTTGTTCCAGATATTTAAACTGAACGCTGGTTCTAATTTTGAAAGCAGACCTGTCCCAGATGACCGGAGAGGTCTAGATGGTTCATAATGTAGCAAAGGATAACAACTGTATTTTGGCCCTGAACCATTCAGTGATTTATAAACTAACCGTAGTATTTACTTATTAAAATCAATAATTTGAGGGACAGGATCCCAGTTTAAAGAACTGCAGCAATGTGATCCACTTTCTTTCTACTTTCTAATTAATTCTCTTAGGGAGACACTTGCAGTGCACCTGTTGACCTGTGTGGCAGGATCTGTTAATGCCTGCAGCTATTATGGAAAGTGTCGTGGATTTTGCCATGTATGACTTACTTAATTAATGAATTAGTCAAGGTGACCAAGATGGTGATATAATTAAGAACCTTCATTTAAAACAAAAGATCCTGAGTTCACTCTGCAGAGAATGACTAAAGACATTCTAATAGCATAGCACCCAGTACTGTATACAGTGGGGGATGGGCACAGCATAGTACTTCATCTGACAGCACATGTCATATAAACATATAGTTTTTAAATAAGGCATATTTAGAAAATGTATACATTAATTACAAACCACACTTCCTGCAAACAAAGCTTTAAAGTGCTCATATTATGCTTTTTGGCTTTACCCCTTTCCTCTATGGTGTTATATATATTGTGCATGATATACTGTAGGTTTACAAAGTGAAAAAGCCCAAAGTCCACCCCAAAAGGCCTTACCATCTCCAACAGAAACACTGTTCACCAACTGCTCCAAACAGCGCTCGTAGTCCAGCCTTTACTCCTGTAACAAACGTGCATCACTTTGTAAAACACGTTATAATGCTCGCCTAGCTGCTAGCCCTCATGCTCTGCTTCTGACTGGCTAGCAGTGCTTACCCAGCTACTGTACATGTGCGCCTTCCAACAAAGATGGAACAGAAGTGTGATGCCTCACTCTGTAGCTAAAACAGAGAGCTCAACACACAGGGTGAAAAGAGGAGCTGCCGCAATTTGCAGTACAACAAAAATATGGTATTTTTTTGTACCATATTTTTAAGTTAAATCATGTAAACATATTCTGGTACAACCTCTAAATATAATTATGAACCAGGCAATTAGCACAATTTAAGCACTTTAAAACAAGCAAGTGTTATTTCATCATTGTTAAAGTGCATGTTTTGTCTTGTGCATGTAGAAAACTCTTCTCATTACCCTTCTTGCATAACATGAAAGTAGATCTTTGTAAGTGCCCCAGGTGTGTGGTAAGACGTGAATGTGTGCCAGGAAAATAAGTGAAGATGTCGGGACCCCTGGGATTAATTTCATTGCTTCTTTCTCTACCCACACAAATGAATCCAATAAGACCCCATGAGGCCTGCTTGATTGCCCCCTCAGGGCTCTGCTGTTGGTTTGGGGGGGCTGGGTGTGCATCTAATTCCCTTTGACACCTTATTAATAAACGCACAGCCCTAAGGACTATTTTTCATCTTAGTTACACAGTTGTTTAGGATAATGTTAAGACCGGGCAGAACATATCTTCATCTGAGTATTAGTATTCATGATTGAAAAATGATAGTGGTAGTCGGTATTTTTCCAAAAACTGTAAATTCCTCTTGTTCAGGGTGTTCCTTCATAAAATTAAACAACTAAAATATAGGTTGTATGTAAGAAGTAAATCGTGATGGAAAGTAACTAAGTTGATTTACTCTATACTTGAGTTTAGAAAATCACCATTTTATGTTTTACTTCAGCTCCACATTTCAGACAAAAAATATTGGAGTTTTTACTTCACTGCATTCATTTGACAACTTTGAGGATTAAAGATTTACAAAATATATAATCAGCTCATAAAGTATGATGTATCATTATAGATTAAACTAACTGACAGTAAAGTAGCTTTACTCCTAGCAACATAAAATGCAGTTTACACGATGATATGATAATCCAATAATGTAAAATTCTTCTACCTTAGATTTTTAGTATTTAATATGTATGTACTTCTACTAAAGTAACATTTTGAATGCAGGACTTGTAGTGGAGTACTGCATCTGTGTTCTCTGTGTGCTCATGAGCATGTCCTCTCAAACTATTTCTTTCTTACAGCTTGAATCTCACAACACTCCACCTCTATTTTCCTTCCGTCCGGCTTGAAAGATGAACTTCAAGAACCTAAGGGAGTACCTGTCCTGGTTGTACTACCAGTACCTACTCATCACTGGCATCTATGTCCTGGAGCCCTGGGAAAAGTCCATCTTCAACTCCGTCCTCTTCTCCGCCATCGCCATGGTGATCTATACCTCGTATGTCTTTGTGCCCATCCACATGCGCCTTGCACTGGAGTTTTTCTCTAAGATCTTTGGCGGCCAGCCTGAGAGCACCATGGCACTCATGAACTAAAAGATGGAGAGAATATGGAGGAAAAAGAGGCAGCAACTGGGTGGATTAGCACCTCAGATAATCAATGCTGAAAATATGAAGATCTTAATGAAATGATCTGGAAATCAGAGCCTTACTATCTTCTTTACATTCCAAGCCCTCTGGTGTTACCCCATGGTATTAGACACACAACTCTACATTGCTTTCACCCCCTCGCTGTGAAACGTCTTGTGAAATGTTGTTTGTCCTATTTGTTTTTGTCTTTTTCACCATATGTCCTGCGCGAGTGCATACCACCTCTGGTTTTGCATGCTAGGGTTATACATGGGTAGTACATAGTACTCGTCTCACTACAAAAAAACTAGACTCTCTTCTTTCCATCATGACTTTTATGCCACCATAAAGGAGCCTTCCGGTGATTTAGTATGTCACGTCCATAAAAAAAACTTGGATTCAAAAGTGTTTGTAATCAAAGCAGCACAGGCGGAGATATCCTGACTTTTAGTCTCAAGTCAAAACCCTGAAACACTGCCCCCTATTTTCCCCATAATACAACCATAATAGACCCTACCTAACTGGTTAATACCCACTCCTTTAAATCCAACTCCCCATGCCATTTAATATGTAGTGCACTAAATTCTCTGTCGTTTTATAGTGTCTAAATTTGGAGTGGGAAATTTTTGCAATATTTAGTGCCTTCAAACGTAACAACAATAGGGCAAAAGAGTTGTGTTCTAGGACACTCTTTTATGCCATGAATTGCATGTAGCAATCATTGCATTTTATAGACGCAAAATGATTCGAAAACATGAATTCTAAATGTACTGCTCACTACAGAGTGAACTGGTGAGTGTTTATTATATAAGGAGTAAAAGAGAGAGTGCTTGGTTTATGCACAGCCTTAGGAAAGCTCCTTTCAGAGCCACAGAAGACGTACAACAAGCTGAGTAGGACTCTGTGACCAGTAAACTTCCACTTTAAATATGTTTATTTGCTGCATGTTTGGCGCCATGTTATCAACGATTGGGAATTGCTCTGTGATAGAACAGGAGTTAGAACTCATTCCAAGATTTTCTGACATGTCACTGGTATGGTTTTGTGTCAGAACCATTATCACCTTTTTAGTCGCTTGACAGGGTACATACATTGCACATTTTCAGTAGCTGATCATTCAATAGAGAGTAGATAGAAAAGCCCTAGCTGTGCAATGAATCTAAAAGCGTCACAATCTGTTATGCAGTTTTGGAATTTGCAGATTTACTGGTCTGTAAGCAATAAAACAAAATAACAGCATAGATGCGTGCTCTCTCTTTAACCCCCACACACACACACACACACACACACACACCCCGAAGGTGTGCCTGAAAAAGCTAATATTGACACAAAACACTTTTACGTTTTAGGCTTGGCTTTGTTAATGATGTAGCTTTATATGACCAACAGCCTCTCAACTTAAATCAGAACTATTTGCTGTTACGTGCAAAATGCAAATTGTCCTGAATAAAAAGCAAAGCTTGATAGGCCAAAAAAAAAAAAAACTGTCTTCCTCACCTATAGTTGACCTATAGAGAATGAAAGAAGGAGTCGTATAGGATTTCTGCTAGTTGTGATGAGTATTGCGTGCTTAAGATCATCTTTTATCATTTGTGGAGATTTGTTAAAGGGCTCGCTGACTACAGTTTAATCATGATCTCAAGTTCCTTTTTTATATGTAGTTATATATTTATATACAATGGTAAATGCTTGGCTGGTTACAATGTCAATTACCAAACTTATTTGATTATTTATATCTGTGTTCTCCATTAATAACACATGATTTGTTCTTAAGTTTGTTTTTCCACCTTTTATATTGTTCTAGTTTGTCATTTCATGACAATTAAACAGTTGTAGCTGTCCCCGACATTTCCTAATTTAAGAATACATTTTTTTCATCGTTCACCAAAATCAATGTTTCATTTATACATGATAGCAGCACATCACTGCAATATTCAGAAAATAAAAACATCTGAAGGAACCTAGACGACTGTTGTCTTTCTCATCCTCGTTTGTTTTTGATATGAATGTCTGTGCATACTGATGGTTTAAAATATGTATTCACACAGTATATTAACTTTGTTATTCCTTTAGTCAAGCAGAGCAGTTGTCATGCAAGAACAAGCTAAACAAAAGCTTTTGGGACGCACAATCTTGACACTATTGACAGTACCACATAAAGGGATTTTGCACAATAAGAGGCAGAGCCACCTAACCAGTTCTACCTAGACAGTGCATACATGAATACCCGGGGGCTTTGCGTTCCCGACTGCAGATACTAGGCAACGCTTCAATGTCCACAAAGCTGTGTTTACCTGAGGTCTATGGCCACAGAAACAATTCAAATCAATGTAAAGAAATGCCTGTTACTAACATAGCTCTGGGGAGTACTTGTGTTTTTGTTTGCCCAGCAGTTTTCCTTGGATTAGGATGGCACCTAAATCATGGCCGCAGCTGTTGCTGTGGTCCTGGGTCTGCAGCTATGCCCGGTTACGCTCTGCAGTGCCCTGCTTCGCCATGCTATGTCCTGCTATGCCCTGCTATGCCCCGCAGTGCCCTGCTACACCCAATAACGCCCTGCAGTGCCCTACTACGCCATTAAGTACTATGACTACTATTTCTAGTAATAGTTCCATTATCTTTATTGTGACTATTATTGTCACTGTTCATCACACCTCCAACCGGCACCTTCAGACACCGCCTACCAAGAGCCTGGGTCTGTCCCAGGTTTCTCCTTAAAAGGAAGTTTTCCTTGCCACTGTCGCACTAAATGCTTGCTCTTGGGGGAATTACTGGAATTGTTGCATTGAACTTTGTAAATTATGGAGTGTGGGTAGACCTACTCTTTCTGTAAAGTGTCTTGAGATAACTCTTATGATTTGATATTATAAAAAAGTTGAATTTAATTTAATTAAGGATAAGCGAAACATGTTTTAAAGACTTGCTGGTAGAATAGTGTGAAATCAATAGTGGACGAGGACATTATTATCAGTTTAGGGACTCATCAGGTAACTATGGTTATGCCTTGCAACTGGAAACCTCCATCCTGTTTTTTCCCAGTTGCTGAACTTGCACATGTAAGCTCATCCTAAAGTACCACTGAAGCCCTCTATACTCCTTCCCTTTCTCTTATTTCTTTTTTTAATTTTCCATTCATTTCGTTTTCTTTCTTACGTTTCCTTTCCATTTCCATTTCTTTCTTCTCCCTTCATCTACTCTTTACCCCTTCCTTACCTTTCCTACCCTTACTCTCCTCTCCACACATTTTCTTTCCAATGTTCTTCTTGCCTTTCCTTTTCTTACTTTTCCATTTCTCTCTTCCTTTCACATTTCCTTTCCTTTCTTCTCCATCATGTTTCATTTCCTTTTTGTCCTTTTTTCAATCTTCTCTCCTCGCTCTTTCTTTCCTTTCCTTTCCGTCACATCACTTCCTCTCCTCTCTGGTCCAGCGTTTTCTTGTGCAATCCTACAGGGTGCAAGTCTGCGTTGGAGTCTATGAAGAATGTCTAATGTTAATTTGCATCCCATAAAGGAAGAGGCCAGGGTTTATCTCCATAATGACAAGGTGTAAACAAAGCAATCTTTCTTTGTTAATCTGCAGACTACAGAACCACTCATAAGGGTGGTGTATTGTTTCTGCTGTGTTTACATTGGACTCCAAGCAACAGTCACGTCCACAGACAGAGAGGTTTAAAAAGTCTTGAATCAGGGCTGTAATCAGCTATAATCAAACATTACTATAGTATGACTTTTTCATGACAACTTTCATCTTTCATTTCAATGACGTTTTTATGACATTTTTTGTGGCCCACAATGTCATACTACCGTATGTAGACTGGATGGAGAGTTTAAGTGACAGCTGTTTATTTTTTGTAATGAAAAAATGATGTGTTTTAAGAGAAGTGCTGTTTTACTGTTACTGGGTATAATTCTGGGACATTGTATGATTTACAATTACTCTGTATCATTTTTGTTTCACTTGTTTTGACGGAAGTTAGAGGGGGTCAAAGAAGGGGTCAAAATTACGCCAATAATGCAGAAATATATTTTTTATTATATCATTAAACACATGTATTGGGTGTGTTAGTAATACACATTATATTGACAATAACAGTACACATCCTCAGCACAGCCTTTCAGGGTAATGATATCAACAGCATCTATCTAGTTTAAAGTCACTTACAAAAACAGTTTTCAGTACCTGAAATAGGCACCTTGCAAGATTTTGTGTTAGTTTTTTTTACAGAGCCAAGTTAGTTAATTTGATTATAATTGGATTATTTGCTCCAGTTTTTAGCGTGATACAATGTTTGCCCTAAAATCAGTACATTTTAAAGACATCAGATTCATTCTACATTGTATTGTATGATCAACTAATGTGACCAATAAATCTGAATGTTTTCCTGTTAATCGTATTACTCAGTGTTGTGATTTATTGTGAAATATTGCGTAATTGCACTGATTGGGTAGTTTTTGAATCTAAAAGTCGGTAACAGAAAAAAAGAGAGACAGTACATGAAAATACAATGTTAATACAATAGTGTCATTTAACAGGCCTGTTTTCAGGGAACATTGTTTGCATGGATGGGTGTGTGTGTGTGTGCACTGTCTTAGTTAAACACTCTTGGAACCATATTTTTCCTTGTAATGATAAGAAAAGGTTGTTTTCCCAAAAGTCCCATTCATACTAAGTCAACCGTTTTATGGATATAGAATACACTTTCATACTTTTATACTTTGTCAGCCAACAAGCTTCTCTACTTCTACATTTTCCTTTTTTAATTGTTGGATTTCTCTTTTTTTGAACAGCAGAGGTTCTAAAAACATTGATGGCAAACAATAAGTACAGATTAAATAAGACACAAAAGCCCAAGTAGTAACATGATTTGTGAATGTAATTGCATCTGCAACAGAAATCATGTACAGGATCACAGTATCATGATTTGAGGATAAATTAATCTATTGTTTCATGTTCTACTGCATGTGTACACCAACTTTATTTCTTGACTGATCCTGGTGCAATCAGACAAGGCTTGTGCTGTGCCATTTAGCGTGATTGTGCAATTATTGACATGCATTGTTGGTCAAAGATGGAAGAGGAATTTTCCTCATGACACAGCTCCCAGCTCCACAGTACATTATATCTGATCTATGAATCAGTCAATATGAGTCTAGGAGTGGTTGGCATAATAAAAAACGAAGCCCAGCAAGGCGTTAAACCACAACTGGAGCCAAACCCTTACATGGTCAATGGACTTCAAATGGAAATGTTGTGCTACGTTTAGCTGTAAAAGTAGGTGAAGAGCAGTGTAGCTTAATAAAGAAGCAGGTTGTTTGTGCTCCTAAATATACTTCTTAAAGCAACATCTTCATCTGGATATTGTAAATATTATATATATTTTTGTATGCATGCAGGATCCTTGTGGTTAAACCTATATCAGGAGTCTGCCACCAAGTGGTCAAGTAACAAAATCATATTTTCCTCAATGTGGTACAGATGTGATAATAATCTTAATGTATGCACAAGTAGAATCATCACAAGACTCTGAATGTAGTTAAGAAAGCACTATAGAGCCAAGCATTCACTTTTGACTAGGTCTTTTACATTGTAGTATATTTCAGAGTGTGCTGCTGTAGACATATTCCACAATAACTTTTTTTCAGAACTTTTGTTGACACACTACACTATTACTTTATACTATCTCTTTTTATAACTTTTTTTCAATATGAATTTTTTATCTCTTTTTTTGACATACTGTACTATGACTTTTTAATCACATTTTTTAACATATTATACTATGACTTTTTTTGACATACTATACTATGACTTATTTATCACTTTGATCAACACCCTATAATATGACTTTTTTATGAATTTTTTTGTCATGCTATACCATGACTTTTTTTAATCACTTTTTAAAAAATACTATACTTTGACTTTTTGAACACTTTTTTCGACATATTATACTATGACTTTTTAAATCACTTTTTTGACACACTATCCTGACTTTTGTATCACTTTTTTTGACATACTATACCACGACTTTTTTTTAATCAATTTTTATCGATATACTATACTTTGATTTTTTTGGACATACTCTAATATGACTTATTTTGACATACTATAATATGACTTTTTATCACTTTTTTAACATACTATACTATGACTTCTTTATCACTTCTTTTGACATACTATACAATGACTTTTTAAATCACCTTTTTCAACATGTATATATGACTTTTTTATCACTTTTTTGACATACTATACTATAACATTTTTGATATACTATACAATGACATTTTTGACATATTATACTATGACTTATTTATCACTTTGATCGACATTCTATAATATAACTTGTTTCAATTGTTTTCCATGCTCTACTGTCTCTTCTTTCAACATACTATACTATGACACTTTTCAACATGCAATACTATGACTTTTCATCATTTGTTTTGACATACTCTACTATGACTTTCTCAACACACTATATTACTTTTTTATCACTTTTTTGACATTCTATATCACTTTTTATCACTTTTTTATACATACTACACTTTCACTTTTTAATTTACTTTTTCAACATACTATATTATGACTTTTTATCAGTTTTTATCGACAAACCATACTATACTTTGACATACAGTACTCTACCATGACTTATTTTGACATACTATGTTATGACCTTTTATCACTGTTTTTTTCAACATCCAACAAAAGAAGTTCCTTCCCAAGGCTTCTCTTACAGCAACAACAGTGCTCCGTTCAGCGCTTTTGATTGGTTTAAAGGAATGCCAATTAACCAGAGCACATTTTTCTCCCGTCCCTCAATGCTGTGTGGACAAGCCAGACCCTCCTCTGCAGCGTTGTCTCAGAAGCAAGCAGTTAAATAAATAAAAAGGTGTGATAATTAAACATCAAAGCCAGGGCAAGGCTTGATTAAGGCTGGGCGTAGAATAATTACAATTACACACAGCCTAATATGAACAATAACACATTACAATTGATTTATATTTATTATGTATACATTATAATGTGTGTATTTGTGTGCTTCATCTTTCTTTCTTTTTAAAGATTATTTTTGGGGCTTTTTTGGTATTATTCAACATTTCAATGAATATTAATTAAAAACATTCCCACTTTCCAACTTTTCTCACTTATTCACCTTCTTCTGTGCAGTTATGTCAGAAATTTTCAGCATCCACCAGCCTTTTCTGTGGGAAATGCATACTCTAGTTCATTTTTAATATGTTGTTGATCTGCATTGATCTGTGTCTGTTGTGCTTCTTCAAACAGCTTTTGTGGAAAAGGCCATCATGTTTACACGACCAACTTTGAGCACATTAGAAATGTGTGACAGGAGAAGTTTGTTTTGTACTCTGTGTCTTCACTGCCAGCAGATCTCCTGCCATAGTCATTAGCTGCTAATTCTACAGGATTTAGATTTCCTTTGATAAGATCCCACAGTAAAGAACAAACTGTCAATGGCCAATGTAGTACTGGAATAATCATACAGATAGTGGCTGTTGCTGTGTTGGTTACTAAACAAGTCTTTATCTTATTGTCTCATTCTCACCCTCTCTATACGCATTCACTGCAGCTTCAGGATCTCGCTTACATGAATAGGGTTAATGTAAGGTAATACACCTCCATCCATCCAAGTCATCTTAGGTCCTCTCTCTGCTCGGCTGCACCTGTTGAGTAAGTTAACTCTTCCCTATCCAGCGCTCTCCAGTGTGTATGGATGTGCCAGTGTTAAATGAAGGGACAGGTGAGCAGCGCCTGAGTCCTCTGTGACCAGCTGGGCACTGTAAGCTGACCGCTGCTGTTGTGTGTGGTCTGAATGTAGCTGAGAGACGATGGGGGTTGAGGTCGGGCATGGAGAACCCCAGAGGAACCCCTCTCTCAGGACTCAGTTGCATATCTTACTCTCCATCTGTTCGCCTTTTATGGAGGGGTAAGTCACGGACACTTCATTTGAGCTGCTGAGAAGGAGGGAGAAGTGGTTAGGAGGTAAAGGAAAGTAGCCTACACAAGAAGATAAAAAATGGTTTAAATAAACACAATCTTCTCCTATTTAGTGGCCCTCGTCCCACCATCACCCCTCTCTGTTTCCCAAACTTCATTTCCCTTCTTCCTGCTCACTCATAGTGGCTGGTCATAGATCCCTCTGAGGACGTGAGGTCTTCGTCAACTGAAGCATGTCCGTTGCTCAAACATTCATTCACTGGCCAGTCAAGAGTTTCAACTAGAGAGCTACGAGAAAATCACTTTTCTATAAAAACCCAATGCTATCTTGTTACAGCGTAATAAAGAATCTTTGTCCAGCAACACAGTATAAATCATAGTTAGCAAATGTAGCTGCCAGCGATCTTGGGGGCTCATGTGCAGAAAGTTGGTCACAGTGATCAGGCAAGCATTGCAACTGCACTGATTTAAATGAGATAAGCTGGTTCCTTTGACGAACAGCTCAGGTTTAGCAACTGTTGAGTGAGGAGATTATCAGTGCTTTTAAGGCTAAAGCTTTCTTCTGGATGTTCACCAAGTACCAGTAGATTGTAAATACTTAGCCCCCTGTGCTGCATGCCAGCTTGCAGATCTTAGTCATTTTAAATTTAATTGCTGCAGGCATACTTTAAAGTGTCAACATGCAACTGAGTGTTACTATACATGTAAAAGATCCGTCAAAAACAGTTTGCACTTTCATGCAGAATACTGTCCAAACCTACACTTTAAAAAATAGTTGTAGTGTTGTAGTGCCCTGGCCTCTGTCATAGAAACCCTCTTTGCTTGGCTTTGTCCCACCCTAAGAGCCTGGGTAGTAGGTTGGATGTTGGAGGAATGCCTCCCATATCGGGTGACCCATTGCCCCACGGCCTTTGCTCCTTGCCTAGCTCGCAGCGAGGGAGTGCTCCTGGCGGGCGCTGTATCCCGTGTCACAAAAGCACCTTTCTACACAACGGGGGTACAGAGAATGGGCCACAGCACAGTGGTTCTCCTTGGGTCAGATCCAGCCCGCCGTAGTTGGATTTCAGACCTCCCCCTGTGCTTCCAGCAGACACTCTCATTGGTGGGGATGTTCTTTTGCCCAAGC
The DNA here is from genome assembly GCA_026937815.1 of Etheostoma perlongum. Classification (NCBI taxonomy): domain Eukaryota; kingdom Metazoa; phylum Chordata; class Actinopteri; order Perciformes; family Percidae; genus Etheostoma; species Etheostoma perlongum. The sequence goes on from CM049373.1 coordinate 12,804,052, forward strand.
CTGGCAGAGATATCAGAGAGACCTGGAGCTACTGGCGCTGCCTCCAAACCACTAGAGAGGATAAATGACCTACCACTTATGCATAACTGGGTGAGTCTTATTAATTTTGTTAAATTATACATTTTGCACAGAAAGTTGATTGATGGGTTACTTATTAAATTATTGTTTTTATGTGTAAAGAAGAATGACATATGTTGAGGAGTATACTGAACTTTATAAAGATGATGAATGTGCAGGTTTTTATTGCAGCTAAACTTTGTAGCAGCAGAATTTACTAATAAACAGCCATAAAATCAGCTTTGAATAGTCAAACTGCAGACTTTTCGAGTCACCATGGCACGAAAAGAGAAACAGAGAGAAACAATCCGAATTGAAGAAACAATGCTGAGTGGTTTGTAACAGCGAACTGCTGATCAGATGTGCTATTTTTGTAACCTCTTGTCTTTAAATCTAAAGTGAATGGAAAATGAAATGAGTGTAGACAAACAGTAGAAACAAGCCTTTAAACTCTGTTCTCAGATCCCATTCAACCATGAGGATTATCTCCTGTCAGTCTACCCTTGTGGTTGTAGTTGTGGTTACACTCACTGTGGTGTCCTGCGCTGAAGCTAAGACTACACAAAAGCCAAAGTACCAGTACACCAAGAAACCCGTTCCTCAGATCACCGTGCACAGCCCTGTGACCACCAGCATGCCCAAGACTCTCAAGATAGTGCCGAGCGCAAATCCTGTTCAGCCCCATCCGCTGCCAACCACTGAGAGGACCACCTATCCAAATCAGGTCCGGCCACAGTACTACAGAGACAGCACTGAGCCCCCTGGTGCTGGCCCTGAGAATTACACTCTAGATTACAACGAGTGCTATTTCAACTTCTGCGAGTGCTGTCCACCTGAGAGAGGCCCCAGGGGGCCAAAGGGAGACACAGGAATGGCAGGTATGAGACTTACTGATAAAGTGCATTTGAGAAAAATGCTTTTGGTTTAATCAATTAATTTGTTTGCTTTCAACATTTTGAACTTAGCCTATGTTTCATTATGTAGGGCCACCTGGTGAAAGAGGCCTTACAGGAGCAGCTGGTTTACCTGGACCACTGGGAGTGAGTGGTCCTATGGGGTTGAGAGGAGACAGAGGTGAGTATAATATGGTTAAATGCACATTTAAAATTACTAATTACATAAACATTACAATTATATTATCATATGTTCAAAGAATGCACCCATGATGAATCATACATTCAAAGACATATTATGAAACACTCGGCCCTTTGGCACAACGCATCCATTACACAACGGTGATTCAGAATAGTAAGTTTACACAGACCCCATCAAAAATATTGTTCTTCTTCACTAGTTAAAAAATAATTATTCTCATTGCTTATGTTGGATATTGTTCATTGAATCAATGTCTCAGGGGATAAAGGTGACAGAGGAAGCAGTGGGACAGCTGGGCAACCAGGAGTCCCAGGGAAACCAGGACAAAAAGGTGCCAACTTGAACCGGTAATTGCTAAATTGTTTTATATTGTTTCCCGGCTTCAACAGTTCTGATATAGTTTTCCTTACCTTGCAGGTGATGTTGGCTCAAAAGGTGAGAAAGGTGAGATAGGGTCACAAGGTGTTAAAGGTGATAGTGGGATGAAAGGGGAACCTGGCCAGAATGGGACTGCTGGTGAGAAAGGAGAACCGGGAAAAGAGGGGCCAGCTGGACCTCCAGGAGTGGCTGTTGGGATAGGTCCTAAAGGAGACAAGGGGGATAAGGGGGAGTGTGGCACGTTTGGGGAGAGAGGACAGAAAGGTGAGAGAGGGGACACTGGGTCCCCTGGCATTCCAGGAGCAATGGGCATTCCAGGAATGAATGGCAAGCATGGTTCCTCAGGTCCTGTAGGCCTACGAGGGGATCAGGGACCTCCTGGACCACCAGGCGAACCAGGGTTTACAGGACCTCAGGGACCACAAGGCATAAGAGGGATGCTTGGGCCAAAAGGGGACAGAGGTTACCCTGGGATGAGAGGTGAGCGGGGCATTCGTGGATTCAAAGGAGCTAAGGGATCAGGGGTTCCCCAGAAACGCTCAGCCTTCAGTGTAGGTATCTCTCCAAGAAAGTCCTTCCCTCCCTCTGGCTTCCCAATCCGCTTTGACAAAGTCTTCTACAACGAAGAGAACCACTTCAATGTCACTTCCAGTAGCTTTACATGCATCCACGCCGGGGTTTATGTCTTCTCCTTCCACATCACCGTACGCAATCAGCCACTGCGAGCCGCCCTGGTAGTGAACGGGTCACGGCGTGTAAGGACGCGGGACTCTCTGTACGGTCAAGACATCGACCAGGCGTCCACTCTGGTGGTGCTGCGGCTGGCGGTGGATGATCAGGTGTGGATGGAGACGCTCAGAGACTGGAATGGGGTGTATGCCAGCACTGAGGATGACAGCATCTTCTCTGGATTCCTGCTTTATTCAGACACAGTCTGAAAAGGACAAATACTGGTGGTGCTACACTATACTCATTACTTATGAACTGCTGGAAAAGCTTTTCTGCACACTAGTATGAAAATGTAAGGTCTGGCAATATCAAGGTCATGTTTATCATCTTTTTTTACCTGTTGCCCTCTGAAAAAAAACTAAAGTCTTGTTTACTGATTGTATATATACAACATTTTTATATACACAACCTTTATCATGCAACACACATCAAAAATATATATAAATAAACATAGATATGGGGTATATTGTCCAGTTTGAAACATTTGATAAATTGGTCAATGAGAAATCTTGAAAAAAAACACACATTGCCTCCCAGGTAATTGGGGGAAGAAGCCAATAAAAAATACACTATAAAAATGTTTGCGACATGACAAAGGTAACTAAGGGCAAACATGCCATTACTCACCTTAAATTGAAATCTTACATACAAATATATGATGTATGTGTTAAGTATCCAGAGACTATCACTGTGACCTATAACTGTATTATTATTCTTACTGTAAATACATTGCCCATGCTATTATATCAATACTTCTAATAACTGGACTACTAAATATTGTACAATAGGGTTGTAAAAAAGAGTTCATTAAAAAATAAAATCCAGTAGTACATACTGTATGATTCATGCTTTATTTGATTGCACAACATGACATTAGTTATTATTATCAGCCCTACGGATCCAGTTAGCTTTGTACAGATAAAGATGACACTTGGTAACATGTAGAATTAATATTACACAATTAACCATATCAAAATTGTGCACCGGCAGCACAGTGAACATATGATTGATATCAGATAGCTAAAGATGTGCATGTTATTACTCTGATTTAGGATCATGTATTTTCTGTAATGTCTGACAACTTGTTACCATAGGACAGTGTCTGGAGATCACCAGATCCTCCAGACATATCACCAGATTCCTCAGACTTATTGAGGGGGAGAGGGATAGAAGTTTGTGTGAGAGACTGTGCTGTAGATAGCAGAGTGTTTGGTGCTGGCTGTGAAGGCCTCAGTGTAGGATCTGTAAATTGGGTGCTCACTTCAGCAGGCTGAATAAAAGTGGGAGTTGCAGTGGATAGGTGAGGAGAGGGCCGGGCTGCTGTTGGCTCAGCTGCAGGAGGCGGGGAGAGCAATGGGTTTGAGATTGTGGGAGCTAAAGTCAATGGGTCCCTGGTATGATGAGCGTGAGGCATCAGCATCTGTGGTCCTATTGGGTCAGACACAAGTTGTCCTCAGAAGTTTTGCAATTTGCAATTTTGACACTTTAGGTTTGAACTTTTAGTCAAGGACACACAGCAGGTTACATTTACTTCAACGTACCTGTTACTTATCCAAAGCTTTTAGGTTCACTCCACTTGGAGATGCCCAACTCAGGCACCCTGGCCTTGCAGCTGTATTGGCCTGGAGCTTGTTGGACAAGATTGTAGTTCTTAGAGGTTGATGTTCCCAGTTGGTTGTTATTCTTGTAGAAATAGAAGTGTATTGCAGGGGCAGGAGCACGGATGTTGTATTGGACGTGGCATATGAGCTTCATGTTCTTTACTGGAATCAGGTTATGGTCTGCCGCAATCTCCAAAACTGGCTGCGACAGAACCTCTGAGATAGAGCCACAGAAGAAGAAACATTACTGACACATCCAAATAGTTTAAAAGAATGTTGACATTTATTTTATTTGAATTATGCTAAGATTTTATGGGAATGGTTCACTATTATGGAAAAGACTCTTCACTTTCTTGCCGAGAGTTACTTGAAAAGATCAATGCTTCTCTCGGATACAAGAGTGGTACTGCTCTTCTAAGTTTTGGCAAGCAAGCCAATAAGTGCATTTCCTAAAGTGTCTAACTATACATTGAACTTGTGTAAATTCACCAAACTCAGCATTTGCAACCCAGAATGTAAACTCACCTAAGACCTGCACCGAAGCGTCAGCTGAAATTACAGAGTGTGTACGTCTGCCTGCATCCCACGATGCCCTACAAGAATAAATTCCTTTGTCCTCCAAGGTCAAGTTATTCAGGTAAAAATGTGGGCTGGGGCCATTCTGTCTCATGACTTCAACACCATCTTTGTACAGAATCACCTCATGAAGTCGGGATGTGCCTCGGACGCGACATGTGACCTTTAAGGTTTCTCCGACGAGGCCGGGATAAGGTGAGACTTGCAGGATAGCCCACCCTCCTAAACAAAGATCACAGAGAAGAAAGTGACATTAAAATAACATCTTGTGCTCTTATATTGATGTTTGATTTTTAAATGTGACCAAAACTTGGTCACGTTTTCTAAAAACAAACATACAACGGGGCACCATACAATATTTAAAAGCAGCTGGAGTTTCCCAATTCTTAGAGTTGAAGGGAGTAGCAGATGTAGGAAAAAGAGGAAGAAGAGCGCCTCACATGTGAATCAAGGAGATTTCTAATGAAATGATACTGATAAACAAGATCTTACCATCCACGTAAATCTCCAAAGGCAGACTTTGGAGAGTGTGTGTGTCTCCTATTAACGTATCCCTCACTCCCTGGCAGTAAAATTTCCCACTGTCTTGAACCTTGGCTTTCCACAGAATGAGGTCCTTCCCAAACTGTGGGAGTTGCTTAGATCCCCTGAACCACAGGTAGGTCCAGGAGGACCTGTGGACATCAGGAATGTTGCATGTCAGCCGGACCTCCTCTCCAGAGAAGATTCTTGAATCCCCTGACACCATTTCCAATACAGCTCTGAACGAGGTCACATGGGGAACTAAGGAGACAAACACATATGGGTTTGCTGGGGAAGTATATCCCCGTCCCAAAAAAAATCTGTATACCTACACGGTTTGGATTATAAATGTTAATGTTTAGCTCATGAACAAAAAATCACATAATGCCATCTGTTCAGTGGATCAATTGATTATATTGATACAGTATATTTACAAAGGTTCCCATTTAGTTATGTGTTCCATATCAAAAATGTAATAATAAGAATAACTGGTACATACCCTGTGTTACTACAAGCTGTGGTAGTGTCGAAAGTACTGAAAAAGGAATATAATCCAGCATGAGACAAATAAAAGTAGAAAACAATATTTTAAACACAATGATACAATTTTCTATTACAAATGAACAGATGAAAACTCACCAAGAAGGGAAATGACAGTGTCCATTTTTAATTTTTTTGTGAGAAACAGAGACTGAGGAAGATTCTTTTATTTCTAATGGGGAGGGAAGTGAAAATGATGTTCCAACACATCATACAGGATGTCCCTTTTTTTCAGAAATGACATACTGAAAGTGTATACTTTCACAGAAACCTAAAGGGGAAATATATATATACATACTGTATATACAGTGGGTACGGAAAGTATTCAGACCCCTTTAAATTTTTCACTCTTTGTTTCATTGCAGCCTTTTTCCAAAAATCAAAAAAGTTCATTTTATTTCTCAGTAATGTACACTCAGCAACCCATCTTGACAGAAAAAAACAGAAATTTAGAAATTTTTGCATATTTATTAAAAAACAAAAACTGAAATATCACATGGTCATATGTATTCAGACCCTTTGCCGTGACCCTCATATGTAACTCAGGTGCTGTCTATTTCTTCTGATCATCCTTGAGATGGTTCTACACCTTCATTGGAGTCCAGCTGTGTTTGATTATACTGATTGGACTTGATTAGGAAAGCCACACACCTGTCTATATAAGACCTTACAGCTCACAGTGCATGTCAGAGCAAATGACAATCATGAGGTCAAAGGAACTGCCTGAAGAGCTCAGAGACAGAATTGTGGCAAGGCACAGATCTGGTCAAGGTTACAAAAAAATTTCTGCTGCACTTAAGGTTCCTAAGAGCACAGTGGCCTCCATAATCCTCAAATGGAAGACGTTTGGGACGACCAGAACCCTTCCTAGAGCTGGCCGTCCGGCCAAACTGAGCTATCGGGGAGAAGAGCCTTGGTGAGAGAGGCAAAGAAGAACCCAATGGTCACTGTGGCTAAGCTCCAGAGATGCAGTCGGGAGATGGGAGAAAGTTGTAGTAAGTCAACCATCACTGCAGCAATCCACCAGTCGGGGCTTTATGGCAGAGTGGCCCGAAGGAAGCCTCTCCTCAGTGCAAGACACATGAAAGCCCGCATGGAGTTTGCTAAAAAACACCTGAAGGACTCCAAGATGGTGATAAATAAAATCCTCTGGTCTGATGAGACCAAGATAGAACTTTTTGGCCTTAATTCTAAGCGGTATGTGTGGAGAAAACCAGGCACTGCTCATCACCTGTCCAATACAGTCTCAACAGTGAAGCATGGTGGTGGCAGCATCATGCTGTGGGGGTGTTTTTCAGCTGCAGGGACAGGACGACTGGTTGCAATCGAGGGAAAGATGAATGCGGCCAAGTACAGGGATATCCTGGACGAAAACCTTTTCCAGAGTGCTCTGGACCTCAGACTGGGCCGAAGGTTTACCTTCCAACAAGACAATGACCCTAAGCACACCGCTAAAATAACGAAGGAGTGGCTTCACAACAACTCTGTGGCTGTTCTTGAATGGCCCAGCCAGAGCCCTGACTTAAACCCAATTGAGCATCTCTGGAGAGACCTGAAAATGACTGTCCACCAACGTTTACCATCCAACCTGACAGAACTGGAGAGGATCTGCAAGGAGGAATGGCAGAGGATACCCAAATCCAGATGTGAGAAACTTGTTGCATCTTTCCCAAAACGACTCATGGCTGTATTAGATCAAAAGGGTGCTTCTACTAAATACTGAACAAAGGGTCTGAATACTTATGACCATGTGATATTTCAGTTTTTGTTTTTTAATAAATATGCAAAAATTTCTAAATTTCTGTTTTTTTTCTGTCAAGATGGGTTGCTGAGTGTACATTACTGAGAAATAAAATGAACTTTTTTTGATTTTTGGAAAAAGGCTGCAATGAAACAAAGAGTGAAAAATTTAAAGGGGTCTGAATACTTTCCGTACCCACTGTATATACTGTATATACCGGTATATATTTTAATTTCATAATGATATTCTTTTGTCTTTTTATTTATGTCTACTTAATTCCTTGACCCTATCAAAAGTGCAGTGCCTTGCGAAAGTATTCGGCCCCCTTGAACTTTTCAACCTTTTGACACATTTCAGGCTTCAAACATAAAGATATAAAAAATTTATTTTTTGTGAAGAATCACCAACAAGTGGGACACAATTGTGAAGTGGAACAAAATCTATTGGATATTTTAAACTTTTTTAGCAAATAAACTGAAAAGTGGTGCGTGCAAAATTATTCAGCCCCTTTACTTTCAGTGCAGCAAACTCACTCCAGAAGTTCAGCGAGGATCTCTGAATGATCCAATGTTGTCCTAAATGACTGATGGTGATAAATAGAATCCACCTGTGTGTGATCAAGTCTCTGTATAAATGCACCTGCTCTGTGATAGTCTCAGGGTTCTGTTGAAAGCGCAGAGAGCATCATGAAGACCAAGGAACACACCAGGCAGGTCCGTAATACTGTTGTGGAGAAGTTTAAAGCCAGATTTGGATACAAAAAGATTTCGCAAGCTTTAAACATCCCAAGGAGCACTGTGCAAGCGATCATTTTGAAATGGAAGGAGTATCAGACCACTGCAAATCTACCAAGACCTGGCCGTCCCTCTAAACTTTCAGCTCAGACAAGGAGAAGACTGATCAGAGATGCAGCCAAGAGGCCCATGATCACTCTGGATAAACTGCAGAGAACTACAGCTGAGGTGGGAGAGTCTGTCCATAGGACAACAATCAGTCGTACACTGCACAAATCTGGCCTTTATGGAAGAGTGGCAAGAAGAAAGCCATTTCTCAAAGATATCCATAAAAAGTCTCGTCTAAAGTTTGCCACAAGCCACGTGGGAGACACACCAAACATGTGGAAGAAGGTGCTCTGGTCAGATGAAACCAAAATCGAACTTTTTGGCCACAATGCAAAACGATATGTTTGGCGTAAAAGCAACACAGCTCATCACCCTCAACACACCATCCTCACTGTCAAACTTGGTGGTGGCAGCATCATGGTTTGGGCCTGCTTTTCTTCAGCAGTGACAGGGAAGATGGTTAAAATTGAGGGGAAGATGGATGGAGCCAAATACAGGACCATTCTGGATGAAAACCTGTTGGAGTCTGCAAAAGACCTGAAACTGGGACGGAGATTTATCTTCCAACAAGACAATGATCCCAAACATACAGCAAAATCCACAAAGGAATGGTTCACAAATAAACGTATCCAGGTGTTAGAATGGCCAAGTCAAAGTCCAGACCTGAATCCAATCGAGAATCTGTGGAAAGAGCTGAAAACTGCTGTTCACAAACGCTCTCCATCCAACCTCACTGAGCTTGAGCTGTTTTGCAAGGAAGAATGGGCAAGATTGTCAGTCTCTCGATGTGCAAAACTGATAGAGACATACCCCAAGCGACTTGCAGCTGTAATCGCAGCAAAAGGTGGCTCTACAAAGTATTAACGCAAGGGGGCCGAATAATTTTACACTCACCACTTTTCAGTTTTTTATTTGCTAAAAAAGTTTAAAATATCCAATAGATTTCGTTCCACTTCACAATTGTGTCCCACTTGTTGGTGATTCTTCACAAAAAATAAAAATGTTATCTTTATGTTTGAAGCCTGAAATGTATCAAAAGGTTGAAAAGTTCAAGGGGGCCGAATACTTTCGCAAGGTATATTTCCTGGAGATGTCAGTGGAAAAAAAGGAAGTGAAAAGAAACACCCTATTTTCACTGATTCTGAATTTCAGTTGAAATCTACCAACACCAATTGAGCAATAAACACGGGAAGACTTGAAACAAATCACAATATGTGTTGAAAAACGTAAATAAGTTTATTTAATTTTAAATCCCTTTCCAATGACATGGGCACATTTATGGCACTGAGAGACTCAATTATCTATGGAAATTCTACTATGTTGGTCTTTTTTCACGTACAGTGAAGAAAATAAGTATTTGAACACCCTGCTACTTTTCCAGTTCTCCCACTTAGAAATCATGGAGGGTTCTGAAATTGTCATCGTAGGTGCATGTCCACTGTGAGAGACATGATCTAAAAAAAAAAATCCAGAAACCACAATGTAGGATTTTTTAACCTACTGTATCATATTTGTATAATACAGCTGCAAATAAGTATTTGAACACCTGAGAAAATCAATGTTAATATTTGGTACAGTAGCCTTTGTTTGCAATTACAGAGGTCAAACGTTTCCTGTAGTTTCTCACCAGGTTTGCACACACACTGCAGAAGGGATTTTGGCCCACTCCTCCACACAGATCTTCTCTAGATCAGTCAGGTTTCTGGGCTGTCGCTGAGAAACACGGAGTTGGAGCTCCCTCCAAAGATTCTCTATTGGGTTTAGGTCTGGAGACTGGCTAGGCCACGCCAGAACCTTGATATGATTCTTACAGAGCCACTCCTTGGTTATCCTGACTGTGTGCTTCGGGTCATTGTCATGTTGGAAGACCCAGCCTCGACCCATCTTCAATGCTCTAACTGAGGGAAGGAGGTTGTTCCCCAAAATCTCGCAATACATGGCCCCGGTCCTCCTCTCCTTAATACAGTGCAGTCGCCCTGTCCCATGTGCAGAAAAACACCCACAAAGCATGATGCTACCACCCCCATGCTTCACAGTAGGGATGGTGTTCTTGGAATGGTACTCATCATTCTTCTTCCTCCAAACACAGTTAGTGGAACTATGACCAAAACGTTCTATTTTGGTCTCATCTGACCACATGACTTTCTCCCATGACTCCTCTGGATCATCCAAATGGTCATTGGCAAACTTAAGACGGGCCTTGACATGTGCTGGTTTAAGCAGGGGAACCTTCCGTGCCATGCATGATTTCAAACCATGACGTCTTAGTGTATTACCAACAGTAACCTTGGAAACGGTGGTCCCAGCTCTTTTCAGGTCATTGACCAGCTCCTCCCGTGTAGTTCTGGGCTGATTTCTCCGAGGGAGATTGACAGTCATGTTTAGCTTCTTCCATTTTCTAATGATTGCTCCAACAGTGGACCTTTTTTCACCAAGCTGCTTGGCAATTTCCCCGTAGCCCTTTCCAGCCTTGTGGAGGTGTACAATTTTGTCTCTAGTGTCTTTGGACAGCTCTTTGGTCTTGGCCATGTTAGTAGTTGGATTCTTACTGATTTTATGGGGTGGACAGGTGTCTTTATGCAGCGAACGACCTCTAACAGGTGCTTATCTAATTTAGGATAATAAATGGAGTGGAGGTGGAAATTTTGAAGACAGACTAACAGGTCTTTGGGGGTCAGAATTGTAGCTGATTGAAAGGTGTTCAAATACTTATTTGCAGCTGTATCATACAAATAGTTAAAAAATTATACATTGTGATTTCTGGATTTTTTTTAGATTATGTCTCTCACAGTGGACATGCACCTAGGATGACAATGTCAGACCCTTCCATGATTTCTAAGTGGGAGAACTTGCAAAATAGCAGGGTGTTCAAATACTTATTTTCCTCACTGTATATGTTTTTTACAATAATGCTGGTGCGGCAGTAGTCCAAGGAACTTGTTTTGGGACCAAGTACGGAGTGAGGATTGGTAGCTGGGGTTAGGAGAAGTGAGCAAGGCACAAAACTGCCAACTCCGCCCAGTAAAGTATGTGTTAATCATTTTTTACATTTAAGTTTAACTGAATCACACCACAGGCAGCTAGAAGAATAGAGGACACACAAATAAATTCATAAAATGTCCCTTTGATTTGTCTTACTTACTGTAATTACTATCAAATATATTGTTCAGCTTTATAATGTATTTCCTAACTTTTTTATTATTTTAAATAGTACATCTGTTTCACTGTATTTAGGCTTTATTATTTACTATACAGCAAATCTGACATTACTAAATACATTTACAAACAATTCGTCTGCAAAATTAAAATAATATATTAAATTCACTGGCGGAAAACGTTTATGAATTGAAGAATGTTATATTTTGTTCAACTTTTACAATTATTCATTTTTCATTAATCCAGATCCAGAACTGTAGAAATAGTACCCATATCATTATCAGTGTGACAACTCCTTATTTATTTCTAGCTTGCAAAATCCCAAGTCACGTGAAACTACACAATGAACAGGAACTGCACCCGAATGCACATGCATTTTCAAGTTTTATTAATCATCATCACACACCCATAGGGGCAAATAAACAAATACTGCCCCAATAAGTTACATTTAAATAAAAGACAGTATTGCGTTACTTTCTCCTATGTGAAACAATAACAAACTTCCGTAAAATACCTGATAAATGGCTTGTGCATACAGTGCAATATTAAGTTATTCAAGCTATTGTTTAGGGTTGCATTAAAAGTCCGTTCCCAAACTAATTTTGGACAGCAACTGCACATTAACTATACGTGCTGCTAACAGGAATAAAAAGGATTAAATACTAGTAACACAAGGAAATCTTAGCTCATGAGCAAAGGAAAACAAACAACTCTCCCAACCACTTCTGCCACTCTGTACATGACTGCCAAATACAGAGACACTGTTAAACAACACTGTTTTCACCAATTATCCTTTTAACTGGATACAGCCACTATGTCCTTCATTAAATGTACTTCTAAATTAAGAGATTCAAAGAAGTCAAACAGAAAAGTGCTTCAAAATAAATAAAATTGGTTAGGTTATATCAATTTTTCTGCACTAGTAAAGCAACTTAGGAACTTATTGTGTTACAGAATACAGCATCGTCTTTGACTTCTCACCGTCTTAATACAACAGATCCAACGGAGCATAAAACCCAAAACAAATCACCTAAAAACGGATTTTCTTTTGATAGGACACCCTCTAGAAAATATAAATGAATAGATGAAGATTTTACTATTCAATCATTAGAAATGTAACAATGTAACACGTCTTCAAACAATGTTCTTTAAAACCAGAGTACTACTGTAAATATTACAGGGTTAATATTTCCTTTGGCATCCAAAATAATTGATACCTGCCACTATATAGAAAAATAAAATCACTTCTGTACATCCAGCTTATGGCTGGAGAGTGAGGTCTGACACGAAAATTAGACCACAATATCCAAACACACAACTTCATGATTTACAGACATTAACGGAACATGACAATGTAACACCCGCTTACATTCACACACACATTTTACTGCATGCACAACTGTCACACATCTCTCTATTTCTCTGTTAGACAGGGAAATGCACAGTAAACACAGCACAAATTACGAGCATGAGCTGGAGGGTTATTTGACTGAGGGGAAGTTAAGTTTTGCATTACAAAGATTTCTTCATTTCCGTTGCCACATATTTGACTGGAAATTCCCTATTAGGGGTTACTTGGGCTGTAAGGTTTTGTGTGTCCATTTGAGCTTCCACTGGTCAATTTAACTATGGACATCACAATATAATAACAAAAACCATCTCTGAAAAGCCGCGGATAATAACAGAAGCATGTTTAAAAAAATCACATCCAACAATTTATACTGTCTGCTTAAATGTAACTACAAGGGTGACTAACAGATGTGTCTCATGGATGCCAATCTGTGAGATCAAGGAGAAAGCACCATTCACAGCACGCTGGGGTTATATTTCCCTAATTGCCCGGGAACACCAAAGGGCATGACTGGGTCAAGGATGCCAGAACAAATCCGCTTTTCCTGAAACTGAAATAGAAGCAAAACATTAGGACTTTCCCACAAATGCGGCACCGGGAACTTTTGCAACCAGGGCAAAATGCTTAAAGGGAAAGTGGTCGCTGGGACTCTCTCTGGGACATTGCTTTTTGTTATCTTTTGACAGAGCCAGGCTTGTTTCAAGCCTTTATTCTTAGCTAAGCTTCATATTTACTGTACAGACATGAGAGAGAGGCCATTGATCTTCTCATCAAACTCTCTGCCAGACTTTTCTTTTAATTTAATAGTTCTGTTGTTGTTCAGTGTAATTTCAGGGCATCTTGGACTATGGATGGATGAATGGAATAAAAATGGACGGAGTGGAAAGAGGGTCCATATCGGATGGCTCTTGTATGTGCATACGGACAGCAACATTTAACACAAGGGAAAAGGGAAAGGGTGACGTAAAGTCTCCAGAGGTCTATTTTTTATTCATTGAAGCAGAGCATATCAGCCAGCAAACACTTGCGGTTGCAGTGGTGGGGGCAAGTGCTCATTCTCAACATTATCAGAGTCGATTGCTGATGATGCTGCTGAAGCTGTCCCGCTTGCCGTGGTTGCAGTAGGGTTTTGTGTCTCTGCTGGAAAGCTCTCCAGAACGCTCTGCACCTTCTGCTCCACTTCGTCTGTCCAGTCAATGAGGTCGCTCTCCAACTGGCGAGCCTTCTCCATGACCCTCTCCTGCCTTTCCCCGAGCCCTGTTAGCACATCCAGACGTTTGTGGACCTGACTGAGAGCGGCGCTGCCTGTGGAGCAGGAAGAAGCTCCAGTGGACTGTGGCCAGTGGGGGGATGCCTGGCCCGACATGTACAGGTCAAACTCTTCAGAGCTCAGGTTCAGAGAATGGGCGTCCAGCTTCTCAATAAAGGCCACCGCACAGCACTAGGGAGAGGGACGTGGAGGGTCAGTACAAGAAAATCTCACATGGATATCATCAGTCTGTGATTACAGATCTCCATTTGGTTTTTATTGGACAGTTGGCGCATCTCACACAATCAGATTTTATTTTAGACATTTTAATGTGAATGGGTTTGTGAACATGACCAATTTACGCTGACAAAAATATGAAAATGAAATTAAGTTGTTGACCAATCACAACACAGACGACACCAGAAGAACATCAGACCAGAAAAGCAAATATGATAAAACTTTTATAAAAAACTTTTTTGTATTTGAATAGTAGCCGGGTTAGCTCAGTTGGTAGAGCAGGCGCACATATATAGAGGTGTATGCCTTGACCCAGAAGGTCCAGGGCTCGAGTCGACGATTTCCTGCATGTCTTCCCCTTTCTCACCAACCTATTCTTTCCATTAAAGGCTGAAATGCCCAAAATAATTCTTAAAATAAATAAATGGATAAATTATTCAAATGTAAAACACTAGTGGACTGTTGTGTCCGGCCGGGCACCTTTGTTGCTTGTTATTCCACATCTCTCTATTGTGTCTCTCATATAATTGGTTATAAAGTATTGAACAGTAATGAATTATAAAGAAAGGTGTTTCTGCATTGGCTTCATTTTTCAGCACCGGTGATAGGTGCTTGATAACACCACACAATTTAAAAGAACCACAACTTCTTCTTCTTCAAAAAAAAATGGAAACGGATACTTAGGGACACACACAATAAACCACATAAACGCAAGCGTGCACTTATCTCCTCACCAGATTAGTGAAGTAGTAACCATCCTCTCCGGTCATCAGTCTGCTGGGGTTGCTGAACCGGGTGATGTACTGGATGTTGGACTGCAGTCGCGGTGGGTTTGCTTTCAGCACAATGTAGATGAGCGTGGGGAGGAAGTCATCTGCAGACGCAGCCTCTTTCTTGCTGATTTTGATGGCGTTGAAGATGTGCTTGCTGCAACGGGTGATGCATGCCAGCTTCTCCTTGGGCACACACTTTGAATCCATTTCAATCACATCTGAAATGATGCCGGAATTTGAGAAGAATAACAAAATGGTTTAATCTGAAAATCTTGCTGGAATGCTACTGCCAAGATAACAAGAGGATGTCCTACCATGGCCTTCTGAAAAATAATGAGACTTACCCGTGATGGCTTTGACTACACTGTCTGACACCTCAGCAATCTCCTCGTCTACAGGAACGCACAGCATCTCAATAGTGACCCAATGCAAGGCTCTGTAACACATCACAATAAAGACTTTGAGTTGCAGCCATTTCACCTGCAAATGTGTTTTCTGGTGCTCAACGGTAATGCATATAATTGAATGATTATCTGAGAAGCAAATTTAAGCATCATTACAACTTTTCTTTGCTAACCTGATTCTCTTCTGAATGGCCAGGTCTTTCTTCTCATCGTCTGTGGTCTCAGGACAGAAGACATCCTTGTAGAGACGAGTCATCATGTACTTCTCGACTTCATCCATAACACTCTCTACGTGATCTGATGAACCTAGGAACACAAGCACAAAGATCAAAGATATACCAAGCTAAGACATTTTACACTGAATAATGTAAGTGATATTCACTGTTTGTATTCTTCTTAAGTGTAAGAGTTAAGCAGTACCCTTGAACTGGGTGTGGAGGCGGTCTGAGAGGTTCTGGTAGAAGTCCTGCACACACTCTGACAGCTCATCAGCACCCATGTCCTGAACAAGGAATGGGAATGAACAGATCAGATTTCATTGAATTTGTAGCTTAGAAATACATTAATAGTACAGAAACAGATCAAAATCAAGCCCAAATTTGTTGATAACGTGCATCGTTTTAATTTTGATAATGTTATTTGTTTAAATGTGGCAATTACAAGGCAATTTTAAATGGAGAAATTGTTTATGTCAATATCAAACTGGACAGCTAAAAAAAAAAAAAAAAGTGTTGCTTGGGACAACACTGTGTGACAGTCATCTCAGTCGGAAGCAATCAAGATTTCCCTAGCTGTAAAAATAAGAAAAGTTTCCATTTGAGTTGAAGCAATACAAGCTAATTTCATTCAGAAAGTGGTGGTAATGGAACACTATTACAGATAAAACCTGGTGGAAAGTAGACACATGGTGCAATCACAATGACTTGAAAACTATCAGCATTGCTATCAGTGCTGTATAGTCTCACATTGCCAGACCTATATCTCCACAGCGCTGCAGAAGGTCTGGCAACAGGAGCATAAAACTCCTGGATGGAAGAAAAAAACATCAGGGGTTGTTTACATTTCTTTAAACCAATCACAATCATCTTGGGCGGTGCTAAGCTCCAGACACAGCAAGCATTACTCTTTAAAATGGTGTTGGAAAGGAACTTGTTTTGGTGGAACATTTGCACCCTGCAAAGAAAACACTGTTTAACTGTTTACACAATACAGTAATGTGAGCTATATAAATTAGCTGGATACATGGTTAATCATAATTTGCTGTTACCAGTGTATTGCTGTGTGTATTGTGTCCATAACAAATCCCCACCAATTGGTCTCAAAATGTCCCAGAATAGAGAGTAAATGCCATAAACATATTCTTTGTAAATCTTTACAATTATTCCCGGAACAAAACAAGCACGCCTGCCTTATTGCACTATCCAAATTTTCCTTAAAACTTGCCATTTTCAGTGTGTAACTTTGTTCTGAGGTTTCGGTCAATATTGCTTGATGCACCCGGAGTTTAAATTTATCACAAAGATAGTGAAAAGTGAGGGACTTCCGGCGGCGCCAGGAACTATCCTGTACCCGAGCCGTTGTCAATCCAGACTATGGCTGTATGACTTTGAGTAACAACACAATCTTAAACCAAAAACAAATAGAAGCAAAAGTTATTTGTCAACAGGCTGTCCCTATTTGCATAACTATTTATTTACAGGAATTAAATGGTTTCTACAAAACACACAAAAACATGATAAATTCATTTCAGCTCACCCGCTTATAGACCATGCTCTCAGTGAAGGCCCGGCACTGTTTGAAGATCTCCCTGCCAGACTTCAGCGGCTTGAGAAAATCAATGAACTCCCGCGTTGCATAGTCACTGTCCACAGAAGAATGCCGGCTTGTAGAGGAGCTGGGGCTTGGGCTGGAGTGAGTGTCAAAAGGAGTGTCTGGGGGGAAGACATTTAATGGTAATCTAATCAAAGCTTTAAAAAAAAAAAAAAAAAGGTATATACTAAGTATTTTCTCCTGATATCCCTTACAACAGGTGGTAGTTGCACCACATACTCCAGATAAGGTTATTTTAGGTGTTTAGGTTGCCGAGGTCATTAGAACCAATTCCACAAAAATGCAGGCAGAGAGAAAGTTCAATTAAAGCAAGCCTAACTTGCTAAATGAATATAAATATCACCATAACTTGATAACAATATAGTAATTGTTTGAATCAAGAACAATGAAAACTAAATGACTGTGATATCTTGCAGTTGAGTACGTGCAATAGTATGTACCTTTTTTGGTGGTGTTTTTGTGGAAGGAGTAAAAAACTTTGTAACTGTATTGACTTTGCTGGACTTTTCCTTAGTTTTTCTTTCTTCAAACTTGCTGAAGGGTGTGATGGTAGGCTGTGATTGGGCCTTCTGATGTCTGCTATATGCTTCCTCTTCCTCTCTCTGCAGCCTGGGGGAAAGAGAGTACTACTGTAATAGCTGTCAGATGGACACGCAGACAAAAGAGCAAGACAACAAAATGAAGCAGTAAAGGAACAACTGACAGGATCAATAGAATAGGGTAATTGATTTGCCTTTTAGGAATAATTACAGAACATACAAACCTTTCAGCGAGTGCCCAGTCTTCCTGAATCTGTTTTTGCTTTTCTCTTTGATTTTCCTCTCGCCAGCACTTTGAGCACAGGCCCTGCCAGCCAGTGTTGCCATAAAAACCACATCCTTTTTTGCAAAGCAGCTCTGATTGGTCCAGATGGATCCCACGGCGCTGGCTCGTCATCCTTCACCAAAATTAGAAACACTGCTGGGGGAACCAGAAGACAGACAACTTTAACAACCAAAACAGTGACTATGAACAGCACTACAGTGACTAAAACGGTGCATTGTCGTGTGTAAAAGACAGTTCCCGTTGCCATTCAAGATTGCAGTTCAACTTTTGAATCACTAGACTCAAGTCCACGATCTCACCACACGTCAATTACACCCTGCTACAGTAGTTTATTCTAGCACTGACCAAAATGTATAAGTTAGCTAATCAAGGCCCTGGCTGCTCTAGCTAATTTATTTTTTAGGGGCTCTTGATAGCTTTGACCTATTCACTTGTTAGCATTAGCTAATAACTAGCACCTTTCTCTCGCAGTACTAAACTGACAGAGTAGCTAACTCTAAAACATAATATCCTCTTAAAACAGCGTTGTCTCTTATTAACATATCATTGTAAACGATTGATGTAACGTTAGACAAGTATGTTAGCGCGTCAAATCAACAAGCGAATCGACAGCTAACGTTAGCTGCCAGTGTTTACATAGCTAAGCTAATTACACAGCTAACCTAAGCTGAGGATAACTAACGTAAGCTGAATAACCCTTATGTTGATGGTGATGCTCTAGGTTGGCTACGTGAATTTTGTGTCAACATACACACTCATTCGCAGTGTCAGAAATCTATCGGGTAACGTTATCGTCGCTCAAGCTCCAGTCTACTGTTTGCGGATGTTTACGTTAGCCAGGCAGCTAACTTTAGGTTTGTCCCACAGCCATTTTGTCTGTTAGTTGTTTCTTCTTCTGTGATAGTTTTTTTTGTATGTTACAAATCCGTTTTATCGATGATCGCCGTCTAGCGTTACCACATTGCAATAGCCCACGTTATTACTCACAGATTCACAGATTGTTTAAAAAAAAGTCATTAATTTGCTACAAATAATGACTCGCCCAGTTTTAGAGAAAAACACAAGGGACACAAAATGTTAGTAATCATAGGATAATAAAATAATGATTGAGGGACTAGTCTACTTAGAATTTTTTAATTTAATTAATTAGTTTATTTATTTAAATGTTAAAATTAATAAAACAATGGTCGAGGGACTAGGCTACTTAGAAAATTATCTTTATTAATAAATGGACCTAATTGATCTCCTGTATGCTAATTTGAGGGATGCATACAGAGCGACTCCCTTCCCCCCACTGGGGAAGTCTGATAACAACCTGGTTCACTGAGCTGAGGGAGAACAACATGAGGGAGGTCTGGGAAGGTGCGATGGAGAGGCCAAGGAGCTGAATTACTTTTTCTACAGGTTTAGGCTGAATCCCATTTCTCCATCTTACCCCTACCCCTTGGCCCTTGAAACCAAGGGGTAAGGGGAAATGTCTCCTTCCCTCCACACACCTCCCCCCTGACACCACCATACCCCAGTCTACACACCTCCCCCCCCACACAGCAATTCCAGGCTGGATAAACTGATCAGGCGGGCCAGCTCTGTGGTCGGCATGAAGCTGGACGGACTGGTGATGGTAGCAGAGAGGAGGACACTGGACAAACTGCTGGACATTACTGAAAATGCCAGCCACACCCTTCACACCGTCATCAGCACCCAGAGGAGCTTCTTCAATGGAAGGCTGCTCCTTCCGTTTCGGACCAACAGACTCAAGGACTCCTTTGTCCCTCATGCCATCAGACTCTACAACTCCTCACTCGGGGGGAGGAGGAGGAAATAGGGCTGAGAGGACCATACATACATACAGTGCCTTGCGAAAGTATTCGGCCCCCTTGCTGCACTGAAAGTAAAGGGGCCGAATAATTTTGCACGCACCACTTTTCAGTTTTTTATTTGCTAAAAAAGTTTAAAATATCCAATAGATTTCATTCCACTTCACAATTGTGTCCCACTTGTTGGTGATTCTTCACAAAAAATAAAAAAATTATATCTTTATGTTTGAAGCCTGAAATGTGTGAAAAGGTTGAAAAGTTCAAGGGGGCCGAATACTTTCGCAAGGCACTGTATGTATGTATGGTCCTCTCAGCCCTATTTCCTCCTCCTCCCCCCGAGTGAGGAGTTGTAGAGTCTGATGGCATGAGGGACAAAGGAGTCCTTGAGTCTTTTCAGTTTTTTATTTGCTAAAAAAGTTTAAAATATCCAATAGATTTCGTTCCACTTCACAATTGTGTCCCACTTGTTGGTGATTCTTCACAAAAAATAAAAATTCTATATCTTTATGTTTGAAGCCTGAAATGTGTCAAAAGGTTGGAAATTCAAGGGGGCCGAATACTTTCGCAAGGCACTGTACATACATACATACAGTACATATACATACATACACACCTGGACTTACATTAATACCTGGTCACTTTATCACTTTATCACTTTAACACTGGACTCAACACTGACACTTTGAAAATAATTTATGTTCTTTTTTGTCTTTATTTGACGAATGTTCTTATTGTTGTTATTATTATTATTACTGTTATTTTGTTGTCTTTATACTGTCTTTTTTATCTATTTTTTTCTTGCTAAAACTGCTGCTGGAATTTCCTCGCAGGAGTCATAGTCATCCCAAAAGGATTAATAAAGAGAAGTCTACTACTCAAAGCGCTTTTGCATAACAGGAACCATTCACCATTCACACACATGACAAATTTTTACCTAGGGTGCCCAAACTTTCGAACCCCACTGTGTATATATATATATATATATATATATATATATATATATATATATATACATAGCCACTCTCCCAGTTTGGGGGTCACAGCCCCCAGTGCTCCGATTACCACTGGCACCACTGTTGCTCTTACTTTCCACATCTTTTCTAGCTCCTCTTTCAGCCCTTGGTATTTCTCAAGCTTCTCGTGTTCCTTCTTCTTGATGTTGCGATCGCTTGGGATTGCCACATCTATCACTACTGCCTTCTTCTGCTGTTTGTCGATCAACACGATGTCTGGTTGGTTAACCATCAGTCAGTCTATATATATATATTTATATGTCATATATATATATATATATATATATATATATATATATATATATAGCCACTATACACACAGTGTTGCTCTTACTATATACAGTGGTTCCTTCTTCTTGATGTTGCTTGAACTACTGCCTTTTCTGGGCACCCCCAGGTAAATGTTTGTAATAATGTGCATAAAGAAGCCAAGAAAAGATGGAAAAATCTCAAAAAGGCATCAAATGGCAGATTAGACATTCGTATAATATGTCACAAAAAGTTAGATTTTATTTCCATCATTTACACTTCCAAATTAACAGAAAACAAAAAAATGGCGTCTGCAAAAGTTTGGGCACCCTGCAGAGTTTATAGCATGCACCGCCCCCTTTGGAAAGCTGAGACCTGACAGTGTCATGGATTGTTCTCAATCATCGTCTGGAAAGACTAGGTGATGTCAATCTAAACATAGACATAATAAAGAGTAGACGCCGCATCGACCGCTACTGCCTATTGGCGCTGACGAGATTTGGGGCCGCCATCTTGGACCGGTCATCCGCTCCACTCAGTGTAATGTGTTTGGCAGGTGCAATGAGCTGTCAGCGCGTTTAATTAATCAATCTCACTGAATACCCAACTTATTTTCATGTTTTTTTTGCTACAAAGGTCATACATGTAGCTATGATACAGGACACATGATTAGGCGTATTTTAATATTCATAGTGTGCTTAACAGTAATAGAAAATTCTGATATGATATAAATTCACCAGACGTCCGAGATCAAAACTGTAAACATAATCCCCGAAAAGGGAGAGCAACGGGGATATTTCCAGTTTGACTATAAATCTGATTGAAAAACCTAATGTTGTGTCTTTAAAAAAAAGAACAAGGACAGAGGTAGTTTTTCTTCTGTATTTAGTTACGGGACAAAAACGTCTATATAATATAATATATAATTATTTTTCTATAATAGGTATAAATACCTATTATAGAAAAATAATTTGCACACACATTATAAATATGATAGGGAAGAAGAAACAGATAGTGACCATAAAGTCAGATATTTAAGTACAAGAAACAATATGATTATATTATTAGAGTCTACTTGAAGCTTTTTATATTTGTCTCTCTCTCTGTCACACACGCACAGTACTACCACGTTGTTCTGCAATTGCCTCCCAGACCTTGACATTTAGCAGCCCCACTCCCAACACACACACACACACACACACACACACACACACACACACACACACTAGGGTTGCACAACATTGACAAAATGTGATATTGCAACATCGATATGAATTCCGATATTTTTAAACATATATAAAATTACAAAATAGATTCATAACATATTAAACAAGTTTTCTTACAACACAAGGTTTATTTTAACTGAAAGTTATATTGGACTGGTCCAACATGAATAACTAAGGACCATGTCTACAGAACAGGACGGGTTCTACTGGTTGGACAGTATAAAATATATAAATAAAGTTATAATATAAATAACTAAGGACCATGTCTACAGAACAGGACGGGTTCTACTGGTTGGACAGTATAAAATACATAAATAAAGTTATAATATAAATAACTAAGGACCATGTCTACAGAACAGGACGGGTTCTACTGGTTGGACAGTATAAAATACATAAATAAAGTTATAATATAAATAACTAAAGACCATGTCTACAGAACAGGACGGGTTCTACTGGTTGGACAGTATAAAATACATAAATAAAGTTATAATATAAATAACTTTCGATATATTTTGATAAATGACCAGCTGTCTCAGCTCTTATTACATAAGTATTTGGACAGATACACCTCTTTTTATGTTGTGTTGACTCTGTACTCAAGCACATTGCTATTGAAAAGGCTATATAATTATATATATCTCTATCTATCTATCTATCTTATAAGAGTAACGTGCAAGTCTTATCAAACAAATCCCAACTAAACCAGAGACAATCCCAATGTAATAACAACACAAGCATACATTAGTGCTGCTTTTGGAACTTAACTTATGTAGCAATTTTCAAAACACAGATAGGCCTACAAAATGCTTCACAGAACCCAGAGTGAAAGAGATAAGATAAAAAAAATCCGCCGATCTGAGCAGGAATATGCTGCACAGTGCTCTGGCATCTTGTATCTTCTGCTGCCAAGTAACGAATATGACCGGTCCAAGATGGCGGCTGGATTTCTCGCGCTCAGCAGCCAATGCGGCGTCTACTCTTTATTATGTCTATGAATCTAAAGGCCTGTTCACACCGGGACGAATTTCGCGCGCGATATTCGCCGACGTTTATCGCGTCGTGACTAAACAAAGGGCGTCAATGAGAGTGTGCACACCGACGCCGAAAAACGCGACAGCGTAAAAGCGTCATTTTTAAAAAAACGCCTCGGGTTCGTTTTTTTTTTTTTTGGTTTGACGCGCCGCGTCAAAAACTATCCGACCAATGAAATCGGCCCTTTTGCTCACGTGTCTTGTGCTTCTGAAGTTACAGTAAAACACAACTTGGGGGTGCTCAAGCACAAAACGGTCTTACCGAGCACACAAACGAAGAAGACATACGCCACCGTCATCACTGCCACAAGACGAGGAAGAGGCAAAGCACGATGTCCAAAATAAATGTTGAGCTGCTGGTCTCCTTGGTTTCGGAACATAAAGAGCTATATCTGATTTAGAAGAAATGTTCTAAATACTTGCTCTCTTCTTCTCTGCTCTTCTTCTGAGTTGCAAGCGAGTATCAGAAGCGCAAAGTTGCGCAGCGCCACCCTATGTACGGGGGTGTTTCTGTTTTACATTAAGCGCCATCTAGTGACAGATAATGAATTTGCATGTTCATTCGGCTCATCGTCAGCGAAAATCGCTTGGGTGTGAACACAAAAAACGCGCCTTTAAGGTTTTAAATGCCCAGACTCATCTGACCTTGCCCCAACAATCAGCACCATGGGTTCTTCTAAGCAGTTGTCTAGAAAACTGAAACTAGTCGACGCTCACAAAGCAGGAGAAGGCTATAAGAAGATAGCAAAGCATTTTCAGATGCCAATATCCTCTGTTCGGAATGTAATTAAGAAATGGCGGTCATCAGGAACAGTGGAAGTTAAAGCAAGATCTGGAAGAATATCAGACAGAACAACTTGCAGGATTGTGAGAAAAGCAAGTACAAACCCACGTTTGACTGCTCGATCATCCAGAAAGACCTGGCAGACACTGGAGTTGTGCTACACCATTCCACTATAGAGAGATACTCGTACAAATATGGTCTTCATGGAAGACTCATCAGAAGAAAGTTTGAAGTTTGCAAATGAACACATAGACAAGCCTGATGCATTGTGGAAACAAGTTCTGTGGACCGATGAGGTTAAAGTAGAACTTTTTGGCCGGAATGACCAAAGATACGTTTGGAGAAGAAAGGGCACAGAATTTAATGAAAAGAACCTCTGTCCAACTGTTAAGCATGGGGGTGGATCAATCATGCTTTGGGGTTGTATTGCAGCCAGCGGCACAGGGAACATTTTATGAGTAGAATAAAAAATGGATTCAATAAAATTTCAGTAAATTTTGGATTCTAACTTGATGCCATCTGTGAAAAGGCTGAAGTTAAAGAGAGGATGGCTTCTACAAATGGATAATGATCCTAAACACACCTCAAAATCCACAGTGGAAATTTTTCCATCTTTTCTTGGCTTCTTTATGCACATTATTACAAATTTTTACCTGGGGACCTCAAACTTTCGAGCCCCACTGTGTGTATATGTATATGTATATATATATATATATATATATATATATATATATATATATATATATATATATATATATATATATGTGTCCAGTAGGGTGGCCATTCCTCCAGCATTAGGTTGGACAGCCCGGCTGCAGGCGTAGCCTTAACCCTGACACTCATTTGTCCTACTTTTGAGAAAATAACAAAAAGGTCCGCCTTTTGACACATTCCCTTGTTAGTTTAATACTTATTGGCTAAACATGTGTGTCAAAAAAGCTGTGTCAAAATAAGTAATTTCATTGGTAACATTTCCATCGTGACCTATCAACACATGGCTAATTTGAATTGATTTTCCACAACACATGCTCACCAGTTGCACCACCAAGCTGTCAATCAAGCTCTCAGCGACAGAGAACATAATGTCGGTTTTTGGACTGAAATTCTGAAAATGCTCATACTTACGTACAAGCAAAGCATACATCTGAAACAGAAGTTGCTGTATTTTTTAACCTTTATCTTTCCAGATACAAACATTAAGAACAGTTGCTGCATGATGTTTATTAGACTTATGTAATCTAAATTGGAAGGGCACGTTGTCATGAGCTGTATCTTGTACATTTATTATTATCTATGTGGTGTGTGTATGCACCTTTATGCAATCTGGTGGGGAAAAATAAGATATGATATTCCATAAGTTGTCCCACAATGGTAAAAATGTTACAGCAGCAAAGTGGATAGAGGAAAAAAACTAGGAAAATAATAAAAAATAATAAAAACACTATGTACAACAAAACACAAAAACTCTTTCAAACAACATCGTTAGAGAGGGCAGGACTTCAGAGAGTTACAGTAAAAAATAAGAACGAACAAAAAGAAGCAAACTCAAAGGCTGGAGTAACGTAACAGGCAGCATGCAGCTTTCACACGTACTACTGATCATTGTAATGTATATATAAAAACGTTTCACATGTTTGTATGATAGCGTTACAGTAGTGTATAGCATTTTAGTAATGGATATGAGAGCGTTTTAGTAGGCTAGTGTGTGCGAGCGAATAATCCTCTAGTTGTTTATGTGAGAGTGTTTCAGTAGTGTGTAAGAGCATTTCACATGTGTTTGTGAGAGGTAGGCTAATTCTGAATAATGTCCCTGACGGCGCCTCATAGCAACATCGTTACCATCTCACACATTGTCACGCAACCGCCGCTGCCCGCAGGCTGTCGGAAGCTGGGGAGAGCTCATGTGCAACTTTCTTTTTCTCATGCTACAGTTCAAACGCTTCTGATACAAGATTCGAGAAATGGCAGGTAAGTATACCCGAGCTAAATGCAGTTTAAAAGTAGCCTAACCATAACTTTGGTGTATGTTGGAGGCAATCTGCAGGCGATCAGCCAGCAAGGGTTTTAACTTATAGACTACTGTGAGTGGTATCGGTGAGGAAGGCGGGGGATAGAAATAGGATTTCTTACACTTCCTTTGTTTTACGAAGTTTACCAAAGTCTTGACAATACAAAGAGTCTCGATAATTCAGCTTTTTATTGTGTGTAGGCTGCCACGTATTAGTTTCACTTTGGTGGCCAATGCAATTCTCTTTGTGAGGAGGAAGGGCACAAACCAGTCAACCCTCCGCAACAGAATGCCTTTACAGTTTATTATCGTGTAGTGTAGCCTAACTAAACATATGCAATATTAAAAACCTATACATTTATGATAATACTTTACAACAAGGATACAAACAGATGCATAAGTAATGCTCAATAAGAGTTGTATGCAGGATGACTATCTGTGAGTTTATGGGATTAGTTATTGATTTATGGGATTAGTTATTGATTCATGAACCATAAGTCAATGATTTCTACTAATAATTCACATTTGTTATAAAAACGTGTAAAAAACGTTATTATACACTAAGTTGCCAGTTTGGTACACCTAGTTAAAACGGATAGTCTAATTCAACAGCCCTGCAATCATTTTTTTTTTTCATAAAAGTGTTGATCCAACTTTATGATCAGTTTTTGGAGGATGTAGTTTATGGTGCTGTTGGACTGTTGGACCTACTCAAATGTGTCTAATATTTTGCCAACCCTATTCATATCAATGAGGGTATGATAGCATTGGCTATTCCTAAAGTATTATGTAATGTTACAACCTCTGTTGACATCAGAATGTTTGAGTTGCATTTTCCCTCTTCTAGGCGAGCTTGCCAGGGTGAGGCGTGAGTTTGTGGACAAGGTGGACAAAGTAGTGATTAAGCAGCTCCTGGACGACCTTTTAGGTGATGGTGTCTTGAGTGATGGCCAGAAAGACGCCATACTTGAAGAACACAATACTACAGCAGACAAGGCACGCAGTCTCATTGACACAATAAAGAGGAAAGGAGATGTAGCCAGCTTGAAGATGATCGCTCACCTTTACGCAAGAGATCCAACACTTCACTCTGAACTGGGTCTGTCCTGCGGTCAACCTGCGCAGCCGGGTCAGCTGACATATTTCATCCTATTTGACAGTCATGAATACAGATATACACAAAAATAAGTACATCATTTTGAAATTTTTGTTGTTGTTCCCAGCTGCAGAGCAACAGATGAATGAGGTCTGGTCCAAGACACTTATTCCTACCACCGTGGCATTCTGGATGGAGAAAGTGAAGGATGGAAAAGTTAGTCATTCATGAAGGCAATATCAAGTATTTTACATGGTCTTAAATTACAGATTTAACCCCAGCTATCTGCAACAAGTTTCTGTTCAAGAAAGGTGTTGGTAACAAGTGGGAAAATCGTTTTTTTTTATTAAAGTATACAGTGTACATATTTCCAAACATATGATACATTTTGTTATACTTTTTTTCTTTAATTGTTTTTTTCAGACTTACCCTGCAGACAAAAATTCCATCAGGAATCGTGTGGCCCTGCTAATCACTAATATAAAGTTTAAGAGAATAAGTGACAGAAATGGAGCTGACAAAGACGAGGAGAACATGGAGAAACTGCTCAAGGCTCTGGGATACGAGGTGGTGAAATACACAAACCTCACAGGAAAGGTATTTCATTAAAAAAAAAGCAAAATTAAAAAATAAATTCTACGTTGATATAGTGATGCAGTCACTGACTTTTTGTTCTCTCACAGGGAATTGATAATGCTGTAAGGGATTTCTCTGAACATCCAAAACTCAAAGAGACAGACAGTGTGGTGGTGGTTATCATGTCTCATGGGAAACTGGGAAAGGTCCTCGGTTGTGACCATGATTATGAGAACCCAGATGAGTTCCCCATCAACAACATTTACAAACACTTGGACTCAGAGAATTGTCCAGCGCTGCTGAACAAACCCAAGATCATCTTCATCCAGGCCTGCAGAGGAGGTGATCCCCATCTATTCTCACACAACAAACACCAATATAAATGAATTTAGGAGCCTGCTGTTCTTTTTTTTTTACTGTACTTAAAGTATGCCACATGTGTTTCAGGGAATAAAGGATCAGTGCTCGTTAGTGACGGTGCAGGGGTCCGTAATGATGCGTCACAGCCAGGTCCGCCCCTGTGTGCTGATAACGAAAACATCGAGGATGATAATTTGAGATTTGTACACAAAGAAAAAGACTTCACTTGTCTTCTTTCCACCACCCCCGGTCAGTTAATTAAAATATTTTCAGATCTTATTCTACAGCTCATAGAGATACAGAATTAAAATAAACATCAATAATCTGCATTGAAAACTGCTAAGAATAGTTACTTTATGTAATAAAAATGAAGTATGTTTTCTTTTTCTGTGTTTTTTCCTCCAGATACATTATCATACAGACACAGAATTAATGGGTCTTTTCTCATCCAGTACATTGTTGATGTATTCAACACCTTCGCCTGTAAGGAACACATTCACGAGCTTTTCCTAAAAGTAAGTGGAAAGTAATATCAGTTTGTGATGCATTAACACCACATAGCAAGCCGTGATGATGAAGCTCTGGTTTTAGTCTTTTGCTTAATTTAATGCATTGTTTGTTTCAACCACACAGGTCACGCACCGCTTTGAAGAGCAGTTCATTGAAGGCCAGATGCCGAACATGGACAGAGTCTCTCTAACAAAGCACTTCTATTTCTTTCCAGGCCTCTAAGGGCAGGATTCACTGTTGTTTAACACAGATTTGTAGCCACATTTTAAATTATCTTGCAATGTTTTTTGAAGTTAGCTACTTTGTGAAATTGATCAAACTTTTGGATCAATCACTGAATGGGCCTGCCGGGCAAGGGGCCAGTGACTCAAGTGACAGAAAAAATATGCAAATAGACACAAATTGACAACTAATACTCAACCTAGATCTACAAAGATAAAGTTGTGTCGTTTTGTGTCTTTTAGCCCTCATGTTGGCATTGGGTCAAAGTGACCCGTTTTCCTATATTAATGTTCTTTTTAATTCCCCAAAATAACATGATTGATACCACACAACGCTCTTTGGCAAGTACAAATCTCTACTTTCATTCATTTTGAGGTGTCCTATCCAATTTTATACCATTTGGAAAAAGAAATGTAAGAGGTTTCGAAATGGTATTGAGTAAAAGTTGACATATTCCAGTCTGTTATTTTTGTTATCTATATACTGTCTTTTTTTCTTGCTAAAACATGCTGGAAATTTCAATTTCCTTGCGGGAGTTATCCCAAAAGGATTAATAAAGAGAAGTCTAAGTCTGTGATTATCTATCAACATACATTCCTTTAATTTTAGTCCAAATAATTCCTAATTTCTACTTTTCTATCTCAAACATTAGGTATAATTTCCTATTAATGAGGTTTATTGACCATAAATTCCAAAAATAACTGTAAAACTAAAGTTAATAAGTTAGTGTTGAAAACTTCAAAAAAGTGTCAAACATTGAAAAAAAGCATCAAAAGTGTTGAAAAGAAGGACACAAATGTGAGAAAAAGGTAAAAACATTGATAAAAAGCGTCAAAAAGTGTTGATTTTTAATTTTGACAAAAAGACAACACAAGAGTTAGTCTTCGTGTTTTGCTCTTTTGAATTGGGGTGTGTTGGAGCTAAATCCTGCTCCATTCTCAGGGTTCAGTCAATTAGTAGTCAGAAGCATAGATATTGATGTGTGAATCCTTTTATTACATAGGATATCCTGAGACAAAGTTACCTGGATCAAGCTATCACAGCTCTCCCCTTCCTTGTCTCCCTCTGTGGCTCTTGGACCCCTGGTCTTATCCACAAAGGGTGGGGTCTCCAGACCACAGTGATGTGTCTGTGTGCTTTTTTCGTTATCTTTCCACTTGGAATGTGACTGAAAGTTTATGACCCTCAGTTCAGGACTTGCAAAGCAAAAGAGCAGTTGGCTGGAAAAGAGGGACTGAAACCAGAGACAGGATGTGTCTCTAACATCATCAATTCTGCAACAAAATGAACCAGAACATCTTATATTATAAAACAGAAGTATTGCAAATCAACTTAATGTAACAAACAACAAACAAACTATATACTTAAAACAACAAACTTAATGCATGACCAACATGTCTTGATTTATGCTGAAATAATGCTTTTGCCTTTTAGCTTAAATGTATAATGCAAATCACACACAATGTTGCACATACAGTGGGTACGGAAAGTATTCAGACCCCTTTAAATTTTTCACTCTTTGTTTCATTGCAGCCTTTTTCCAAAAATCAAAAAAGTTCATTTTATTTCTCAGTAATGTACACTCAGCAACCCATCTTGACAGAAAAAAACAGAAATTTAGAAATTTTTGCATATTTATTAAAAAACAAAAACTGAAATATCACATGGTCATAAGTATTCAGACCCTTTGCCGTGACCCTCATATGTAACTCAGGTGCTGTCTATTTCTTCTGATCATCCTTGAGATGGTTCTACACCTTCATTGGAGTCCAGCTGTGTTTGATTATACTGATTGGACTTGATTAGGAAAGCCACACACCTGTCTATATAAGACCTTACAGCTCACAGTGCATGTCAGAGCAAATGACAATCATGAGGTCAAAGGAACTGCCTGAAGAGCTCAGAGACAGAATTGTGGCAAGGCACAGATCTGGTCAAGGTTACAAAAAAATTTCTGCTGCACTTAAGGTTCCTAAGAGCACAGTGGCCTCCATAATCCTCAAATGGAAGACGTTTGGGACGACCAGAACCCTTCCCAGAGCTGGCCGTCCGGCCAAACTGAGCTATCGGGGGAGAAGAGCCTTGGTGAGAGAGGCAAAGAAGAACCCAATGGTCACTGTGGCTAAGCTCCAGAGATGCAGTCGGGAGATGGGAGAAAGTTGTAGTAAGTCAACCATCACTGCAGCAATCCACCAGTCGGGGCTTTATGGCAGAGTGGCCCGAAGGAAGCCTCTCCTCAGTGCAAGACACATGAAAGCCCGCATGGAGTTTGCTAAAAAACACCTGAAGGACTCCAAGATGGTGATAAATAAAATCCTCTGGTCTGATGAGACCAAGATAGAACTTTTGGCCTTAATTCTAAGCGGTATGTGTGGAGAAAACCTGGCACTGCTCATCACCTGTCCAATACAGTCTCAACAGTGAAGCATGGTGGTGGCAGCATCATGCTGTGGGGGTGTTTTTCAGCTGCAGGGACAGGACGACTGGTTGCAATCGAGGGAAAGATGAATGCGGCCAAGTACAGGGATATCCTGGACGAAACCTTTTCCAGAGTGCTCTGGACCTCAGACTGGGCCGAAGGTTTACCTTCCAACAAGACAATGACCCTAAGCACACCGCTAAAATAACGAAGGAGTGGCTTCACAACAACTCTGTGGCTGTTCTTGAATGGCCCAGCCAGAGCCCTGACTTAAACCCAATTGAGCATCTCTGGAGAGACCTGAAAATGACTGTCCACCAACGTTTACCATCCAACCTGACAGAACTGGAGAGGATCTGCAAGGAGGAATGGCAGAGGATACCCAAATCCAGATGTGAGAAACTTGTTGCATCTTTCCCAAAACGACTCATGGCTGTATTAGATCAAAAGGGTGCTTCTACTAAATACTGAACAAAGGGTCTGAATACTTATGACCATGTGATATTTCAGTTTTTGTTTTTTAATAAATATGCAAAAATTTCTAAATTTCTGTTTTTTTCTGTCAAGATGGGTTGCTGAGTGTACATTACTGAGAAATAAAATGAACTTTTTTGATTTTTGGAAAAAGGCTGCAATGAAACAAAGAGTGAAAAATGTAAAGGGGTCTGAATACTTTCCGTACCCACTGTATAACATTTTTAAATTCCAACAGGTGGGGGGAATATTACATGAGTCATATAATCTATTCTTGTCTATTTATATTTGTATATATAATTAACTATGTGTAAGCCTTTGAATTAAAGGAACTTAGACATTTTTATCATCTTACATTTAACAAGTTGCTTATTCATGACCGTCATGCAACTAGTCAACAGAATATTTGATGATTGGCTTCACCAGGGTCCTAGTTATTCCATCAAATTTAAAAACACAAATCTAATTTATGAAATCACTTGGATTTTCTATACAGCCAAAGCAACATTGTTTTTCATTTGAAATGTCTTAAAAGTTACCAGACAGCACTGTCATTAACTCAGACACAGTGCCTCTGTTAATCATCAGTACTTTAGCATGAAACATTAATAATTGGGCATAATTAAAAAGCTTGTTTTGATTCTTAATGTGACATTATAACATTGAATGGGCATTTACTGTACTTTTGAAAGTTTTGTCCAGGTAGGACACTAACATTCAGGTTTTCTTGTACAAATAGTTGGTCTAGGCTGGTGCTGTTGTGGGCCTACGCCTATGTCATGCTATGTTATGTCATTTCCAAATAAACTTGACTTAAGTTGATTCCTTGGCTTGTACCTTTGTACCTACATGCACATATAGCTGCAAGCATTTTAACGAGGTCAATTAAAAACATAACATTTAGACTGACAAATCTTTACTCATTAACTAAACCCAATAAAAGCAAACAATGTTTGTGAAGGAACAGAAACATGAGTTAACCAGTAGATGGATAGATTTAAAAAAATAAATGGTACAGTATAAGTAGTGTCAGTGGTATGTGAGGTGGGTACTAAACGGAGGAGTTCAGAGTCCTAAAGGGTAAGAGAAAGAAGTGGTTTGTGAAGGAAAATAGGAAACAGGACATACCCCATCCATGTTGGAAATTCTATAGAGCTGAGTAATCAGAATCAGAATCACCTTTATTTGCCAAGTATGAGGAAACATACGAGGAATTTTACTTTGGAACATCGTTGCTCACAATGCGCTTACACATACAAAACAACCAAACAATATATACACAGAAACAATATAGAGGCATGAGTGCAATGAAGAGTGCAATACAAATTATTTAAATGTGGAGCATAGTGCAAAGGATACTGGGATACATATTACTATGTTATTATATTACAATATTAACAGTATTAACATTATGAAAAGCTCTGGAATAGGGAATGAGAATGATGAATAAATAATAATTAATACGTGAGATATGAGAATGATGAATAAATACTAAATAAGTGAACTAATAAGTGATACCAGTAAACAGGTGCTGTTTAGAGACAGTGTTGCTGGGTTATTGCACAGAATTGAACCTGACACTGTGGGTAGGAAGCATAGACCGTTAATATAATAATATACAGTCTATGGTAGGAAGTCAGCTGTTCATCAGAGAGCTGGCTTGTGGAAAGAAACTGTTCCTGAGTCTGTTGGTTTTGGCGTACAGTGCTCTGTAGCGCCCACCAGAGGGGAGAAGCTGGGACAGGTTGTGTCCAAAGTGAGATGGGTCTGCAGTGATGTTTCCTGCCTGTTTCCTGACTCTAGAAGAGTGTAAGTCATGAACGGAGGGCAAGTTGGCACTGATGATCTTTTCTGCAGTCCTGACTGTCCGTTGTAGTCTGCTCCTGTCCTTTTTGGTGGCAGATCCA
Organism: Etheostoma perlongum; assembly: GCA_026937815.1. Taxonomy (NCBI): domain Eukaryota; kingdom Metazoa; phylum Chordata; class Actinopteri; order Perciformes; family Percidae; genus Etheostoma; species Etheostoma perlongum. The sequence goes on from CM049373.1 coordinate 12,837,650, forward strand.
AACCAGACAGTGATGGACATGCAGAGGACCAACTGGATGATGGCTGTGTAGAAGTGGATCAGAAGCTCTTTAGGCAGGTTGAGCTTCCTGATGTGGCACAGATAGTACATCCTCTGCTGGGCCTTTTTGATGATGGTGTCAGTGTTGGGCTCCCACTTTAGGTCCTGGGATATAGTGGATGCCAGAAACCTGAAGGATTCCACAGCAGACACAGGACTGTTGAGTATGGTGATGGGGGGAAGAGTGTGGGGGGGGGGCTCCTCCTAAAGTCCATGATCATCTCCACAGTTTTGAGCGTGTTAAGCTCAAGGTTGTTCTGACTGCACCAGAGGGCCAGATGATCCACCTCCCGTCTGTAGGCCGACTCATCACGGTCTCAGATGAGGCCAATGGCCGCTGTGTTGTCAGCAAACTTCAGGAGTTTAACAGATGGGTCTCCTGAGGTGCAGTCATTGGTGTAAAGGGAGAAGAGCAGTGGGGAGAGCACACATCCCTGGGGGGCGCCAGTGCTGATAGTCCGTGTGCTGGATGTGATGTTCTCCAGCATCACCTGCTGCCTCCTGTCAGTAAGGAAGTTTGTGATCCACTGGCTGGCACAGTGAGCTGGGAGAATTTGGTGCTGAGGATATCTGGGATGACGGTGAACGCCAAGCTGAAGTCCACGAACAAGCTCTTTGCATATGGGCCTGGAGAGTGTTGCAGGATGTAGTCCCAAGTTGACTGCATTATCCACAGACCTGTTAGCCCTGTAGGCAAACTGCAGGGGGTCCAGCAAGGGGGACTGTGATGTCCTTCAGGTGGGCTAACACCAGTCTTTCAAAGGACTTCATGACTACAGATGTCAGGGCGACAGGCCTGTAGTCATTTAGTCCATAGATGGAGGGTTTTTTGGAGACTGGGATGTCTCTGGGAGCGTTTGAAGCAGGAGGGAACTTCAGATAGCTCCAGAGATCTGTTGAAGATCTGAGTGAAGAGTGAAGGGGGCCAGCTGGTCTGCACAGATTTTTAGGCAGGATGGTGACACACCGTCTGGGCCAGGATCCTTTCTGGTCTTCTGCCTTTGGAAGAGCTGGCGCACATCCACTTCACAGATCGTGAGTGCAGGTGTGGGGCCAGAGGGGGGAGGTGACTGACTGAAGTGTAAGTTGGTGTGGGGGAGGGGTGTGACTGTGGGCTTTTCAAACCTACAGTAAAAACCATCCAGCACGTCATCCAGTCATTGAGGACCAGCAGTGTTGGGGGATAGTCTCCTGTAGTTTCTGCAGGCCTCTCCAAACTGACCGAGGATTGTTGTTTGTAAAGCTGTTTTCCAGCTTATTAGCATAGCTCCTCTTAGCTGCTTTGATCTCTTTGGTCAGTGTGTTCCTGGCCTGGTTAAACAGGACTCTGTCCCCAGCTGGTCACATCAACAAATCAACTCAAATAATCAACAGTCGTATAAAAGAGGTTTGACTGCTTTGTGTTAGTATTATATATCAGAGCTCCGCATGTGGGTGGAATTCTGCAGTAAAAAGACTGAAACTTTGCAAGATACCCTGTGGATATGTCTAATTCAGACTGCCGCTGAAGAAACCCAAGACTATCATTCAGACCTTTTATTAATGTGCAAAAGGAAGCCATGGAAAAAATCTCCAAAAGGAATCAAATGACAGATTAGACATTCGTATAGTATGTCACAAAAAGTTAGATTTTATTTCCAACATTTACACTTTCAAAATAACAGAAAACAAAAAAATGGCATCTGCAAAAGTTTGGGCACAGCTTGGAAACGCTTCTTGTAGACAGCCAAGAGTCTTTCAATTTTTTCAAATCAATTTCTGCGCTTTGTGTCAGTCACTGCTCTTTTAAGGTCTATCCATAGATTTTCAATTATGTTGAGGTCAGGAGATTGTGAAGGCCATGGCAAAACGTTCAGTTTACGCCTCTTGATGTAATCCACTGTGGATTTTGAGGTGTGTTTAGGATCAGTATGCATTTGTAGAAGCCATCCTCTCTTTAACTTCAGCTTTTTCACAGATGGCATCAAGTTAGCGTCCAAAATTTGCTGAAATTTTATTGAATCCATTTTTCCTTCCTTCCTGTCATTTAATGCCTTTTGGAGATTCTTCCATCTTTTCTTGGCTTCTTTATGCACATTAATACACTTTTTTACCTGGGGTTTCCAAACTTTCGAACCCCACTGTAGTTGTAATGGGTTTTTGTTAACTTAGATTGAGCCCTTCATATCTACGTAGGAAGTGTGTCCTCTTTCACGGAGCCGACCAAGCTGCTCGCCATGTTTCTACAGTTGCCCAGGAAGGACAAACCAAACACTGGCTTGGAATGGGAGGGGTGAGGGGTATTTTTATACCGTCAAACCTCATCCTTATTTTACAGAGGAATACAGTATTACCGTGACTACTTAAAAATGATGACATAAGGCTCAGACAGCACCACCAAATTCTTGTGTGATGACAACTTCACATAAGCATTTTTAATAGTTTAATAGTTAATATTTAATCCTTGTCTCCTATATAAGTGCATTGCATTTTTTTAATGATGGTATTGAAAATTATACTGTTGCTATTTTTAAGACCCTGCGGTATACCATATTACCACCCAACCCTATTTTAAAATCAACACTTCTTCTACTTCTACAAAAAACAATGTTGCCTTTACTAAAACTCTATAGAGTTGGTGACTAGTGCAAAGTTTTCACAGAGTCAGAACGTGATGAGAAGAACCAAGATTTCCTTTTAATGGACTTAAACATCATCTCTTTAAATGCACTTATGTAAAGTAACGGACATACTCTGAAGGGAATTTTTCAGACAATCTTTACTTGAAAAAACAAAACGAACGTAAAGAAAACCAAACCATTTTATCACAATACACCACGAAGGCAGCAAGTTGAGTATGCAACATGGTTACATGTTTGCAGTCTCTGTGCATGTCTGAAAACAGAAATGAGAGTTTTTTTTACACGGCTACTTTGAGTTCATGCTGGCACTTTCACTGACTCATGTTCACTCTATTAATTAATCAAATTAACAGTGAAGTAGCTTGACAAAGAATATGCTTAAAGCTCGGGTTTATAAAAAGGCATAAAACAACAGTTTGTCACGTACAGACCAGAATTATCAATCCAAACCTGACTGGACTCAATTTTAACATCTTATTTGAACACAATGGCAGTGTTAGATAGCTTTATATCAGTTTACAGTTTCATACAAAACAAAGACACAGGTGGCTAATAACAAGCACTCATGTTTTCATCCCACAACTCACACTCACATTCAAACATGTAGCTACAAATAAACACACATATATCAATTCAATTTCAATTTCAATTTCAATTTATTTATAGTATCAATTCACAACAAGAGTTATCTCAAGACACTTTACAGATAGAGTAGGTCTAGACCACACTCCAGAATTCACAAGGACCCAACAGTGTCCTCCAGAGCAAGCAACAGTGCGACAGTGGCGAGGAAAAACTTCCTTTTAGGCAGAAACCTCGGTCAGACCCAGGCTCTTGGTAGGCGGTGTCTGACAGGCCGGTTGGGGTTAGAATGAAAAGTGGCAGTTACAATCATCCTATCCTCTTCCCCATGCTCACGCAACACTGGAGCAGCCGGCCAGAAATGCTGCACAACTGGTAAGGCCAGATGAAGTTTAGTACAATAGCATGGCTTCCGTGAACTACTAGATATGACATAACAAAATGGTTGGCAGTGTGATGAGCTAACTATCCAACATGTCGTCCGTCCCCTTTGCATTAGAAAACAAAAATACAGGTTCCTGGATAGCTCAGTTGGTAGAGCAGGTGCCTATATGTAGAGGTTAACTTCTCAATGCAGTGGGCCCAGGTTTGACTCTGACCTGCGGCCCTTTGGTGCAAGTCATTCCCCTTCAAAGGGGAGATCTCCCCTTTTATTTCTTCAGCTGTCCTGTCAATAAAGGCCTATAAATGCCCAAAGAAATAATCTTTAAAGAAAACAACACTTTACACTGAAGAAAATCATGCAGGGCTATTGATGGGAGGTAGAGGACATCAGAGAGAGAACGTCAAAAGAAAAGATAAAGTAAATAAAGATATACAGTAGATCTATAGATAATGTGGCTTTAAAAAAACACTGCAGATTAGTGGCCAATAACTTTGCCTGTACAACACAAAATAGACATCACAACTGAATAAATGTCATATTTGGAAGTTGGAATGTATTAGTATAGTGTTACATATTTAGTAAATTCAGGAATTCACTTTTGGAAACATCTTATCGTTGACAACACTCAACACTCAGATAAACAGTTTGCAGCACCACACATTTACAAAATAGCAACTCATGCGAAAACACCTCTGGCCCTGTATACCGTGTGTAAAATATGTCGTACAATATAATGCACCTAGATTGCATTTATGAAAACACGAAACTAAAAATGTAAATCTGTTGTATCTTTGCTCCATTGTGCGTCTGCGGATGTGTGTCTGTGACACTGTAGTGTCAAGTGTTAACAAGAACAGAAAAACAGTCATCAATGGCAGCAAATGGGGAGCAGAGGAAAACATGTTAGAGATATGACATTACTTTAATACGTTACAATATATATAATAATCCAAACAAAATGCAGTTTAGAAGAAAAGCAGAAGGCAATATTAGATTTTATTATAGCTGGGTTATGATGTTGTTGGAGTGTGACTGTTATTTAGAAGCATTTCCATATCCTCTACTTTTTGAACCATAAATGGTTGGTTCCTGCATTTTGATCATATCACATCAAACAACATACAGTACATTCACACATGCCACAAACGTGATGGTTCTCATATTTAAAGCCACTATGTTAAGAATATGGGAATTCTCAATATGGGCGCCATCTGGTGGCAACAAAGAGTGTAGCGTGGCAGAGAGCAATGCATGGAGCTACCTCCTGAAATAATAAGATACGACAGAGCCAATGTTCACATGGATTTTCATGCAAAAATCTACACAGTGGCTTTAAAGGTAAATTGCAAAAGATGTCTTTTGAGCATGCATTCCTCCACATTCATAAACAGCCAATGTCCAACTTGTGGAATCAAATGTTTTCATCAATTCTTAAAGGAATAGTTTAGCATTTTGGCAGCCAATAGTTAAATGAGAGGACTGATACTGTTCTCATTTATGGTAAAAAAAAGAAGTTGGAGCCAGCAGCTGGTTAGCTTAGCTTAGCATAAAGTGAGTAACAGGGAAAGGCATCCAGGGTTTCCACCTTGATTGAGGTTGCTGTACCCGTTGCTGTCGGTGTTTTGATTCTGGGTGACCTGTCATACATTCAGCTCTCTAGGCCTCAAAACATGCTGCGCTTGCTGGACTTACAGCTAATAAGAAAATTATTGTAACCTGCTGGAAACCACCTCATGACTTGTCTGCACATACATGGATCCTTTTTTTTTTGGATGTACAGCTCGCATTAATGGAGCCCCAGGAAAGACTTTGGACACTTGGCTCCACATTGCTGAGTCCTTGAAGTCCCTGTTATAAATTTGTGCTTCAGCCTTTACTTCTGTTTGTGATGGGTCCCTTGTCTTGTGTCTATCTGTGTATCTGTATATATTATGTATGTGTTTGTTAATGTCTGTTTTCTGCATGTATTATTTGTAAGCTGTGGACGTCACTCTTTCTGTTGCGTTCTTTTTATGTTTTCCTCCTTCCCGTTTTTCCTCTCTATTTTTTGGCCCTGGAACATTTTCTTATGTCCCAGTTTTTGCTTGTAATTGTTTTGAATTTCTAAAATAAAAATAAAGAAATTTGATCACAAAAAGGAGTAACAAGGAAACAGCTAGCCTGGCTCTGTCCACAGTTAACTAAATCTGCCTACCAGAACCTTTTAAACTCACTAATGTTTCATCTTGTTTAATTCATACAAAAATTGGTTTTTAAAAACATTGGTCACAAATTGGGTTGTAAAAACAAATTGCATTGTAAAAACATTTTGTTGCCTATTTATCCCAGTGGCTACTCAAGGTACTACAACAGCAAAATCCTGTGAAGCCCAAAACACATGTTATCTTTGTGTTATACATAATCAGGTTTAATATCTGTAAAACTTTCTCAAAAAGTTATTTTTATGTGCCTAACATCAAAAGTCACTGCTCTAGGCCAAGAAATAGCCCAGAACAACACCCATAAAATCACAATATTTTCATTTTTATCAATCCTCTCACCTAATTCCTGGAAAACAATAATGTGTATTTCTTATATGGTAGAAGTATTCCTTTAATGCTTAAAACAAGATGAAGTTAATTACTTTGTTAGAATGATCAAGGACGAAAACATTATTGGGATCAATGTTACTTACATCTGTAAGTATGTGAGAGGCTGGCTGTTTATGAACTATGCTATAGTATGTCTTTGATTTAACACACGTTTGTTTAGATTGACATAACCACCTTTCTACAGCTTTGTGTTTGTAGAAAAACATGCAAAGCTGCTCAGCAGACTGCAGAACATGCACGCTACAAATGTACACTGTGTGAATCATGACGCAGACACAAAGCATGAGTTAGTTCCAAAAGACTTTTGACTGTAAAGAAGGTTTAGAAAACATATTAAAGAATGTATGTAAAAGTTATTGTTAAATATTTGAGTGCACAGGGCATTTATGCAAGCCTGCTTTATACTTCATGAGCAGTTCTGGACTGCACAATATATAGACCCCACTATATAGTATATATTAACTGCCGAATGTATGACCCTAAGAAACAGGCATCACGTCCTGCCCTTTCTGCTCTGTAGGGATATCTTAGAGTCCTAACTCTTGGGGTGGCAGTAGCTCAGTCCGTAGGTTGGGAACTGGTAGGTCACTGGTTCAAGTCCCCGTATGGTTCAAGTCCCCGTATGGACCAAAAAGTACGGAGTTTGAATTGGTGGCTGGAGAGATGGTACGTTGTCATGAGCTGTATCTTGTACATTTATTATTAGGTATGTGTATGCACCTTTATGTAATCTGGTGGGAAAAATAAGATACGATATTCCTTTATTTGTCCCACAATGGGAAAATTCCAATGTTACAGCAGCAAAGTGGATAGAGAAAAAAAACACTAAGTTAGGAAAGTAATAAAAAAATACTAAAAACACTATGTACACTGAAAAAACAGTAAGAATCTACAAACAACAGATAACACAAATTGTAGCAGCAGCAGCAGTTGCACAAGTTGGGTAATAGATTGCACAGTGAATATGGAATGGTATTGCACAATAATTATTGCACATGGTTTTATATATTCATTAATTATTATTATCGATGCCGAGAATTTTAACATACTAAAATTTAAAACAAGATCATACCAAACAAATATCTGTTTGCGTATCCCTGTGTATGCAAACTGTTCTAATTTTTTATAATGGCCACCCGAGTGTCCTGGTTGAAGCATCATTAAAACAAGAAATAAAACACAAATACTCTTTCAAACAACATTATTAGAGAGGGCAGGACTTCAGAGAGTTACAGTAAAAAATAAGAACGAGCAAAAAGAAAATAACAGTAAAAAAAAAAGCAAAGCTCAAAGGCTGGAGTAACATAACAGGCAGCATGCAGCTTTCACACGTAGCCTACTACTGATCATTGTAATGTATATATAAAAATGTTTCACTTGTATGTATGAGAGCGTTTCAGTAGTGTGTGCGAGCAAATTTTTCTCTAGTTGTTTATGTGAGAGTGTTTTAGTAGCGTATGTAAGAGAGCATTTCACATGTGTTTGTGAGAGGTAGACTAATTCTGAATAATGTCCCTGACGGCGCCTCATAGCGACATCGTTACCATCTCACACATTGTCACGCAACCGCCGCTGCCCGCAGGCTGTCGGAAGCTGGGGAGAGCTCATGTGCAACTTTCTTTTTCTCATGCTACAGTTCAAACACTTCTGATACAAGATTCGAGAAATGGCAGGTAAGTGTACCCGAGCTAAATGCAGTTTAAAAGTAGCCTAACCATAACTTTGGTGTATGTTGGAGGCAATCTGCAGCCGATCAGCCAGCAAGGGTTTTAACTTATAGACTACTGTGAGTGGTATCGGTGAGGAAGGCGGGGGATAGAAATAGGATTTCTTACACTTCCTTTGTTTTACGAAGTTTACCAAAGTCTTGACAATACCAAGAGTCTCGATAATTCAGCTTTTTATTGTGTGTAGGCTGCCACGTATTAGTTTCACTTTGGTGGCCAATGCAATTCTCTTTGTGAGGAGGAAGGACACAAACCAGTCAACCCTCCGCAACAGAATGCCTTTACAGTTTATTATCGTGTAGTGTAGCCTAACTAAACAGATTAAAAACCTATCCATTTATGATAATACTTTACAACAAGGATACAAACAGATGCATAAGTAATGCTCAATAACAGTTGTATGCAGGATGACTATCTGTGAGTTTATGGAATTAGTTATTGATTTATGGGATTAGTTATTGATTCATGAACCATAAGTCAATGATTTCTACTAATAATTCACATTTGTTATAAAAACGTGTTAAAAACGTTATTATACACAAAGTTGCCAGTTTACTAGGTACATCTAGATAAAACGGATACAGTCTAATGCAACAGCCCTGCAATCATTTTTTTTTATAAACGTGTTGATCCAACTTTATGATCAGTTTTGGAGGATGTAGTTTATGGTGCTGTTAGACCTACTCAAATGTGTCTCTAATATTTTCCAACCCTATTCTTATTAATGAGGTTATGATAGCATTGGCTATTCCTAAAGTATTATGTAATGTTACAACCTCTGTTGACATCAGAATTTTTGAGTTGCATTTTCCCTCTTCTAGGCGAGCTTGCCAGGGTGAGGCGTGAGTTTGTGGACAAGGTGGACAAAGTAGTGATTAAGCAGCTCCTGGACGACCTTTTAGGTGATGGTTCCTTGAGTGATGGCCAGAAAGACGCCATACTTGAAGAAAACAATACTACAGCAGACAAGGCACGCAGTCTCATTGACACAATAAAGAAGAAAGGAGATGTAGCCAGCTTGAAGATGATCGCTCACCTTTACGCAAGAGATCCAACACTTCACTCTGAACTGGGTCTGTCCTGCGGTCAACCTGCGCAGCCGGGTCAGCTGACATAACATTGAATGGGCATTTACTGCTTTAATTTTGTAAGTTTTGTCCAGGTAGGACACTAACATTCAGAACTATGATATTTTCAAATGGTTTTCTTGTACGAATAGTTGGGCTAGGCTGGGGATGTCTGCTGTTGTGGGCCTACGACTATGTCATGCTCTTTTACTTTATGTGTGTCAATGAGTTATCCAAATAAACTTGACTTAAGTTGATTCTTTGGCTTGTACCTTTGTAATGCACATACAGCTGCAAGCATTTTAACGAGGTCAATTAAAAACATTACATTTAGACTCATTAACTAAACCCAATAAAAGCAAACTATGTTTGTGAAGAAAAAGAAACATGAGTTAACCAGTAGATGGATAAATAAAAAAATAAAAAAATTGGTACAGTATATTATTCTAAGTAGCACAAATACATAAATGGACAAGAGCAGATGATCAGGGTAATGCGTGTCAGTGGTATGTGAGGAGGGTACTACACGGAGGAGTTCAGAGTCCTGAAGGGTAGGAGAAAGAAGTGGTTTATGAAGGAAAATAGGAAACAGGACACACCCCAACCATGTTGGAAATTATATCAAGCTGAGTAATCAGAGTCAGAATCTCCTATATTTGCCAGGTATGAGGAAACATACGAGGAATTTTACTTTGGAACATCGTTGCTCACAATGCGCTTACACATACAAAACAACCAAACAATATATACACACACAAATATATACATACTCTAAACAGAAACAATATAGATGCATGAGTGCAATGAAGTGTGCAATACAAATTATTTAAATGTGGAGCATAGTGCAAAGGATACTGGGCTAAATATTATTATGTTATTATATTACAATATGAACAGTATTAACATTATGAACAGCTCTGGAATAGGGAATGAGAATGATGAATAAATAACAAATAATAATTTATACGTGAGATATCAGAATGATGAATAAATACTAAATAAGTGAAATAATAAGTGGAACCAATAAACAGGTGGTGTTTAGAGACAGTGTTGCTGGGTTATTGTACAGAATTGAACCTGACACTGTGGGTAGGAAGTCAGCTGTTCATCAGAGTGATGGCTTGTGGGTAGAAACTCTTCCTAAATCTGTTGGTTTTGGCGTACAGTGCTCTGTAGCGCCTACCACAGGGGAGAAGCTGGGACAGGTTGTGTCCGAGGTGAGATGGGTCTACAGTGGTTCCTGCCCATTTCCTGACTCTGGAAGATTATAAGTCATGAACGAAGGGCAGGTTGGCACCGATGATCTTTTCTGAAGTCCTGACTGTCCGTTGTAGTCTGCTCCTGTCCTTTTTGGTGGCAGATCCAAACCAGACAGCAATGGACGTGCAGAGGACAGACCGGATGATGGCTGTTTAGAAGTGGACCTGCGGCTCCTTAGGCAGGTTGAGCTTCCTGAGCTGGCGCAGGAAGTACATCCTCTGCTGGGCCTTTTTGATGATGGTGTCAGTGTTGGGATCCTACTTTAGGTCCTAGGTTGCTGTACCCGTTGCTGTTGGTGTTTTGATCCTGGGTGACCTGTCATACATTCAGCTCTCCAGGGCTCAAAAACATGCTGCGTTTGCTGGACTTACAGCTAATACGAAAAGTATTGTAACCTGCTGGAAACCACCTCATGACTTGTCTGCTCATACATGGATCCTTTCTTTTTTGGATGTGCAGCTCGCATTAATGGAGCCCCAGGAAAGACTTTGGACACTTGGCTCCACATTGCTGAGTCCTTGAAGTCCCTGTTATAAATTTGTGCTTCAGCCTTTACTTCTGTATGCTTTTGTGATTGGTCCCTTGTCTTGTGTCTGTCTGTGTGAGTGTCTGTATTATGTATGTGTTTGTTAATGTCTGTTTTCTGCATGTAATATTTGTAAGCTGTGGATGTCACTCTTTCTGTTACGTTCTTCTTATGTTTTCGTCTTTTTTTTCTCTCTTTTTTTGGCCCTGGAACACTTTCTTGTCCCTGTTTTTGCTTGTAATTGTTCTGAATTTCTAAAATAAAAATAAAGAAATTTGAGCACAAAAAAGAGTTTCAGGGAAACACCTAGCCTGGCTCTGTCCACAGTTAACTAAATCTGCCTACCAGAACCTCTTAAACTCACTAATGTTTCATCTTGTTTAATCCATACAAAAATTGTTTTTTAAAAACATTGGTCACAAATTGGGTCGTAAAAACAACTTGCATTGTAAAACCATTTTGTTGCCAATTTATCCCAGTGGCTACTCAAGGTACTACTACAAAATCCAGTGAAGCCCAAAACGCATGTTATCTTTGTGTTATACATAATCAGGTTTAATATCTGTAACACTTTCTCAAAAAGTTATTTTATGTCATCAAAAGTCACTGCTCTACGCCAGGAAATAGTCCAGAATAACACCCATAAAATCACAATTTTTTCATTTTATCAATCCTCTCACCTAATTCCTGGAAAACAATAATGTGTATTTCTTATATGGTAGAAGTATTCCTTTATGCTTAAAACAAGATGAAGTTAATAACTTTGTTACCGTAACCAAGGACGATAGTACAAAGGATACTGGGCTAAATATTATTATGTTATTATATTACAATATGAACAGTATTAACATTATGAAAAGCTCTGTAATAGGGAATGAGAATGATGAATAAATAACAAATAATAAGTGGGAAATGACAATGGGAATGATGTGTAAATAGTAAATAATAATTAATACGTGAGATATGAGAATGATGAATAAATACTAAATAAGTGAACTAATAAGTGATACCAGTAAACAGGTGCTGTTTAGAGACAGTGTTGCTGGGTTATTGCACAGAATTGAACCTGACACTGTGGGTAGGAAGTCAGCTGTTCGTTAGAGAGCTGGCTTGTGGAAAGAAACTCTTCCTGAGTCTGTTGGTTTTGGCGTACAGTGCTCTGTAGCGCCTACCAGAGGGGAGAAGCTGTGTAGAAGTGGATCAGCAGCTCCTTAGGCAGGTTGAGCTTCCTGATGCTGCGCAGGTAGTACATCCTCTGCTGGGCCTTTTTGATGATGGTGTCAGTGTTGGGCTCCCACTTTAGGTCCTGGGATATAGTGGATGCCAGAAACCTGAAGGATTCCGCAGCAGACACAGGACTGTTGAGTATGGTGATGGGGGGAAGAGTGGGGGGGGGGGTTCCTCCTAAAGTCCTTGATCATCTCCACAGTTTTGAGCGTGTTAAGCTCCAGGTTGTTCTGACTGCACCAGAGGGCCAGATAATCCGCCTCCCTTCTGTAGGCCGACTCATCACCGTCTCAGATGAGGCCAATGACCACTGTGTTGTCAGCGAACTTTAGGAGTTTAACAGATGGGTCTCCTGAGGTGCAGTCATTGGTGTAAAGGGAGAAGAGCAGTGGGGAGAGCACACATCCCTGGGGGGGTGCCAGTGCTGATAGTCCGTGTGCTGGATGTGATGTCCCCCAACATCACCTGCTGCCTCCTGTCAGTCAGGAAGTTTGTGATCCACTGGCTGGCACAGTGAGCTGGGAGAGTTTGGTGCTAAGGATGTCTGGGATGACGGGGAACGCCAAGCTGAAGTCCACGAACAAGATCCTTGCATATGAGCCTGGAGAGTGTTGCAGGATGTAGTCCCAAGTTGACTGCATTATCCACAGACCTGTTAGCCCTGTAGGCAAACTGCAGGGGGTCCAGCAAGGGGGACTGTGATGTCCTTCAGGTGGGCCAACACCAGTCTTTCAAAGGACTTCATGACTACAGATGTCAGGGTGACAGATCTGCAGTCATTTAGTCTAGAGATGGAGGTTTTTTTGGGGACTGGGATGATTGTGGAGCGTTTGAAGCAGGAGGGAACTTCAGATAGCTCCAGAGATCTGTTGAAGATCTGAGTGAAGATGGGGGCCAGCTGGTCTCCACAGATTTTCAGGCAGGATGGTGACACACCGTCTGGGCCAGGAGCCTTTCTGGTCTTCTGCCTTTGGAAGAGCTGGCGCACATCCACTTCACAGATCGTGAGTGCAGGTGTGGGGCCAGAGGGGGGGAGGTGACTGACTGAAGTGTAAGTTGGTGTGGGGGAGGGGTGTGACTGTGGGCTTTTCAAACCTACAGTAAAAACCATCCAGCACGTCATCCAGTCGTTGAGGACCAGCAGTGTTGGGGGATAGTCTCCTGTAGTTTGTGAGTGTCTGCAGGCCTCTCCACACTGACCGAGGATCGTTGTTTGTAAAGCTGTTTTCCAGCTTATTAGCATAGCTCCTCTTAGCTGCTTTGATCTCTTTGGTCAGTGTGTTCCTGGCCTGGTTAAACAGGACTCTGTCCCCAGCTGGTCACATCAACAAATCAACTCAAGTAATCAACAGTTGTATAAAAGAGGTTTGACTGCTTTGTGTTAGTATTATATGTCAGAGCTCCGCATGTGGGTGGAATTCTGCAGTAAAAAGACTGAAACTTTGCAAGATACCCTGTGGATATGTCTAATTCAGACTGCCGCTGAACAAACCCAAGACTATGATTCAGGCCTTTTATTAATGTGCATAAGGAAGCCATGGAAAAAAATCTCCAAAAGGCATCAAATGACAGATTAGACATCAGACCTTTTTGTGACATTTGTATGTCACAAAAAGTTAGATTTTATTTCCATCATTTACACTTTCAAAATAACAGAAAAACCAAAAAATGGCATCTGCAAAAGTGTGGGCACCCTGCAGAGTTATTACCTTGTGCACCCCCCCCCCCCTTTGGCAAGTATCACAGCTTGGAAACGCTTCTTGTAGCCAGCCAAGAGTCTTTCAATTCTTTCAATTCAATTTCTGGGCTGTCTGTCACTCACTGTTCTTTTAAGGTCTATCCATAGATTTTCAGTTATGTTGAGGTCAGGAGATTGTGAAGGCCATGGCACAACCTTCAGTTTACGCTTCTTAATGTAATCCACTGTGGATTTTGAGGTGTGTTTAGGATCATTATCCATTTGTAGAAGCCATCCTCTCTTTAACTTTAGCTTTTTCACAGATGGCATCAAGTTAGCGTCCAAAATTTGCTGAAATTTTATTGAATCCAGTTTTCCTTCCTTCCTTCCATTTTTTTGTTTTCTGTTATTTTGAAAGTGTAAATGATGGAAATAAAATCTCATTTTTTGTGACATATTATTTGAATGTCTAATCTGTCATTTGATGCCTTTTGGAGATTTTTCCATCTTTTCTTGGCTTCTTTATGCACATCAATACACTTTTTTACCTGGGGTGCCCAAACTTTTGAACCCCACTGTAGTTGTAATGTGTTTTTGTTAACTTAGATTGAGTCCTTCATATCTACGTAGGAAGTGTGTCCTCTTTCACGGAACCGACCAAGCTGCTCGCCATGTTTCTACAGTTCCCCAGGACGGACAAACCAAACACTGGCTTTTTGCACCATAGGTTCTACTACACTCTTGGAATGGGAGGGGTGAGGGGTATTCAGTTGGTTGTAATCTGCAACAGAAACACTAACTACCACTTAATAGTACAGGGTGGTTATTTAAGTGAGATTTTAAATTAGAGTTGGGCGGTATCCAAATTTTTATACGATGGTATTGAAAATGATACCGTTGCTATTTTTAAGACCCTGGGGTATACCATATTACCACCCTATTTTAAAATCAACACTTCTTCTACTTCTACAAAAAACAATGTTGCCTTTACTAAAACTCTATAGAGTTGGTGACTAGTGCAAAGTTTTCATGACTTTGAGTCAGAACGGCCACAGTGATGAGAAGAACCAAGATTTTCCGTTTAATGGACTTAAACATCGTCTCTTTAAATGCACTTATGTAAAGTAACGGACATACTCTGAAGAGAATTTTCCAGACAATCTTTTCTTGAAAAAACAAAACGAACGTAAAGAAAACCAAACCATTTCATCACAATACACCACAAAGGCAACAAGTTGAGTAGGCAACATGGTAACATGTTTGCAGTCTCTGTGCATGTCTGAAAACAGAAATGAGAGTTTTTTTTACACGGCTACTTTGAGTTCATGCTGACACTTTCACTGACTCATGTTCACTCATGAAAATGAACAGTGAAGTAGCTCAACAAAGAATATGCTTAAAGTTCAGGTATCTAAAAAGACATAAAACAACAGTTTGTCACTTACAGACCAGAATTATCAATCCAAACCTGACTAGACTCAATTTTAACATCTTATTTGAACATACTGGCAGTGTTAGATAGCTTTATATCAGTTTACAGTTTTATACAAAACAAAGACACAGGTGGCTAATAACAAGCACTCATGTTTTCATCCCACGACTCACACACGTTCAAACATGTAGCTACAAATAAACACATATATCCTCTTCCCCATGCTCACGCAACACTGGAGCAGCCGGCCAGAAATGCTGCACAACTGGTAAGACCAGATGAAGTTTAGTACAATAGCATGGCTTCCGTAAACTACAAGATATCACATAACAAAATGGTTGGCAGTGTGATGATTTAACTATCCAACATGTCTTCTGTGTCCTTTGCATTAGAAAACAAAAATACAGGTTTCTGGATAGCTCAGTTGGTAGAGCAGGTGACTTTATATAGAGGCTAACTTCTCAATGCAGTGGGCCATGGTTTGACTTTGACCTGCAGCCCTTTGGTGCAAGTCATTCCCCTACAAAGAGGAGATCTCCCCTTTTATTTCTTCAGCTGTCCTGTCAATAAAGGCCTAAAAATGCCCCAAAAAATAATCTTTAAAAAAACACCACTTTACAGTGAAAAGGCTTTTGATGGGAGGTAGAAGACATCAGAGAACGTCAAAAGAAAAGATAAAGTAAATAAAGATATATAGTAGTTCTATAGATAATGTGGCTTTAAAAAAACACTGCAGATTAGTGGCCAATAACTTTGCCTGTACAACACAAAATAGACATCACAATTGAATAAATGTCATATTTGGAAGTTGGAATGTATTAGTATAGTGTTACATATTTAGTACATTTTCAGTTTCAGTTTTCTAGACAACTGCTTAGAACAAGCCATGGAGCTGCTTGTTGGGGCAAGGTCAGATGAGTCTGGGCATTTAAAACCTTAAGATTGACATCACCTGGTCTTTCCAGACGATGATTGAGAAAAATCCGTGAGACTGTCAAGTCTCAGATTTCCAAAGGGGGCGTTGCATGCTAGAAACTCTGCAGGGTGCCCAAACTTTTGCAGACGCCATTTTTTTGTTTTCTGTTATTTTGAAAGTGTAAATGATGGAAATGAAATCCAACTTTTTTGTGACATATTATACGAATGTCTAATCTGTCATTTGATGCCTTTTGGAGATTTTTCCATCTTTTCTTGGCTTCTTTATGCACATTAATAAAAAAAAATTACCTGGGGTTTTCCAAACTTTCGAACCCCACTGTAGCTGTAATGTGTTTTTGTTAACTTAGATTGAGCCCTTCATATCTACGTAGGAAGTGTGTCCTCTTTCACGGAGCCGACCAAGCTGCTCGCCATGTTTCTACAGTTACCCAGGACGGACAAACCAAACACTGGCTTTCCACACCATAGGTTCTACTACACTCTTGGGAGGGGTGAGGGGTATTCAGTTGGTTGCAATCTGCAACAGAACCGCTAAATACCACTTAATAGTACACCCTGGTTATTTAAGTGAGATTTTAAATTAGAGTTGGGTGGTATCCAAATTTATATACCGTCAACTTCCTCCTTACTTTACCGCGGAATACAGTATTACCATGACTAATTATAAATGATGACGTAAGGCTCAGACGGCACCACCAAATCCCCCCCCCCCTCCACCCGACTGACATGTGATGACAACTTCTGATAAGCATTTTTAGCCATTAAATAAATTATAGTTAATATTTAATCCATGTCTCCTATATAACAGCATTGCATTTTGTTAATGATGGTATTGAAAATGATACCGTTGCTTTTTTTAAGATGCGGTATACCATATTACCACCCAACCCTATTTTAAAATCAACACTTCTTCTACTTCTACAAAAAACAATGTTGCCTTTACTAAAACTCTATAGAGTTGGTGATCAATGCAAGGTTTTCATGACTGAGAGTCAGAACGGCCACAATGATGAGAAGAACCAAGATTTTCCGTTTAATGGACTTAAACATCATCTCTTTAAATGCACTTATGTAAAGTAACGTACATACTCTGAAGGGAATTTTTCAGACAATCTTTACTTAAAAAAACAAAACGAACGTAAAGAAAACCAAACCATTTCATCACAATACACCACAAAGGCAACAAGTTGAGTAGGCAACATGGTAACATGTTTGCAGTCTTTGTGCATGTCTGAAAACAGAAATGAGAGGTTTTTTTACACGGCTACTTTGAGTTCATGCTGACACTTTCACTGACTCATGTTGACTCATGAAAATGAACAGTGAAGTAGCTCAACAAAGAATATGCTTAAAGCTCAGGTTTATAAAAAGACATAAAACAACAGTTTGTCACTTACAGACTAGAATTATCAATCCAAACCTGACTAGACTCAATTTTAACATCTTATTTGAACATACTGGCAGTGTTAGATAGCTTTATATCAGTTTACAGTTTTATACAAAACAAAGACACAGGTGGCTAATAACAAGCACTCATATTTTCATCCCACGACTCACACACGTTCAAACATGTAGCTACAAATAAACACACATATATCCTCTTCCCCATGCTCACGCAACACTGGAGCAGCCGGCCAGAAATGCTGCACAACTGGTAAGGCCAGATGAAGTTTAGTACAATAGCATGGCTTCCGTGAACTACAAGATATGACATACTGTAAGAAAATGGTTGGCAGTGTGAGGGGCTAACTATCCAACATGTCGTCTGTCCCCTTTGCAATAGAAAACAAAAAAAAGGTTCCTGGATAGCTCAGTTGGTAGAGTGGGTGCCCATATATAGAGATTTACTTCTCAATGCAGTGGGCCCGGGTTTGACTCTGACCTGCAGCCCTTTGGTGCAAGTCATTTCCCTTCAAAGAGGAGATCTCCCCTTTTATTTCTTCAGCTGTCCTGTCAATAAAGGCCTAAAAAATGCCCAAAAAAATAATCTTTAAAAAAAACACCACTTTACAGTGAACTAAACCATGCAGGGCTTTTGATGGGAGGTAGAGGACATCAGAGAGAGAACGTCAAAAGAAAAGATAGAGTAAATAAAGATATATAGTAGATCTATAGATAATGTGGCTTTAAAAAAACACTGCAGATTAGTGGCCAATAACTTTGCCTGTACAACACAAAACAGACATCACAACTGAATACATTTCATATTTGGAAGTTGGAATGTATTAGTATAGTGTTACATATTTAGTAAATTCAGGAATTCACTTTTGGAAACATCTTATCGTTGAAAACTAGTGAATAACCCTTTTTATGAACTGTAAACCGGTTGTTCCCAGTTGTTCTTGTCTGTCTTATTTGCTTTTAGCCGGGGGTTACATGAGACGATCAATACCACTCTCATGGAGCCAGCAGCTGGTTAACTTAGAATAAAGACTGGAAACAGGGGGAGCAGCCTGTCTGGCTCTGTCCAAAGGTAACAGAAAACACCCAGCTCCTCTAAAGCTCACTAAATAACATTTCTTGTGTAATCCAATCAAACATTTTGTGGGGTTTATGGATGTATTACTAAGAGAGCTGGAATTTACATTTGTACCACTACCATTTTGCACGGTTCACGTGGGACATTTCAGTAATTAATAGCAGCGACAAAGATTCTGGTATTGTGTGTGTGTGAGTGTGTGTGTGTGTGTGTGGTCCTGGTCCTATTGTAGCGGCAACTACCATAGAGGTGGAGCCTTAACCCTGTCACTCATTTGTCCTACTTTTGAGAAAATAACAAAAAGGTCTGCTTTTTGATACATTACCTTGTTAGTTTAATACTTATTGGCTAAAAATGTGTGTCAAAAAAGCTGTGTCAAAATAAGTAATTTCATTGGTAACATTTCCATCGTGACCTATCAACACATGGCTAATTTTAATTGATTTTCCACAACACATGCTCACCAGTTGCACCACCAAGCTGTCAATCAAGCTCTCAGCGACAGAGAACATAACACCGCTTGTTGGACTGAAATTCTGAAAATGCTCATACTTATACGTACAAGCAAAGCCTATACATCTGAAACAGAAGTTGCTGTATTTTTTACCCTTTATCTTTCCAGATACAAACATTAAGAACAGTTTCTGTGTGATGTTTCTTAGACTTATGTAATTTGAATTGAAGGGCACGTTGTCATGAGCTGTATCTTGAACATTTATTTATGCTATGTGGTATGTGTATGCACCTTTATATAATCTGGTGGGAAAAATAAGATAAGATGTTCCTTTATTTGTCCCACAATGGGAAAATTCCAATGTTACAGCTGCAAAGTGGATAGAGGAAAATAACAGTAAGTTAGGAAAGTAATAAAAAATGAGAAAAAAACACTATGTACAATGGAAAAGTGGTAATCGGAGCACTGGGGGCTGTGACCCCCAAACTGGGAGAGTGGCTCCAGCAGATTCCAGGTGCAACATCAGAGGTCTCTGTCCAGAAGAGTGCAGTCCTAGGAACAGCTACTGCGCAGAACCCTCAAACTCCCAGGCCTCTGGTAGAGGACCCGAGCTTGAGGATGACACATACCACTCCACAAGGGGTGAGAGGGGGATTTTTAATTTTTATTTATTAATTATTATTATCGATGCCGAGAATTTTAACATATTAAAATTTAAAATAGGATACTACCTAACAAATATCTGTTTGCATATCCCTCTGTATGCAAAGTGTTCTCATTTTTTATAATGGCAACCCTAGTGTCCTGGTTGAAGCAGCATTAAAATAAGAAATAAAACACAAAAACTCTTTCAAACAACATTGTTAGAGAGGGGAGGACTTCAGAGAGTTACAGTAAAAAATAAGAACGAACAAAAGAAAATAAAAGTTAAAAAAAGCAAACTCAAAGGCTGGAGTAACATAACAGGCAGCATGCAGCTTTCACTGATCATTGTAATGTATATAAAAGTGTTAACATGTATAGAATTAATTTATTCAGTAGTGTGTGTATGAGAGCGTTTCAGTAGTGTGAATGAGAGTGTTTCAGTAGTTGTATGAGAGCGTTTCAGTAGTGTGTATGAGTGCGTTTCAGTAGTGTGTATGTAGAGCATTTCACATATATTTGTGAGAGGTAGGCTAATTCTGAATAATGTCCCTGACGGCGCCTCATAGCGACATCGTTACCATCTCACACATTGTCACGCAAACCGCCGCTGCCCACAGGCTGTCGGAAGCTGGGGAGAGCTCATGTGCAACTTTCTTTTTCTCATGCTACAGTTCAAACACTTCTGATACAAGATTCGAGAAATGGCAGGTAAGTGTACCCGAGCTAAATGCAGTTTAAAAGTAGCCTAACCATAACTTTGGTGTATGTTGGAGGCAATCTGCAGCCGATCAGCCAGCAAGGGTTTTAACTTATAGACTACTGTGAGTGGTATCGGTGAGGAAGGCGGGGGATAGAAATAGGATTTCTTACACTTCCTTTGTTTTACGAAGTGTACCAAAGTTTTGACAATACCAAGAGTCTCGATAATTTAGCTTTTTATTGTGTGTAGGCTACCACGTATTAGTTTCACTTTGGTGGCCAATGCAATTCTCTTTGTGAGGAGGAAGGACACAAACCAGTCAACCCTCCGCAACAGAATGCCTTTACAGTTTATTATCGTGTAGTGTAGCCTAACTAAACAGATTAAAAACCTATCCATTTATGATAATACTTTACAACAAGGATACAAACAGATGCATAAGTAATGCTCAATAACAGTTGTATGCAGGATGACTATCTGTGAGTTTATGGAATTAGTTATTGATTTATGGGATTAGTTATTGATTCATGAACCATAAGTCAATGATTTCTACTAATAATTCACATTTGTTATAAAAACGTGGATAAAACGGATACAGTCTAATGCAACAGCCCTGCAATCATTTTTTTTTATAAACGTGTTGATCCAACTTTATGATCAGTTTTGGAGGATGTAGTTTATGGTGCTGTTAGACCTACTCAAATGTGTCTCTAATATTTTCCAACCCTATTCATATTAATGAGGTTATGATAGCATTGGCTATTCCTAAAGTATTATGTAATGTTACAACCTCTGTTGACATCAGAATTTTTGAGTTGCATTTTCCCTCTTCTAGGCGAGCTTGCCAGGGTGAGGCGTGAGTTTGTGGACAAGGTGGACAAAGTAGTGATTAAGCAGCTCCTGGACGACCTTTTAGGTGATGGTTCCTTGAGTGATGGCCAGAAAGACGCCATACTTGAAGAAAACAATACTACAGCAGACAAGGCACGCAGTCTCATTGACACAATAAAGAAGAAAGGAGATGTAGCCAGCTTGAAGATGATCGCTCACCTTTACGCAAGAGATCCAACACTTCACTCTGAACTGGGTCTGTCCTGCGGTCAACCTGCGCAGCCGGGTCAGCTGACATAACATTGAATGGGCATTTACTGCTTTAATTTTGTAAGTTTTGTCCAGGTAGGACACTAACATTCAGAACTATGATATTTTCAAATGGTTTTCTTGTACGAATAGTTGGGCTAGGCTGGGGATGTCTGCTGTTGTGGGCCTACGACTATGTCATGCTCTTTTACTTTATGTGTGTCAATGAGTTATCCAAATAAACTTGACTTAAGTTGATTCTTTGGCTTGTACCTTTGTACATGCACATACAGCTGCAAGCATTTTAACGAGGTCAATTAAAAACATTACATTTAGACTCATTAACTAAACCCAATAAAAGCAAACTATGTTTGTGAAGAAAAAGAAACATGAGTTAACCAGTAGATGGATAAATAAAAAATAAAAAAATTGGTACAGTATATTATTCTAAGTAGCACAAATACATAAATGGACAAGAGCAGATGATCAGGGTAATGCGTGTCAGTGGTATGTGAGGAGGGTACTACACGGAGGAGTTCAGAGTCCTGAAGGGTAGGAGAAAGAAGTGGTTTATGAAGGAAAATAGGAAACAGGACACACCCCAACCATGTTGGAAATTATATCAAGCTGAGTAATCAGAGTCAGAATCTCCTATATTTGCCAGGTATGAGGAAACATACGAGGAATTTTACTTTGGAACATCGTTGCTCACAATGCGCTTACACATACAAAACAACCAAACAATATATACACACACAAATATATACATACTCTAAACAGAAACAATATAGATGCATGAGTGCAATGAAGTGTGCAATACAAATTATTTAAATGTGGAGCATAGTGCAAAGGATACTGGGCTAAATATTATTATGTTATTATATTACAATATGAACAGTATTAACATTATGAACAGCTCTGGAATAGGGAATGAGAATGATGAATAAATAACAAATAATAATTTATACGTGAGATATCAGAATGATGAATAAATACTAAATAAGTGAAATAATAAGTGGAACCAATAAACAGGTGGTGTTTAGAGACAGTGTTGCTGGGTTATTGTACAGAATTGAACCTGACACTGTGGGTAGGAAGTCAGCTGTTCATCAGAGTGATGGCTTGTGGGTAGAAACTCTTCCTAAATCTGTTGGTTTTGGCGTACAGTGCTCTGTAGCGCCTACCACAGGGGAGAAGCTGGGACAGGTTGTGTCCGAGGTGAGATGGGTCTACAGTGGTTCCTGCCCATTTCCTGACTCTGGAAGATTATAAGTCATGAACGAAGGGCAGGTTGGCACCGATGATCTTTTCTGAAGTCCTGACTGTCCGTTGTAGTCTGCTCCTGTCCTTTTTGGTGGCAGATCCAAACCAGACAGCAATGGACGTGCAGAGGACAGACCGGATGATGGCTGTTTAGAAGTGGACCTGCGGCTCCTTAGGCAGGTTGAGCTTCCTGAGCTGGCGCAGGAAGTACATCCTCTGCTGGGCCTTTTTTGATGATGGTGTCAGTGTTGGGATCCTACTTTAGGTCCTAGGTTGCTGTACCCGTTGCTGTTGGTGTTTTGATCCTGGGTGACCTGTCATACATTCAGCTCTCCAGGGCTCAAAAACATGCTGCGTTTGCTGGACTTACAGCTAATACGAAAAGTATTGTAACCTGCTGGAAACCACCTCATGACTTGTCTGCTCATACATGGATCCTTTCTTTTTTGGATGTGCAGCTCGCATTAATGGAGCCCCAGGAAAGACTTTGGACACTTGGCTCCACATTGCTGAGTCCTTGAAGTCCCTGTTATAAATTTGTGCTTCAGCCTTTACTTCTGTATGCTTTTGTGATTGGTCCCTTGTCTTGTGTCTGTCTGTGTGAGTGTCTGTATTATGTATGTGTTTGTTAATGTCTGTTTTCTGCATGTAATATTTGTAAGCTGTGGATGTCACTCTTTCTGTTACGTTCTTCTTATGTTTTCGTCTTTTTTTCTCTCTCTTTTTGGCCCTGGAACACTTTCTTGTCCCTGTTTTTGCTTGTAATTGTTCTGAATTTCTAAAATAAAAATAAAGAAATTTGAGCACAAAAAAGAGTTTCAGGGAAACACCTAGCCTGGCTCTGTCCACAGTTAACTAAATCTGCCTACCAGAACCTCTTAAACTCACTAATGTTTCATCTTGTTTAATCCATACAAAAATTGTTTTTTAAAAACATTGGTCACAAATTGGGTCGTAAAAACAACTTGCATTGTAAAACCATTTTGTTGCCAATTTATCCCAGTGGCTACTCAAGGTACTACTACAAAATCCAGTGAAGCCCAAAACGCATGTTATCTTTGTGTTATACATAATCAGGTTTAATATCTGTAACACTTTCTCAAAAAAGTTATTTTATGTCATCAAAAGTCACTGCTCTACGCCAGGAAATAGTCCAGAATAACACCCATAAAATCACAATTTTTTCATTTTTATCAATCCTCTCACCTAATTCCTGGAAAACAATAATGTGTATTTCTTATATGGTAGAAGTATTCCTTTATGCTTAAAACAAGATGAAGTTAATAACTTTGTTACCGTAACCAAGGACGATAGTACAAAGGATACTGGGCTAAATATTATTATGTTATTATATTACAATATGAACAGTATTAACATTATGAAAAGCTCTGTAATAGGGAATGAGAATGATGAATAAATAACAAATAATAAGTGGGAAATGACAATGGGAATGATGTGTAAATAGTAAATAATAATTAATACGTGAGATATGAGAATGATGAATAAATACTAAATAAGTGAACTAATAAGTGATACCAGTAAACAGGTGCTGTTTAGAGACAGTGTTGCTGGGTTATTGCACAGAATTGAACCTGACACTGTGGGTAGGAAGTCAGCTGTTCGTTAGAGAGCTGGCTTGTGGAAAGAAACTCTTCCTGAGTCTGTTGGTTTTGGCGTACAGTGCTCTGTAGCGCCTACCAGAGGGGAGAAGCTGTGTAGAAGTGGATCAGCAGCTCCTTAGGCAGGTTGAGCTTCCTGATGCTGCGCAGGTAGTACATCCTCTGCTGGGCCTTTTTGATGATGGTGTCAGTGTTGGGCTCCCACTTTAGGTCCTGGGATATAGTGGATGCCAGAAACCTGAAGGATTCCGCAGCAGACACAGGACTGTTGAGTATGGTGATGGGGGGAAGAGTGGGGGGGTTCCTCCTAAAGTCCTTGATCATCTCCACAGTTTTGAGCGTGTTAAGCTCCAGGTTGTTCTGACTGCACCAGAGGGCCAGATAATCCGCCTCCCTTCTGTAGGCCGACTCATCACCGTCTCAGATGAGGCCAATGACCACTGTGTTGTCAGCGAACTTTAGGGAGTTTAACAGATGGGTCTCCTGAGGTGCAGTCATTGGTGTAAAGGGAGAAGAGCAGTGGGGAGAGCACACATCCCTGGGGGGTGCCAGTGCTGATAGTCCGTGTGCTGGATGTGATGTCCCCCAACATCACCTGCTGCCTCCTGTCAGTCAGGAAGTTTGTGATCCACTGGCTGGCACAGTGAGCTGGGAGAGTTTGGTGCTAAGGATGTCTGGGATGACGGGGAACGCCAAGCTGAAGTCCACGAACAAGATCCTTGCATATGAGCCTGGAGAGTGTTGCAGGATGTAGTCCCAAGTTGACTGCATTATCCACAGACCTGTTAGCCCTGTAGGCAAACTGCAGGGGGTCCAGCAAGGGGGACTGTGATGTCCTTCAGGTGGGCCAACACCAGTCTTTCAAAGGACTTCATGACTACAGATGTCAGGGTGACAGATCTGCAGTCATTTAGTCTAGAGATGGAGGTTTTTTTGGGGACTGGGATGATTGTGAGCGTTTGAAGCAGGAGGGAACTTCAGATAGCTCCAGAGATCTGTTGAAGATCTGAGTGAAGATGGGGGCCAGCTGGTCTCCACAGATTTTCAGGCAGGATGGTGACACACCGTCTGGGCCAGGAGCCTTTCTGGTCTTCTGCCTTTGGAAGAGCTGGCGCACATCCACTTCACAGATCGTGAGTGCAGGTGTGGGGCCAGAGGGGGGGAGGTGACTGACTGAAGTGTAAGTTGGTGTGGGGGAGGGGTGTGACTGTGGGCTTTTCAAACCTACAGTAAAAAACCATCCAGCACGTCATCCAGTCGTTGAGGACCAGCAGTGTTGGGGGATAGTCTCCTGTAGTTTGTGAGTGTCTGCAGGCCTCTCCACACTGACCGAGGATCGTTTGTTTGTAAAGCTGTTTTCCAGCTTATTAGCATAGCTCCTCTTAGCTGCTTTGATCTCTTTGGTCAGTGTGTTCCTGGCCTGGTTAAACAGGACTCTGTCCCCAGCTGGTCACATCAACAAATCAACTCAAGTAATCAACAGTTGTATAAAAAGAGGTTTGACTGCTTTGTGTTAGTATTATATGTCAGAGTCTGCATGTGGGTGGAATTCTGCAGTAAAAAGACTGAAACTTTGCAAGATACCCTGTGGATATGTCTAATTCAGACTGCCGCTGAACAAACCCAAGACTATGATTCAGGCCTTTTATTAATGTGCATAAAGGAAGCCATGGAAAAAAAATCTCCAAAAAGGCATCAAATGACAGATTAGACATCAGACCTTTTTGTGACATTTGTATGTCACAAAAGTTAGATTTTATTTCCATCATTTACACTTTCAAAATAACAGAAAAACCAAAAATGGCATCTGCAAAAAAAGTGTGGGCACCCTGCAGAGTTATTACCTTGTGCACCCCTCCCCCCTTTGGCAAGTATCACAGCTTGGAAAATAGCTTCTTGTAGCCAGCCAAGAGTCTTTCAATTCTTTCAATTCAATTTCTGGGCTGTCTGTCACTCACTGTTCTTTTAAGGTCTATCCATAGATTTTCAGTTATGTTGAGGTCAGGAGATTGTGAAGGCCATGGCACAACCTTCAGTTTACGCTTCTTAATGTAATCCACTGTGGATTTTGAGGTGTGTTTAGGATCATTATCCATTTGTAGAAGCCATCCTCTCTTTAACTTTAGCTTTTTCACAGATGGCATCAAGTTAGCGCCCAAAATTTGCTGAAATTTTATTGAATCCAGTTTTCCTTCCTTCCTTCCATTTTTTTTTTTCTGTTATTTTGAAAGTGTAAATGATGGAAATAAAATCTCATTTTTTGTGACATATTATTTGAATGTCTAATCTGTCATTTGATGCCTTTTGGAGATTTTTCCATCTTTTCTTGGCTTCTTTATGCACATCAATACACTTTTTTACCTGGGGTGCCCAAACTTTTGAACCCCACTGTAGTTGTAATGTGTTTTTGTTAACTTAGATTGAGTCCTTCATATCTACGTAGGAAGTGTGTCCTCTTTCACGGAACCGACCAAGCTGCTCGCCATGTTTCTACAGTTCCCCCAGGACGGACAAACCAAACACTGGCTTTTTGCACCATAGGTTCTACTACACTCTTGGAATGGGAGGGGTGAGGGGTATTCAGTTGGTTGTAATCTGCAACAGAAACACTAACTACCACTTAATAGTACAGGGTGGTTATTTAAGTGAGATTTTAAATTAGAGTTGGGCGGTATCCAAATTTTTATACGATGGTATTGAAAATGATACCGTTGCTATTTTTAAGACCCTGGGGTATACCATATTACCACCCTATTTTAAAATCAACACTTCTTCTACTTCTACAAAAAACAATGTTGCCTTTACTAAAACTCTATAGAGTTGGTGACTAGTGCAAAGTTTTCATGACTTTGAGTCAGAACGGCCACAGTGATGAGAAGAACCAAGATTTTCCGTTTAATGGACTTAAACATCGTCTCTTTAAATGCACTTATGTAAAGTAACGGACATACTCTGAAGAGAATTTTCCAGACAATCTTTTTTGAAAAACAAAACGAACGTAAAAGAAAACCAAACCATTTCATCACAATACACCACAAAGGCAACAAGTTGAGTAGGCAACATGGTAACATGTTTGCAGTCTCTTAATGCATGTCTGAAAACAGAAATGAGAGTTTTTTTTACACGGCTACTTTGAGTTCATGCTGACACTTTCACTGACTCATGTTCACTCATGAAAATGAACAGTGAAGTAGCTCAACAAAGAATATGCTTAAAGTTCAGGTATCTAAAAAGACATAAAACAACAGTTTGTCACTTACAGACCAGAATTATCAATCCAAACCTGACTAGACTCAATTTTAACATCTTATTTGAACATACTGGCAGTGTTAGATAGCTTTATATCAGTTTACAGTTTTATACAAAACAAAGACACAGGTGGCTAATAACAAGCACTCATGTTTTCATCCCACGACTCACACACGTTCAAACATGTAGCTACAAATAAACACATATATCCTCTTCCCCATGCTCACGCAACACTGGAGCAGCCGGCCAGAAATGCTGCACAACTGGTAAGACCAGATGAAGTTTAGTACAATAGCATGGCTTCCGTAAACTACAAGATATCACATAACAAAATGGTTGGCAGTGTGATGATTTAACTATCCAACATGTCTTCTGTGTCCTTTGCATTAGAAAACAAAAATACAGGTTTCTGGATAGCTCAGTTGGTAGAGCAGGTGACTTTATATAGAGGCTAACTTCTCAATGCAGTGGGCCATGGTTTGACTTTGACCTGCAGCCCTTTGGTGCAAGTCATTCCCCTACAAAGAGGAGATCTCCCCTTTTATTTCTTCAGCTGTCCTGTCAATAAAGGCCTAAAAATGCCCCAAAAAATAATCTTTAAAAAAAACACCACTTTACAGTGAAAAGGCTTTTGATGGGAGGTAGAAGACATCAGAGAGAGAACGTCAAAAGAAAAGATAAAGTAAATAAAGATATATAGTAGTTCTATAGATAATGTGGCTTTAAAAAAACACTGCAGATTAGTGGCCAATAACTTTGCCTGTACAACACAAAATAGACATCACAATTGAATAAATGTCATATTTGGAAGTTGGAATGTATTAGTATAGTGTTACATATTTAGTACATTTTCAGTTTCAGTTTTCTAGACAACTGCTTAGAACAAGCCATGGAGCTGCTTGTTGGGGCAAGGTCAGATGAGTCTGGGCATTTAAAACCTTAAGATTGACATCACCTGGTCTTTCCAGACGATGATTGAGAAAAATCCGTGAGACTGTCAAGTCTCAGATTTCCAAAGGGGGCGTTGCATGCTAGAAACTCTGCAGGGTGCCCAAACTTTGCAGACGCCATTTTTTGTTTTCTGTTATTTTGAAAGTGTAAATGATGGAAATGAAATCCATTTTTTTTGTGACATAAAATGCATACGAATGTCTAATCTGTCATTTGATGCCTTTTGGAGATTTTTCCATCTTTTCTTGGCTTTTTATGCACATTAATAAAAAATTACCTGGGGTTTTCCAAACTTTCAACCCCACTGTAGCTGTAATGTGTTTTTGTTAACTTAGATTGAGCCCTTCATATCTACGTAGGAAGTGTGTCCTCTTTCACGGAGCCACCAAGCTGCTCGCCATGCATCTACAGTTACCCAGGGACGGACAAACCAAACACTGGCTTTCCACACCATAGGTTCTACTACACTCTTGGGAGGGGTGAGGGTATTCAGTTGGTTGCAATCTGCAACAGAACCGCTAAATACCACTTAATAGTACAAATGGTTATTTAAGTGAGATTTTAAATTAGAGTTGGGTGGTATCCAAATTTATATACCGGCAAACTTAAATTACTTTACCGCTGAATACAGTATTACCATGACTAATTATAAATGATGACGTAAGGCTCAGACGGCACCACCAAATCCCCCCTCCAACTGACTGTGATGACAACTGTGATGACAACTAAGCATTTTTAGCCATTAAATAAATTATAGTTAATATTTAATCCATGTCTCCTATATAACAGCATTGCTGTTATTTGTTAATGATGGTATTGAAAATGATACCGTTGCTTTTTTTAAGATGCGGTATACCATATTACCACTTAACCCTATTTTAAAATCAACACTTCTTCTACTTTCTACAAAAAAACAATGTTGCCTTTACTAAAACTCTATAGAGTTGGTGATCAATGCTTTTCATGACTGAGAGTCAGAACGGCACAATGATGAGAAGAACTTTGGACAGATTTTCCGCTTAATGGACTTAAACATCATCTCTTTAAATGCACTTATGTAAAGTAACGTGTATTACTTGAAGGGAATTTTTCAGACAATCCTTTACTTAAAAAAACAAAACGAACGTAAAGAAAACCAAACCATTTCATCACAATACACCAAAAGTCAACGTTGATAGGCAACATGGTAACATGTTTGCAGTCTTTGTGCATGTCTGAAAACAGAAATGAGAGGTTTTTTTTGCGTGCTACTTTGAGTTCATTGACACTTTCACTGACTCATGGAATGAAAATGAACAGTGAAGTAGCTCCGCAAAGAAATGCCTTTAAAGCAGTTTATTAAAGACATCGTTTGTAGTGTACAGACTAAATAAACAAAACCTACTAGACAATTTTAAAATCTTATTTGAACATTTATGATAATAGCTTTACAACAAGGATACAAAAACAGATGCATAAGACAATGCTCAATAACAAGTTATTTTCATCCCATGACTATCTGTGAGTTTAAACATTAGTTATTGATTTAAACACACATTATCCTTATTGATGCTCACGAACATAAGTCAAAATGATTTCAACTGGTAAGGCCAATTCAAGTTTAGTTATAAAAACATGGCTTCCGTGAACTACAAGATATGACATACTGTGTAAGAAAATGGTTGGCAGTTTGAGGGCTAACTATCCAACATGTCCTAGCAATAAAAACAAAAAAAAGGTTCCTGGATAGTCTAATTGGTACAGCCCTGCAATCATTTTTTTTTGCAAAAGGGCCTGTTGATCCAACCTTTATGATCAGTTTTTCAAAAGGGAGGATGTCCCCTTTATTTGCTTCAGCTGTCCTGTCAATGGCCTAAAAATGCAAATGTGTCTCTAATATTTTGCCAACCCTATTCATATCAATGAGGGTATGATAGCATTGGCTATTCTAAAGATATTATGTAATGTTACAACCTCTGTTGACATCAGAATGTTTGAGTTGCATTTTCCCTCTTCAAGGCTGAATACTTTTGATAGGGTGAGGCGTGAGTGTTTATTTAGACAAGGTGGACAAATCTTATCGTAGTGATTAAAGCTCCTGGACGAACTTTTAGGTGATGGTGTCTTGAGTGATGGCCAGGGGGTTACTTGAAGAAAACAATACTACAGCAGACAAGGCACGCAGTCTCATTGACACAATAAAGAGGAAAGGGGGAGATGTAGCCAGCTTGAAGATGAAAACGCCCACCTTTACTAAAACTAGAGATCCAACACTTTTGAACTGGGTCTGTCCTGTGGTCAACCTAAGAGAGCCGGGTCAGCTGGACATTTTCATCCTATTTGACAGTCATGAATACAGATATACACAAAAAATAAGTACATCATTTTGAAATTTTTGTTGTTGTTCCTATTGTAGCTGCAGAGCAACAGATGAATGAGGTCTGGTCCAAAACACTTTTTCCTACCCGTGGCATTCTGGATGGAGAAAAATGTGAAGGATGGAAAAAAGTTATTGGTCATTCATGAAGGCAATTTTATCAAGTATTTTCACATGGTCTTAAATTACAGATTTAACCCCAGCTATCTGCAACAAAGTTTCTGTTCAAAGAAAGGTGTTGGTAACAAGTACCTAAAGCCTATACATCTGAAACATCGTTTTTTTTTAAAAAATTATACAGTGTACATATTTCCAAACATATGATACATTTTGTTATACTTTTTTTCTTTAAACTTATGTTGAATTAACCACCACTGTTGTTATGGGTACTTAAATTTACTCAAGATATGTATATCATTTTTTAAAATGTCTCAAAAAGTGTTAAAAGTTAGTTTTGGTCATTTTGCAAAAAACGATAGGTTTATGAAAGTGAGAAAACACTATGTACAATGGAGAATTAAGTCTCAGCCTGGCACTAGAACTATGGAGACTGACTCCAGATGAGGAAATATCAGAGGAGAAAGAGCAGTCCGAATAATTACGAACCTAAACTCCCAGGCATTGAGAGGACAAATGAGGAATGAAAGACCACAAAGTCTTCTTCTTTTATTTCCTTTTATTTTATCATGCCGAGTTTTAACATGACTTTACTTTTTTAAAATGTCAGTGAATAGCACCTGTTTGATATCCCTCTGTATGCAAAGTTTCTATTTTTTATTGGCAACCCTAGTGATCTAGTGACAGTGATCTGAAATAAACACACAAAAACTTTTCAGTTCAGATAAGTACTGGTACACTTAAAAAAGTAAGATATAGGAATAAAAGAAAAAAGCATCCAAAGGAAACATAACTAAGTGTTTACCTCTTCCTCCGGTGAAAAAGTGTTTATGTATAGAGCATTAGTTTGGCAGTGCTTGTGTGTGAGAGAGTGCAGTAGTGGAACAGTGTTTCAGTAGGTGGAGAGCCTTTATCAGTAGTGTGTAAGGAGCCGAGCTTGAGGATGACAAGTAGTGGGATGAGATCCGCCGGTGAGAGGTAGGCTATTAAAATTTTAATGGTGGGGGATTGCAACATTGCCTCACACATTCGGTGAAATCCGCCGGGCCCACAGGCTCCGAAGCTGGGGAGAGCTCATGAACCCAGATGCTGAAGTTCAAACCGTTTGATGACAGATTCAGAAAGGCATTTACCAAAGAAAATGCAGTTTAAAAGTAGCCAAACATAACTTTGATATGTGGTTTATAAAAGTGTTTTGCGATGGCAAGTGTTTTAACTTATAGAAACCTAAGCAGGAAGGCTGGGGATAGAAAACGTGTTTTACACCTCCTTTGTTTTAGCATCCGTACAAAGCTTTGAACCAAGAGTCCAGTTAGCTTTTTTTGTGTGTAATGTAACCAAACACCCCAATCTCGTGGGAGGAATGAATTTCAGGAACCCCCGTCTAACTGTGCCTTTACAGTTTCTTTATCTGTATGTAAAGTATAATAAACAGTCACAACCTCAATTATGACCATAGACTGTTAATTTAAACCAGGATCCAACAGAGGCCAAGACCAGTGGTAAATACAGTTGTATGCAGGATGACTTTCTGTGAGTTTATGGAATTAGTGACGTTTATGGGATTAGTATTGATTCATGAAAATGGTTTACTAAAATTCCCATTTGTTTTATAAATATAAAAATTCAGTTTTGAGGATGAACAATCAAAAACAATGGATCCAACAGTTCAAATGTTTTACTACCAACAAGCAAATTGTGTCTCAAATTTTCCAACCCTATTCATATTAAACCTGCAACATTGGACCTTTAAATGTGTTTTCAGACTTACCCTGCAGACAAAAAATTTTTCAGGCATTTTGGCCCTAGGCTAATCCAGGGTAAGGCGTAAAAGTTTAAGAGACATTGAAAAGTAGCTGATTAAGGAATTGTGCTCTTTTGGGATGGTTTTGAGGATGGTGAAATTATCACTTGAAAAAACTCAGCAGACAAGGCACGCAGTTCATTGAACAATAAAGAAAAAAGATGTAGCTGTTGAAGATTTTTGATCCTAGTGATCCAGTCACTACATTGTTCAACTCACAGGGGTCATAATGCTTGAATGGGATTTACTCTTTAATTTTGAACATCCAGGTAAACTCAAATTCAGAACTATGATTTTCTTGATGGTTTTCTCATGTCTCATGGGGCTAGGCTGGGATGGTCCTCTGTTGTGACCATGACTGTCATGCTCTTTTACAAGAATGAGTTATCCAAAAAACTTTACTTTTCTTTGGACCTTTGTACATGCACATAAGCTGGAAAAACCCAGGATCATCATTACATTTAGACTCATTAACTGAAACCCATCTATGTTTGTGAAGAAAACATGAGTTAACCAAGATGGATAAATAACAAAAAAGAAAATTTAAAAATATGGTACAGTTATTATTTAAAGTAGCACAAATACATAAATGGAAGGATCAGATGATACATGGAGGAGTTCAGAGTGCCCCTGAAGGGTTGAAAGAAGTGGTTTTGAAGGACAAATAGAAACAGGGACACTTCAACCACACAGGAAATTATATCAAGCTGAGTAATCAGTCAGAATCTGCTATATTTGCCAGGTATGAGGAAACATACGTTATTTTATGGAATTTTACTTTGGAAATCATTGCAGTTGGATACAAAACAAAGTAAAAATATATACACACACAAATTATACATACTTTCCACAGAAACAATATAGATGCATGAGTGCAATGCAGTTTGTTTTCAATACAAATTATTTAAATGTGGAGATGCAACATGGATACTCTCTAACAAAGCACTTCTACTTCTTTCCAGGCCTCTATGAACAGGATTCACATGTTGTTTAACAGATTTGTTGCCACATTTTAAATTATGAATTGCAAATGTTTTTTGAAGTTAGAATTGAAAAAATTACAAATTTTTGGATCAATCACTGAATGGGCCTGCCGGGCCAAAAGACAGTGGTGTTTAGTTGACAGAAAAAATGGGTTATAGACACAAATTGACAACTAATACACTCTGTAGATCTACAAAGATAAAGTTGTGTCCTAGTTTTGTGTCTCATTTAAATCTTTGGTTTTGATCGCTTTGCTCTGTAGGCCACCACAGGGGGAGAAGCTTACAGGGCTGTGTCATATAATCTATTCTTGACTGCCCATTCACTCTGGAAGATTATAAGTATGAATTAACAGGTTGGCAAAACTTTTTCTGAAGTCCTGACTGTCCGCTCATACATAGTCCTTTTTTGGGCAGATCCAAACCAGACATTTATGGACGGCAGAGGACAGACCGGATGATGGCTGTTTAGAACTGGACCTTGAATCCCTTTAGGCAGTGCTTCAGCTTTGATGCTTTTGCGCAGGAAGTCATCCAGCTGGGCCTTTTGATGTGAAATCATGTCCATCCTATTTAAAAACACAAGGTTGCTAATTCTGTTTTTGTTGGTGTTTTGATCCTGGGTGACCTGTCATACATTCAGCTCTCCAGGGCTCAAAACATGCTTGTTTTTTACAGCTAATACTTAAAAGTTTGTAACCTGCTGGAAACCACTGTCTTGTCTGCTCATACATGGATGCCTTTCTGTTTGGATCAGCTCAGTATTTTTGCCCCAGGAAAGATTTGGAATACATTGCTGGGTCATTGAAGTCCCTGTTAAAATTTGCTTGTTTTGATTCTTAATGTGACATTATAACATTGAATGGGCATTTACTGTACTTTTTGTGAGTTTGTCCAGGTAGGACACTAACATTCAGAACTATGATATTTTCAAATGGTTTTTCTTGTACAAATAGTTGGGCTAGGGTGGGGATGTCTGCTGTTGTGGGCCTAACTATGTCATGCTCTTTTTACTTTATGTGTGTCAATGAGTTATCCAAATAAACTTTGACTTAAGTTGATTCCTTGGCTTGTACCTTTGTACATGCACATACAGCTGCAAGCATTTTTAACCATACAAAAAAAACATTGTTTTTTAAAAACAAACAAATTTGGTGAAAAAAAATTGAAACCATTTTGTTAACCAGTAGATGGATAAGTAATAATAAAAAAAAATGTTATGGTTATACAGTAATATTTATTCTAAAAAGTAGTCACAAATACTGCTAAATGGACAATAGTCAGAATGATCATAAAATCACAATTTTTCAGTTTTATGTCCTCTCACCTAATTCTGGACAATAATGTGTATTTCTTATATGGTAGGAGTTCACAAGATGAGTCCTTTGAAACCAAGGGTAGAGAAAGAAGTGGTTTATGAAGGAAAATAGGAAAAATAGTAAATAATTGATGACACACCCCAACCATGTTGGAAATTATCAAGCTGAGTAATCAGATCAGAATCACCTTTATTTGCCAGGTATGAAAACATACGAGGAATTTTACTTTGGAAATGAATTGGTGCTCACAGCGCTTACACATACAAAACAACCAAACAATATATACATCTCTAAACAGTGAACAATATAGATGCATAAACAGGTGCAATGAAGTGTGCAATAAAATTATTTAAATGTGGAGCATAGTGCAAAGGATACAGGGAAAAATATTATGTTATTATATTACAATATGTAACAGTATTAACATTATGAACAGCTCCTGGAATAGGAATGAGTAATGATGAATAAATAACAAATAATAATTTATAGACACAGGACTGTTGAGTATCAGAATGATGAATAAATCCTTGATCATAAATAAGCCAGGT
Organism: Etheostoma perlongum; assembly: GCA_026937815.1. Classification (NCBI taxonomy): domain Eukaryota; kingdom Metazoa; phylum Chordata; class Actinopteri; order Perciformes; family Percidae; genus Etheostoma; species Etheostoma perlongum. The sequence continues at coordinate 12,873,311 of CM049373.1, forward strand.
TGTTCTGACTCACCAGAGGGCCTCCGTCTGTAGGCCGACTCATCATTGTCTCAGATGAGGCCAATGACCACTGTGTTGTCAGCAAACTTTAGGAGTTTAACAGATGGGTCTCCTGAGGTGCAGTCATTGGTGTAAAGGGAGAAGAGCAGTGGGAGCACACATCCCTGGGGGTGCCAGTGCTGATAGTCCGTGTGCTGGATGTGATGTCCCCCAACATCACCTGCTGCCTCCTGTCAGTCAGGAAGTTTGTGATCCACTGGCTGGCACAGTGAGCTGGGAGTTTGGTGCTAAGGATGTCTGGGATGACGGGGAACGCCAAGCTGAAGTCCACAGAACAAGATCCTTGCATATGAGCCTGGAGAGTGTTGCAGGATGTAGTCCCAAGTTGACTGCATTATCCACAGACCTGTTAGCCCTGTAGGCAAACTGCAGGGGGTCCAGCAAGGGGGACTGTGATGTCCTTCAGGTGGGCCAACACCAGTCTTTCAAAGGACTTCATGACTACAGATGTCAGGGTGACAGATCTGCAGTCATTTAGTCTAGAGATGGAGGTTTTTTTGGGGACTGGGATGATTGTGGAGCGTTTGAAGCAGGAGGGAACTTCAGATAGCTCCAGAGATCTGTTGAAGATCTGAGTGAAGATGGGGGCCAGCTGGTCTCCACAGATTTTCAGGCAGGATGGTGACACCCGTCTGGGCCAGGAGCCTTTCTGGTCTTCTGCCTTTGGAAGAGCTGGCGCACATCCACTTCACAGATCGTGAGTGCAGGTGTGGGGGGGCCAGAGGGGGGGGGAGGTGACTGACTGAAGTGTAAGTTGGTGTGGGGGAGGGGTGTGACTGTGGGCTTTTCAAACCTACAGTAAAAACCATCCAGCACGTCATCCAGTCGTTGAGGACCAGCAGTGTTGGGGGATAGTCTCCTGTAGTTTGTGAGTGTCTGCAGGCCTCTCCACACTGACCGAGGATCGTTGTTTGTAAAGCTGTTTTCCAGCTTATTAGCATAGCTCCTCTTAGCTGCTTTGATCTCTTTGGTCAGTGTGTTCCTGGCCTGGTTAAACAGGACTCTGTCCCCAGCTGGTCACATCAACAAATCAACTCAAGTAATCAACAGTTGTATAAAAGAGGTTTGACTGCTTTGTGTTAGTATTATATGTCAGAGCTCCGCATGTGGGTGGAATTCTGCAGTAAAAAGACTGAAACTTTGCAAGATACCCTGTGGATATGTCTAATTCAGACTGCCGCTGAACAAACCCAAGACTATGATTCAGGCCTTTTATTAATGTGCATAAGGAAGCCATGGAAAAAAATCTCCAAAAGGCATCAAATGACAGATTAGACATCAGACCTTTTTGTGACATTTGTATGTCACAAAAAGTTAGATTTTATTTCCATCATTTACACTTTCAAAATAACAGAAAACAAAAAAATGGCATCTGCAAAAGTTCTGGGCACCCTGCAGAGTTTTTACCTTGTGCACCCCCTCCCCCCCTTGGCAAGTATCACAGCTTGGAACTTTTGTAGCCAGCCAAGAGTCTTTCAATTCTTTCAATTCAATTTCTGGGCTGTCTGTCACTCACTGTTCTTTTAAGGTCTATCCATAGATTTTCAGTTATGTTGAGGTTTTTGAGGTCAGGAGATTGTGAAGGCCATGGCAAAACCTTCAGTTTATGCTTCTTAATGTAATCCACTGTGGATTTTGAGGTGTGTTTAGGATCATTATCCATTTGTAGAAGCCATCCTCTCTTTAACTTTAGCTTTTTCACAGATGGCATCAAGTTAGCGTCCAAAATTTGCTGAAATTTTATTGAATCCAGTTTTCCTTCCTTCCTTCCATTTTTTTTGTTTTCTGTTATTTTGAAAGTGTAAATGATGGAAATAAAATCTCATTTTTTTGTGACATATTATTTGAATGTCTAATCTGTCATTTGATGCCTTTTGGAGATTTTTCCATCTTTTCTTGGCTTCTTTATGCACATCAATACACTTTTTACCTGGGGTGCCCAAACTTTTGAACCCCACTGTAGTTGTAATGTGTTTTTGTTAACTTAGATTGAGTCCATATCTACGAAAGTGTGTCCTTTTCATATCTTTCCACTTTGGCCATGTTTCTACAGTATCTCTTTCACGGAATGTTGTAGCCAACTCTGTCTGCCAGGTTTTTTACAGTTCCCCAGGACGGACAAACCAAACACTGGCTTTTTTTGCACCATAGGTTCTACTACACTCTTGAATGGGATGGGTGAGGGGTATTCAGTTGGTTGTAATCTGCAACAGAAACACTAACTACCACTTAATAGTACAGGGTGGTTATTTAATGAGATTTTTAAATTTAGAGTTGGGCGGTATCCAAATTTTTATTATTGATGGTATTGAAAATGATACCGTTGCTATTTTTTTAAGACCCTGGGGTATACCATATTACCACCCTATTTTAAAATCAACACTTCTTCTACTTCTACAAAAACAATGTTGCCTTTACTAAAACTCTATAGAGTTGGTGACTAGTGCAAAGTTTTCATGACTTTGAGTCAGAACGGCCACAGTGATGAGAAGAACCAAGATTTTCCGTTTAATGGACTTAAACATCGTCTCTTTAAATGCACTTATGTAAAGTAACGGACATACTCTGAAGAGAATTTTCCAGACAATCTTTTCTTGAAAAAACAAAACGAACGTAAAGAAAACCAAACCATTTCATCACAATACACCACAAAGGCAACAAGTTGAGTAGGCAACATGGTAACATGTTTGCAGTCTCTGTGCATGTCTGAAAACAGAAATGAGAGTTTTTTTTACACGGCTACTTTGAGTTCATGCTGACACTTTCACTGACTCATGTTCACTCATGAAAATGAACAGTGAAGTAGCTCAACAAAGAATATGCTTAAAGTTCAGGTATCTAAAAAGACATAAAACAACAGTTTGTCACTTACAGACCAGAATTATCAATCCAAACCTGACTAGACTCAATTTTAACATCTTATTTGAACATACTGGCAGTGTTAGATAGCTTTATATCAGTTTACAGTTTTATACAAAACAAAGACACAGGTGGCTAATAACAAGCACTCATGTTTTCATCCCACGACTCACACACGTTCAAACATGTAGCTACAAATAAACACACATATATCCTCTTCCCCATGCTCACGCAACACTGGAGCAGCCGGCCAGAAATGCTGCACAACTGGTAAGACCAGATGAAGTTTAGTACAATAGCATGGCTTCCGTAAAACTACAAGATATCACATAACAAAATGGTTGGCAGTGTGATGATTTAACTATCCAACATGTCTTCTGTGTCCTTTGCATTAGAAAACAAAAATACAGGTTCTGGATAGCTCAGTTGGTAGAGCAGGTGACTTTATATAGAGGCTAACTTCTCAATGCAGTGGGCCATGGTTTGACTCTGACCTGCAGCCCTTTGGTGCAAGTCATTCCCCTTCAAAGAGGAGATCTCCCCTTTTATTTCTTCAGCTGTCCTGTCAATAAAGGCCTAAAAATGCCCCAAAAAATAATCTTTAAAAAAACACCACTTTACAGTGAAAAACCATGCAAGGCTTTTGATGGGAGGTAGAAGACATCAGAGAGAAACGTCAAAAAAAGAAAAGATAAAGTAAATAAAGATATATAGTAGTTCTATAGATAATGTGGCTTTAAAAAACACTGCAGATTAGTGGCCAATAACTTTGCCTGTACAACACAAAATAGACATCACAATTGAATAAATGTCATATTTGGAAGTTGGAATGTATTAGTATAGTGTTACATATTTAGTACATTTTCAGTTTCAGTTTTCAGACAACTTTGGAACAAGCCATGGAGCTGCTTGTTGGGGCAAGGTCAGATGAGTCTGGGATTTAAAACCTTAAGATTGACATCACCTGGTCTTTCCAGACGATGATTGAGAAAAATCCGTGAGACTGTCAAGTCTCAGATTTCCAAAGGGGCGTTGCATGCTAGAAACTCTGCAGGGTGCCCAAACTTTTTGCAGACTTATTTTTTTGTTTTCTGTTATTTTGAAAGTGTAAATGATGGAAATGAAACAAACATATTATAAATGTCTAATCTGTCATTTGATGCCTTTTGGAGATTTTTCCATCTTTTCTTGGCTTCTTTATGCACATTAATAAAAAAAAAAAACTTTCGAACCCCACTTACCTGGGGTTTTTGTTAACAAACTTTCGAACCCCAACAATGTAGCTGTAATGTGTTTTTACAACTCCCAGAATCACCCAGCATATCTAATCATAAGTTTTCTTCTGTAGTGTCAATGTTTCTACAGTTACCCAGGACGGACAAACCAAACACTGGCTTTCCATCACCATAGGTTCTACTAACTGGGGGGTGAGGGGTATTCAGTTGGTTGCAATCTGCAACAGAACATGTTAAATACCACTAATAGACACCCTGGTTATTTAAGTGAGTTTTAAATTAGAGTTGGGTGGTATCCAAATTTAATACCAAACAAAATCCTTAGTTTACCGAAGAATACAGTATTACCATGACTAATTATAAATGATGACGTAAGCTGGGTTCCACCCGACTGACATGTGATGACAACTTGATAAGCATTTTTAGCCATTAAATAAATTATAGTTAATATTTAATCCATGTCTCCTATATAAAGCCATTTTGTTAAATGGTATGGATACCTTGCTTTTTTTAAGATGCGGTATACCATAAACAACCCTATTTTAAAATCAACATTCTTCTACTTTACAAAAAACAATGGTTGCCTTTACTAAAACTCTATAGAGTTGGTGATCAATGAATTTTCATGACTGAGAGTCAGAACCCATCTGATGAGAAGAACCAAGATTTTCCGTTTAATGGACTTAAACATTCTCTTTAAATGCACTTTGTAAAAACAAGATGAAGGGAATTTTTCAGACAATTTTACTTGAAAAACAAAACGACAAAAAAAAACATTATCGGGAAAACAATGTTAGAATACATCTGTAAGTAACAAGTGAGTAGGCAACATGGTAACATGTTTGAAGTCTTTGTGCATGTCTGAAAACAGAAATGAGAGGTTTTTTTGGTCTTTGAGTTCATGCTGACACTTTCACTGACTCATGTTGACTCATGAAAATGAACAGTGAAGTAGCTCAACAAAGAATATGCAAAGCTCAGGTTTATAAAAAGACATAAAACAACAGTTTGTCACTTACAGACTAGAATTATCAATCCAAACCTGACTAGACTCAATTTTAACATCTTATTTGAACATACTGGCAGTGTTAGATAGCTTTATATCAGTTTACAGTTTTATACAAAACAAAGACACAGGTGGCTAAAACAAGCACTCATATTTTCATCCCACGTCACACAAAAAACATGTAGCTACAAATAAACACACATATATCCTCTTCCCCATGCTCACGCAACACTGGAGCAGCCGGCCAGAAATGCTGCACAACTGGTAAGGCCAGATGAAGTTTAGTACAATAGCATGGCTTCCGTGAACAAACATATGACATACTGTAAGAAAATGGTTGGCAGTGTGAGGGGCTAACTATCCAACATGTCGTCTGTCCCTTTGCAATAGAAAACAAAAAAGGTTCCTGGATAGCTCAGTTGGTAGAGTCCCATAATAGAGATTTACTTCTCAATGCATTTTGAGGGGCCAAATAACCTGCAGCCCTTTGGTGCAAGTCATTTCCCTTCAAAGAAGATCTCCCCTTTTATTTCTTCAGCTGTCCTGTCAATAAAGGCCTAAAAATGCCCAAAAAAATAATCTTTAAAAAAAACACCACTTTACAGTGAACTAAACCATGCAGGGCTTTTGATGGGAGGTAGAGGACATCAGAGAGAGAACGTCAAAAGAAAAGATAGAGTAAATAAAGATATATAGTAGATTATAGATAATGTGGCTTTAAAAAAACACTGCAGATTAGTGGCCAATAACTTTGCCTGTACAACACAAAACAGACATCACAACTGAATACATTTCATATTTGGAAGTTGGAATGTATTAGTATAGTGTTACATATTTAGTAAATTCAGGAATTCACTTTTGGAAACATCTTATCGTTGAAAACTAGTGAATAACCCTTTTTATGAACTGTAAACCGGTTGTTCCCAGTTGTTCTTGTCTGTCTTATTTGCTTTTAGCCGGGGGTTACATGAGACGATCAATACCACTCTCATGTATGGTCGAATAAGAAGATGGAGCCAGCAGCTGGTTAACTTAGAATAAAGACTGGAAACAGGGGGAGCAGCCTGTCTGGCTCTGTCCAAAGGTAACAGAAAACACCCAGCTCCTCTAAAGCTCACTAAATAACATTTCTTGTGTAATCCAATCAAACATTTTGTGGGGTTTATGGATGTATTACTAAGAGAGCTGGAATTTACATTTGTACCACTACCATTTTGCACGGTTCACGTGGGACATTTCAGTAATTAATAGCAGCGACAAAGATTCTGGTATTGTGTGTGTGTGAGTGTGTGTGTGTGTGTGGTCCTGGTCCTATTGTAGCGGCAACTACCATAGAGGTGGAGCCTTAACCCTGTCACTCATTTGTCCTACTTTTGAGAAAATAACAAAAAAGGTCTGCTTTTTGATACATTACCTTGTTAGTTTAATACTTATTGGCTAAAAATGTGTGTCAAAAAAGCTGTGTCAAAATAAGTAATTTCATTGGTAACATTTCCATCGTGACCTATCAACACATGGCTAATTTTAATTGATTTTCCACAACACATGCTCACCAGTTGCACCACCAAGCTGTCAATCAAGCTCTCAGCGACAGAGAACATAACACCGCTTGTTGGACTGAAATTCTGAAAATGCTCATACTTATACGTACAAGCAAAGCCTATACATCTGAAACAGAAGTTGCTGTATTTTTTACCCTTTATCTTTCCAGATACAAACATTAAGAACAGTTTCTGTGTGATGTTTCTTAGACTTATGTAATTTGAATTGAAGGGCACGTTGTCATGAGCTGTATCTTGAACATTTATTTATGCTATGTGGTATGTGTATGCACCTTTATATAATCTGGTGGGAAAAATAAGATAAGATGTTCCTTTATTTGTCCCACAATGGGAAAATTCCAATGTTACAGCTGCAAAGTGGATAGAGGAAAATAACAGTAAGTTAGGAAAGTAATAAAAAATGAGAAAAACACTATGTACAATGGAAAAGTGGTAATCGGAGCACTGGGGGCTGTGACCCCCAAACTGGGAGAGTGGCTCCAGCAGATTCCAGGTGCAACATCAGAGGTCTCCAGAAGGTAGTCCCTAGGAACAGCTACTGCGCAGAACCCTCAAACTCCCAGGCCTCTGGTAGAGGACCCGAGCTTGAGGATGACACATACCACTCCACAAGGGGTGAGAGGGGGATTTTTAATTTTTATTTATTAATTATTATTATCGATGCCGAGAATTTTAACATATTAAAATTTAAAATAGGATACTACCTAACAAATATCTGTTTGCATATCCCTCTGTATGCAAAGTGTTCTCATTTTTTATAATGGCAACCCTAGTGTCCTGGTTGAAGCAGCATTAAAATAAGAAATAAAACACAAAAACTCTTTCAAACAACATTGTTAGAGAGGGGAGGACTTCAGAGAGTTACAGTAAAAAATAAGAACGAACAAAAAGAAAATAAAAGTTAAAAAAAGCAAACTCAAAGGCTGGAGTAACATAACAGGCAGCATGCAGCTTTCACTGATCATTGTAATGTATATAAAAGTGTTTAACATGTATAGAGCATTAGTATTTATTCAGTAGTGTGTATGTGAGCGTTTCAGTAGTGTGAATGAGAGTGTTTCAGTAGTGTGTATGAGAGCGTTTCAGTAGTGTGAATGAGAGCGTTTCAGTAGTGTGTATGAGAGCGTTTCAGTAGTGTGTATGAGAGCGTTTCATATATTTGTGAGAGGTAGGCTAATTCTGAATAATGTCCCTGACGGCGCCTCATAGCGACATCGTTACCATCTCACACATTGTCACGCAACCGCCGCTGCCCACAGGCTGTCGGAAGCTGGGGAGAGCTCATGTGCAACTTTCTTTTTCTCATGCTACAGTTCAAACACTTCTGATACGAGATTCGAGAAATGGCAGGTAAGTGTACCCGAGCTAAATGCAGTTTAAAAGTAGCCTAACCATAACTTTGGTGTATGTTGGAGGCAATCTGCAGCCGATCAGCCAGCAAGGGTTTTAACTTATAGACTACTGTGAGTGGTATCGGTGAGGAAGGTGGGGGATAGAAATAGGATTTCTTACACTTCCTTTGTTTTACGAAGTGTACCAAAGTTTTGACAATACCAAGAGTCTCGATAATTTAGCTTTTTATTGTGTGTAGGCTGCCACGTATTAGTTTCACTTTGGTGGCCAATGCAATTCTCTTTGTGAGGAGGAAGGACACAAACCAGTCAACCCTCCGCAACAGAATTCCTTTACAGTTTATTATCGTGTAGTGTAGCCTAACTAAACATATGCAATATTAAAAACCTATACATTTATGATAATACTTTACAACAAGGATACAAACAGATGCATAAGCAATGCTCAATACGAGTTGTATGCAGGATGACTATCTGTGAGTTTATGGGATTAGTTATTGATTTATGGGATTAGTTATTGATTCATGAACCATAAGTCAATGATTTCTACTACTAATTCCCATTTGTTATAAAAACGTGTTAAAAACGTTATTATACACAAAGTTGCCAGTTTACTAGGTACACCTAGCTAAAACAGATACAGTCTAATGCAACAGCCCTGCAATCATTTTTCTTTTCATAAAAGTGTTGATCCAACTTTATGATCAGTTTTTGGAGGATGTAGTTTATGGTGCTGTTGGACTGTTGGACCTACTCAAATGTGTCTCTAATATTTTGCCAACCCTATTCATATCAATGAGGGTATGATAGCATTGGCTATTCCTAAAGTATTATGTAATGTTACAACCTCTGTTGACATCAGAATGTTTGAGTTGCATTTTCCCTCTTCTAGGCGAGCTTGCCAGGGTGAGGCGTGAGTTTGTGGACAAGGTGGACAAAGTAGTGATTAAGCAGCTCCTGGACGACCTTTTAGGTGATGGTGTCTTGAGTGATGGCCAGAAAGACGACATACTTGAAGAAAACAATACTACAGCAGACAAGGCACGCAGTCTCATTGACACAATAAAGAGGAAAGGAGATGTAGCCAGCTTGAAGATGATCGCTCACCTTTACGCAAGAGATCCAACACTTCACTCTGAACTGGGTCTGTCCTGTGGTCAACCTGCGCAGCCGGGTCAGCTGACATATTTCATCCTATTTGACAGTCATGAATACAGATATACACAAAAATAAGTACATCATTTTGAAATTTTTGTTGTTGTTCCCAGCTGCAGAGCAACAGATGAATGAGGTCTGGTCCAAGACACTTATTCCTACCACCGTGGCATTCTGGATGGAGAAAGTGAAGGATGGAAAAGTTAGTCATTCATGAAGGCAATATCAAGTATTTCACATGGTCTTAAATTACAGATTTAACCCCAGCTATCTGCAACAAGTTTCTGTTCAAGAAAGGTGTTGGTAACAAGTGGGAAACATCGTTTTTTTATTAAAGTATACAGTGTACATATTTCCAAACATATGATACATTTTGTTATACTTTTTTTCTTTAAAGCCCATGTTGCAAGTTAACCACCACTGTTGATTATTGGGTACAAAAAACACTCAAGATATGTATATCATTTTTAAAAATGTCTCCAAATAGTGTTAAAAGTTAGTTTTTGGTCATTTTTGGTGTTCGCGGGTTTATGAAGTGAATTCGGCGATGACGTCACGTAGGGGAGTTAAGTCTCAGCCTGGCACTAGAACTATGGAGACTGACGGGGATGAGGAAGAGGAGGAAAGGCCAGCAGCCGAATAATTACGAACCTACCAGACGTGAGAGGGCAAATGAGGAATTGTCAAGATTGTGGGGAAGTCTTCTTCTTTTATCTCCTTTATTTTAGCAACGCAGCAGTGCATACAATGACTTTACTTTTTACTGTCAGTGAATAGCACCGAGTGAACGTCAACGTTTTCTTTCGATCTAGTGACAGTGATCCTGTCGTTAGTTCAGATAAGTACTGGTACACTTATCTAGATATAGGAATAGAAGGCATCCCCGAGTGTTATTTCTAAGTGTTTACCTCTTCCTCCGGTGAAAACATGTCGCTGTTTGGCCGGTGCTTGTGTGTGTGGCGGCGAAGCTGCGGTGGAGAGCGGGTGCTGTAGGCGAGTGAGCCTCCGGTCGGGAAGCGAGCCTGCCGCAGGTCGGGGAGCGAGCGTCCGGTCGGGAGCGAGCGTCCGGTCGGGGAGTGATCCGCCGGTCGGGAAGCGAGCTTGCCGCCGGTCGGGGAGCTCGCCTCCGGTCGGGGAGTGATCCGCCGGTCGGGGAACGAGCCCCTCCGGTCGGGGAGCGAGCCCCGCGATCAGCTGATCTGAAGATGCCTAAATCCGTTTGTGACATTTCAGACAGGATCATGGTCCTCCCCAACCAGCACGCACCAGTATTGTAATTGTTTATATTTCAAACATCACTGCAGGTTGATTGTGGGCGACATCGCGGTCGTGTTAGCTTACCGAAACTCTACTGCCGAAGTTGCTGGCTGGCTACGTGACGTTAGCTATATCCGCTAGCATCCGTACAGGCTAACTATAGCCAGTTAGCTTTGTGTGTAATGTAACAAACCCCCCATCTCGTGGGAGCGAAGCTTACTATTTCAACAACACCCCCGTCTAAGCTGTGTTTCACTTTCCCTCCAATATCATTATTAATATAATAAAGTCACATGGACTCAATCGAGACCATAGACTGTTAATATTAAAGACCAGAAGCCACATTAGGCCAGACCAGTGGTAAATACAATGCAGGCTGCTCTGTTATCTCCCTAATGTGACGTCATGCAATGTATTGTGGGGGGAAAATGAAACACTGTAAAATTGTGCCCATTTTTTTATATATATATATTCAGTTTTGCAATATCCAACACCATCAAAAACAATGGATAACAGTTCAAATGTTTACTACCAACAAGCAAATTGCACAAATTCGTTGCAAAATTAAACCTGCAACATGGACTTTAAATGTGTTTTTCAGACTTACCCTGCAGACAAAAATTCCATCAGGAATCGTGTGGCCCTGCTAATCACTAATATAAAGTTTAAGAGAGAAAGTAGAAATGGAGCTGAGAAAGACGAGGAGAACATGCAGAAACTGCTCACGGCTCTGGGATACGAGGTGGTGAAATACACAAACCTCACAGGAAAGGTATTTCATTAAAAAAAAAAAATAAGCAAAATAAATTCTACGTTGATATAGTGATGCAGTCACTGACTTTTTGTTCTCTCACAGGGAATTGATAATGCTGTAAGGGATTTCTCTGAACATCCAAAACTCAAAGAGACAGACAGTGTGGTGGTGGTTCTCATGTCTCATGGTAAACTGGGAAAGGTCCTCGGTTGTGACCATGATGATGAGAACCCAGATGAGTTTCCCATCAACAACATTTACAAACACTTGGACTTGGAGAGAATTGTCCAGCGCTGCTGAACAAACCCAAGATCATCTTCATCCAGGCCTGCAGAGGAGGTGATCCCCATCTATTCTCACACAACAAACACCAATATAAATTAATTTAGGAGCCTGCTGTTCTTTTCTTTTTACTGTATTTAAAGTATGCCACATGTGTTTCAGGGAATGAAGGATCAGTGCTCGTTAGTGACGGTGCAGGGGTCCGTAATGATGCGTCACAGCCAGGTCCGCCCCTGTGTGCTGATAACGAAAACATCGAGGATGATAATTTGAGATTTGTACACAAAGAAAAAGACTTCACTTGTCTTCTTTCCACCACCCCCGGTCAGTTAACTAAAACATTTTCAGATCTTATTCTACAGCTCATAGAGATACAGAATTAAAATAAACATCAAGACTCTGCATCGATAACTGATAAGAATAGTTATTTTATGTAATAAAAATGAAGTATGTTTTCTGTGTTTTTTCCTCCAGATACATTATCATACAGACACAGAATTAATGGGTCTTTTCTCATCCAGTACATTGTTGATGTATTCAACACCTTCGCCTGTAAGGAACACATTCACGACCTTTTCCTAAAAGTAAGTGGAAAGTAATATCAGTTTGTGAGGCATTAACACCACATAGCAAGCTGTGATGATGAAGCTCTGGTTTTAGTCTTTTGCTTAATTGAATGCATTGTTTGTTTCAACCACACAGGTCACGCACCGCTTTGAAGAGCAGTTCACTAAAGGCCAGATGCCGAACATGGACAGAGTCTCTCTAACAAAGCACTTCTACTTCTTTCCAGGCCTCTAAGGGCAGGATTCACTGTTGTTTAACACAGATTTGTTGCCACATTTTAAATTATGTTGCAATGTTTTTTGAAGTTAGCTACTTGGTAAAATTAGCAAACTTTTGGATCAATCACTGAATGGGCCTGCCGGGCAAGGGGCCAGTGACCCAAGTGACAGAAAAAATACGCAAATAGATACAAATTGACAACTAAGACCCAACCTAGATCTACAAAGATAAAGTTGTGTCGTTTTGTGTCTCATTTAGTCTTTGTGTTTTGCTCTTTTGTAATTGGGGTGGAGGGAATCTTACATGAGTCATATAATCTATTCTTGACTATTCATTCATATTTGTATATATAATTAACAGTGTGTAAAACTTTGAATTAAAGGAACATAGATATTTTTTTATCAACTTACATTTAACAAGTTGCTTACTCATGACCGTCATGCAACTAGTCAACAGAATATTTGATGATTGGCTTCACCAGGGTCCTAGTTATTCCATCAAATTTAAAAACACAAGAAATCTAATTTATGAAATCACTTGGATTTTCTCTACAGCCAAAGCAACATTGTTTTTCATTTGAAATGTCTTAAAAGTTACCAGACAGCACTGTCATTAACTCAGACACAGTGCCTCTGTTAATCATCAGTACTTTAGCATGAAACATTAATAACTGGGCATAATTAAAAAGCTTGTTTTGATTCTTAATGTGACATTATAACATTGAATGGGCATTTACTGTACTTTTGTAAGTTTTGTCCAGGTAGGACACTAACATTCAGAACTATGATATTTTCAAATGGTTTTCTTGTACAAATAGTTGGGCTAGGGTGGGGATGTCTGCTGTTGTGGGCCTACGACTATGTCATGCTCTTTTACTTTATGTGTGTCAATGAGTTATCCAAATAAACTTGACTTAAGTTGATTCCTTGGCTTGTACCTTTGTACATGCACATACAGCTGCAAGCATTTTAACGAGGTCAATTAAAAAGCAAACAATGTTTGTGAAGAAAAAGAAACATGAGTTAACCAGTAGATGGATAAGTAATAATAAAAAAAATGGTACAGTATATTATTCTAAGTAGCACAAATACATAAATGGACAAGAGCAGATGATCAGGGTAATGCGTGTCAGTGGTATGTGAGGAGGGTACTACACGGAGGAGTTCAGAGTCCTGAAGGGTAGGAGAAAGAAGTGGTTTATGAAGGAAAATAGGAAACAGGACACACCCCATACATGTTGGAAATTCCATAGAGCTGAGTAATCAGAATCAGAATCACCTTTATTTGCCAGGTATGAGGAAACATACGAGGAATTTTACTTTGGAACATTGTTGCTCACAATGCGCTTACACATACAAAACAACCAAACAATATATACATACTCTAAACAGAAACAATATAGATGCATGAGTGCAATGAAGTGTGCAATACAAATTATTTAAATGTGGAGCATAGTGCAAAGGATACAGGGATAAATATTATGTTATTATATTACAATATGAACAGTATTAACATTATGAACAGCTCTGGAATAGGGAATGAGAATGATGAATAAATAACAAATAATAATTTATACGTTAGATATCAGAATGATGAATAAATACTAAATAAGCCAGCTGATCCACCTCCCGTCTGTAGGCCGACTCATCATTGTCCCGGATGAGGCCGATGACCGTTGTGTTGTCAGCAAACTTCAGGAGTTTAACAGATGGGTCTCCTGAGGTGCAATCATTGATGTAGAGGAAGAAGAGCAGTGGGGAGAGCACACATCCCTGAGGGGCGCCAGTGCTGATAGTCCATGTGCTGGATGTGATGTTCCCCAGCCTCACCTGCTGCCTCCTGTCAGTCAGGAAGTTTGTGATCCACTGGCTGGCACAGTGAGCTGGGAGAGAGGATGTCTGGGATGATGGTGTTGAACGCCGAGCTGACCCACGAACAAGATCCTTGCATGTGCGCCTGAAGAGTGTTGCAGGATGTAATGCAGTCCCAAGTTGACTGCATCATCCACAGACCTGTTAGCCCTGTAGGCAAACTGCAGGGGGTCCAGCAAGGGGACTGTGATGTCGTTCAGGTGGGCCAACACCAGTCTTTCAAAGGACTTCATGACTACAGATGTCAGGGCGACAGGCCTGTAGTCATTTAGTCCAGAGATGGAGGGTTTTTTGGGGACTGGGATGATTGTGGAGCGTTTGAAGCAGGAGGGAACTTCAGATGGCTCCAGAGATCTGTTGAAGATCTGAGGGAAGATGGGGGCCAGCTGGTTTGCACAGATTTTCAGGCAGGATGGTGAACCACCGTGGGCCAGGAGCCTTTCTGGTCTTCTGCCTCTGGAAGAGCTGGCGCACATCCACTTTACAGATTGTGAGTGCAGGTGAGGGGCCAGAGGGGGGAGGTGACAGCGTACAGGTGGGGGAAGGTGACTGACTGAAGTGTGAGTTGGTGTGGGGGAGCGGTGTGACTGTGGGCTTTTCAAACCTAAAGTAGAAACCATTCAGCTCGTCAGCCAGTTGTTGAGGACCAGCAGTGTTGGGGGATAGTCTCCTGTAGTTTGTGAGTGTCTGCAGGCCTCTCCACACTGACCGAGGATCGTTGTTTGTAAAGCTGTTTTCCAGCTTATTAACATAGCTCCTCTTAGCTGCTTTGATCTCTTTGGTCAGTGTGTTCTGGCCTGGTTATACAGGACTCTGTACCCAGCTGGTCAAATCAACAAATCAACTCAAGTAATCAACAGTCATATAAAAGAGGTTTGACTGCTTTGTGTTAGTATTATATGTCAGAGCTCTGCATGTGGGTGGAATTCTGCAGTAAAAAGACTGAAACTTTGGAAGATACCCTGTGGATATGTCTAATTCAGACTGCTGCTAAAGAAACCCTAGACTATCATTCAGGCCTGCAGAGGAGGGGACTTATCTCCTCTCAGAGACATCGACATACTGTAGTTGTGCAGCATGAAATGGTGGTTAGTTGTTGTCTGTGAAGATGTGTCATAGACAATAACAAAAATACATTGTGGATAATACTTTGTGATGTGTAGACACATAAAAACTTATTTTCTCCTTCTTTCCAGCACCCAGTTTGTCTTTTTAGATTTTTAAATATAACTATTTGTATAAATCCTTGGATGTTGGTTAGAAAATACTGTAACTTAATGTGTTTATTTGAAACACATGTAATGTTTATTGTCAGACACTAGAAGAGGATGCAAATGTTCTGTGTGCTTTGACTGTGAGGAAAAAGAAACTTCAGAGTCTCTGGATTAAAATTTTTTCATTTTTGTGAAGGCCATGGCAAAACCTTCAGTTTATGCCTCTTGATGTAATCCACCGTGGATTTTGAGGTGTGTTTAGGATCATTATCCATTTGTAGAAGCCATCCTCTCTTTAACTTCAGCTTTTTCACAGATGGCATCAAGTTAGCGTCCAAAATTTGCTGAAATTTTATTGAATCGATTTTTCTTTCTACTCGTGAAATGTTCCCTGTGCCACTGGCTGCAATACAACCCCAAAGCATGATTGATCCACCCCCATGCTTAACAGTTGGACAGAGGTTCTTTTCATTAAATTCTGTGCCCTTTCTTCTCCAAACGTACCTTTGCTCCTTCCGGCCAAAAAGTTCTACTTTAACCTCATCGGTCCACAGAACTTGTTTCCACAATGCATCAGGCTTGTCTATATGTTCATTTGCAAACTTCAAACGCTGATTTTTGTGGTAGGGACGTAGAAGAGGTTTTCTTCTGATGACTCTTCCATGAAGACCATATTTGTACAAGTATCTCTTTATAGTGGAATGTTGTAGCACAACTCCAGTGTCTGCCAGGTCTTTCTGGATGGATCGTGCAGTCAAACGAGGGTTTGGACTTGCTTTTCTTACAATCCTAATTAAAAATGATGACGTAAGGCTCAGACGGCACCACGAAATCCCCCCCTCCACACTGTCATGTGATGACAACTTCACATAAGCATTTTTAGGCATTAAATAAATTATAGTTAATATTTAATCCTTGTCTCCTATATAAGTGCATTGCATTTTGTTATTGATAGTATTGAAAATGATACCGTTGCAATTTTTAAGACCCTGCAGTATACCTTATTACCACCCAACCCTATTTTAAAATCAACACTTCTTCTACTTCTACAAAAAACAATGTTGCCTTTACTAAAACTCTATAGAGTTGGTGACCAATGCAAGGTTTTCATGTCTGAGAGTCAGCACGGCCACAGTGATGAGAAGAACCAAGATTTTCCATTTAATGGACTTAAATATCGTCTCTTTAAATGCACTTATGTAAAGTAACGGACATACTCTGAAGGGAATTTTTCAGACAATCTTTATTTGAAAAAACAAAACGAACGTAAAGGAAATCAAACCATTTCATCACAATACACCACAAAGGCAACAAGTTGAGTAGGCAACATGGTAACATGTTTGCAGTCTCTGTGCATGTCTGAAAACAGAAATGAGAGGTTTTTTTACACGGCTACTTTGAGTTCATGCTGACACTTTCACTGACTCATGTTCACTCATGAAAATGAACAGTGAAGTAGCTCAACAAAAAATATGCTTAAAGCTCAGGTTTATAAAAAGACATAAAACAACAGTTTGTCACTTACAGACCAGAATTATCAATCCAAACCTGACTAGACTCAATTTTAACATCTTATTTGAACATACTGGCAGTGTTAGATAGCTTTATATCAGTTTACAGTTTTATACAAAACAAAGACACAGGTGGCTAATAACAAGCACTCATGTTTTCATCCCACGACTCACACTCAGCACGTTCAAACATGTAGCTACAAATAAACACACATATATCCTCTTCCCCATGCTCACGCAACACTGGAGCAGCCGGCCAGAAATGCTGCACAACTGGTAAGGCCAGATGAAGTTTAGTACAATAGCATGGCTTCCGTAAACTACAAGATATCACATAACAAAATGGTTGGCAGTGTGATGATTTAACTATCCAACATGTCTTCTGTGTCCTTTGCATTAGAAAACAAAAATACAGGTTCCTGGATAGCTCAGTTGGTAGAGCAGGTGACTTTATATAGAGGTTAACTTCTCAATGCAGTGGGCCCGGGTTTGACTCTGACCTGCAGCCCTTTGGTGCAAGTCATTCCCCTTCAAAGGGGAGATCTCCCCTTTTATTTCTTCAGCTGTCCTGTCAATAAAGGCCTAAAAATGCCCCAAAAAATAATCTTTAAAAAAAACACCACTTTACAGTGAACTAAACCATGCAAGGCTTTTGATGGGAGGTAGAGGACATCAGAGAGAGAACGTCAAAAGAAAAGATAAAGTAAATAAAGATATACAGTAGATCTATAGATAATGTGGCTTTAAAAAAACACTGCAGATTAGTGGCCAATAACTTTGCCTGTACAACACAAAATAGACATCACAACTGAATAAATGTAATTTTTGGAAGTTGGAATGTATTAGTATAGTGTTACATATTTAGTAAATTCAGGAATTCACTTTTGGAAACATCTTATTGTTGACAACACTCAACACTCAGATAAACAGTTTGCAGCACCACACATTTACAAAATAGCAACTCATGCGAAAACACCTCTGGCCCTGTACACCGTGTGTAAAATATGTCGTACAATATAATGCACCTGGATTGCATTTATGAAAACAGGAAACAAAAAATGTAAATCTGTTGTATCTTTGCTCCGTTGTGTGTCTGCGGATGTGTGTCTATGAGTGCGACTGTGGTTGAAGTTTATGCCAGCGTTCCCCCAACAATAGAAGCAATGACAACTCCCAGAATCACACAGCATATGATAATCATAATTTTCTTCTGTAGTGTCAAGTGTTAACAAGAACAGGAAAACAGTCATCAATGGCAGCAAATGGGGAGCAGAGAAAAACATGTTAGAGATATGACATTACTTTAATACGTTACAATATATATAATAATCCAAACAAAATGCAGTTTAGAAGAAAAGCAGAAGGCAATATTAGATTTTATTATAGCTGGGTTATGATGTTGTTGGAGTGTGACTGTTATTTAGAAGTGTTTCCACATCCTCTACTTTTTGAACCATAAATGGTTGGCTCCTGCATTTTTATCATATCACATCAAACAACATACAGTATATTCACACATGCCACAAACGTGATGGTTCTCATATTTAAAGCCACTATGTTAAGAATATGGGAATCCTCAATATGGGCCCCATCTGGTGGCAGCAAAGAGTGTAACGTGGCAGACAGCAAGCATTCCTTTAATGTTTAAAACAAGATGAAGTTAATTATTTTGTTACCGTGACCAAGGACAAAAACATTATCGGGATCAATGTTAGATACATCTGTAAGTATGTGAGAGGCTGGCTGTTTATGAACTGTGCTGAGATATAAGCACTTTCAAAATTATTTTGGTCTTTGATTCAACACACGTTTGTTTAGATTGACATAACCACCTTTCTGCAGCTTTGTGTTTGTAGAAAAACATGCAAAGCTGTTCAGAAGACTGCAGAACATGCACACTACAAATGTACACTGTGTGAATCATGACGCAGACACAAAGCATGAGTTAGTTCCTCAGGACTTTTGACTGTAAAGAAGGTTTAGAAAACATATTAAAGAATGTATGAAAAAGTTATTGTTAAATATTTTAGTGCACAGGGCATTTATGCAAGCCTGCTTTATACTTTATGAGCACTTCTTGACTGCACAATATATAGACCCCACTACATAGTACATATTAACTGCCAAACATATGACCCTAAGAAACAGGCATCACGTCCTGCCCTGTCTACTCTGTAGGGATATCTTAGAGTCCTAACTGAGTCCAACTGCGAGGCAAATAATGAGGACGGTCAGACATGCTGCAATACAACCTCCTATCAGGATCACCTTCTGGAGGGGGAGAATAGAAACAAGGAAGGCAACGTGTCAGCAATTGATTCAGTGGATTTAAAGAGAGAACGAATGAGAAACAGAGACAGAAGGGAAGAAAGGAAGAGCACAGTCTGTGATTATAAGTGGGGGATAATTATGTGGATGACCCTTGTAGGAGGTTGGGGTCATGTAAGTGCTATTATAGATATTCACCAATAGGTGGCAGAAGTGTTCCACTGTGATCTAAGGAATGCCGGTAACTAGTGAATAACCCTTTTTATGAACTGTAGACTGGTTGTTCCCAGTTGTTTTTGTCTGTCTTATTTGCTTTTAGCCGGGGGTTACATGAGACGATCAATACCACTCTCATGTATGGTCGAATGAGAAGATGGAGCCAGCAGCTGGTTAGCTTAGAATAAAGACTGGAAACAAGGGGAGCAGCAATGTCTGGCTCTGTCCAAAGGTAACAGAAAACACCCAGCTCCTCTAAAGCTCACTAAATAACATTTCTTGTGTAATCCAAACAAACATTTTGTGGGGTTTATTGATGTATTACTAAGAGAGCTGGAATTTACATTTGTACCACTACCATTTTGCATGGTTCACGTGGGACATTTCAGTAATTAATAGCAGTGACAATGATTCTGGTATTGTGTGTGTGTGTGTGTGTGTGTGTGGTCCTGGTCCTATTGTAGCGGGAACTACCACAGAGGTGTTTTTAAGTACTTTGCCCCTGTCCCAAAAATCGTGCAACATACAGTCCATAAGGTGTGATCCCATCACAAGATTAGGACTCTAGTTTAACCGTTACCTTTAGCTACTTTATCATCTTTGCCTACTTACCCACCAGATTTCACAAATGTTTAGCAGTAGGTGGTGTACAGGTGGGTATTGTTTGTTTAATATTGATATTGATTGATATCACTGATTTAGAATATGTCAAACACACTCAAAACACACATGCTTCACATGCTCCAGATGCAGAGTACATGCACACACACACTGAAGACAAACTACAATAAATACATGCAATGCGTCTGAAGTTATTTATCACTTTCATATGTGATAGCATGTTTGTGCACATGCATGGTTTGTGGTATATGGGACTCACCCTCCGGGCTTTACTCTGGTATTTAACCGCCTTCTTAGTGTCTGATACTGCCCTCTCCACATAGTCTACTGAGTGCTCCACATTGTACTCTATGCGGTCTATCATTTCCCCCTAGGAGAGGTTAGTTACAGAGGAGGTGTGGAAGACATGCAGACAGGAAGAAGAAAGAGGGAGCAGAGGAGGAGGAGGAGTGGATACAGATGGAGAGGAGGTGAGGGGAAAGGGGAGGAATAATGGTTGACAATGAGGACAGAAAAGGAGAAGCAGAAAGGGAGGAAGAAGAAGAAGAAAAAAGAGGAAATAATTAGTTAGTTGGTAGAATGTGTGCTTCTTGAATCTCACCCGTTTTCCAGTCTTTTTTAACTTTTTGCATTTCGGGATGTTCTCCTTTGCCTGCTCCACAAATTCGTAGGCGTCCAGCACACTTCGCTCAATGTTGTTCACCAGTTCACCCTGAAAAAAAAACAAGAGATGCATTTATTGTATAGTGATGTCTAAAGCTCACATTCAGTACCATCTTTAATCACACTGAGATTGAGATTTTATAGATTTTAAGTCACAATTACAATGATGCCTAGTGTAATACTTGATATATGAGCATCAAAGATAATGGGAAAGACTGCTGTATTGTGAAGAAAAATATATGAACTGCTCTTTTCTTTTCCTATCTTTATTCATACGTGTTCATTCTTACTAACACTATTATTTATGAAAGCAGCAGAAGTCATTAACCATCAGAATTCATTAACAAAAAAAGCCTAATATTGTGTGTGTTAAAACAATAGTAATAAAATAAAGAATCAACCCTTTTGCATTACAATACATATTAATATAAACCATGCATTCACTGCAACAATGATGTAAGTTGAAAAAAAACATTGTGGATTCAGGTAAATTACCTTTCTGTGTGAGAAGGGGAGCGCTGTTCTCTGTTCTCTACAGCTTAGAGTCATTGTGGTGGTAACAGTGTTGTGTGAAAAAAGAGAGAAAAGAGAGTGCAAAGCTGATAAAGGCAAAATTAACCGATAATTAAAGATGTGGCACTCTGATAATAAAGGAAGGGTTAGTCAATTACATTTAGAGATTTCATAAGCGTGGCAAGAGATTGAAAGAGTTTACACACAAACAATACTTCTACTAATAATAATAATTATTAGACATTTACGCAATAATGACTCCCACACTAACATTTGCCTGCTATTCCATTGTGCTATTATTCATATGACTTGCACGCAAAAATGTACTTCATCATTCATAGCTCACATTTCCATTTGCATAATTCACTATACTATTTCTGATGAGGGAACCGGTTCATCTGTGTGTGTGTCTGTGTGTGTGTGTGTCAGTACAATGTACATTATAGACTCAGAGCATTTCTGTTCTCTGACAGAATAACATTACTAACACGGGAATGAGAAATTCGGAAAAATCTCCAATTTACAAAGCCAAAGCCCCTGTAAAGTCAAGGTTTGTTTATAATTTAAAGCTATTACAAAACAGCAAATTAATGCAATGCTGTTTAGTTTCCTTACTGAGTCCCAGATGTCAGATTTTCCTTTCAGCTCATGAAAGCAGCATGATAATTATGTATTAAAAAAATGGCAGAAATCCCATAAACAGATTCCAATCAACTGATCCTTGAGCCAATAATGTTCTGTTCCAAAATTCTGTCTAAATTTACTGAGATATTTTGCAAACAGAGAACCAGTTGGAGCTGAAAACATAACCTCCATCCAACTCTACTAATTTCCTCTACAACTTTTATGTAAATTAAAAGACTGCTAGTTGCTGTATGTCTGTGGTGGAATTATTGTCATGACAGGGAGAAGCAGCAGCAGCTGCTGCAGCAGGAGAGCTGGTTAATGATTTTACCATTGTGAACACAGTGTGCTACTGAACCCTTGCATTAGCCAGGGCACATTTCAAACCACTAACAGGAAGAAATTCTAAATCTACAAACAGGAACTTTGTGTATCTTCTTTATAATGTCCATGTTGGCAGGTGGATTGCCAATTTCTGATTGTATTTGCAAGATTATTTTCACATGCATTTGGCTGAGCCCCAAACTACACAGCTGTAGGCACTGAGAGAGGATTGACATTTTCACCTGGCTCTCCACCAGCATGGCCATGTCCATGAACATGTCGTGAAGCTCTCTGATGCTGTTTTCCAGCTTGATGATTTCATTGTGCCGCGTCTCAATCTCATTCATAGCTTGCTCGGTGATGTTGTCCATAATGATCTATGATGGTACAACGGATGGAAAGAATTAAGAGAGGAGTAGAATTAGATTAAAATTCACCCACTCAGGTTGTTACATTTGTTGTATTGCTTACCCCCGAGGTAAAGATAGCCGGGTTGTCACTCTCCAACATGCTCTCCAGCTCCTCATTTGTTGTGTTTCTCCCAGCTAAAAGGGCAACCACACACATCCATAAGCATCTATAACAGTATTCATGTTAGTAGGTGTTGAAGAGATGTACCCTGTGTGGATAATACAGTCAATTTAAGCCCAGGATTTAAGAAGTGTAGGTGCAATGTGGTGCTATCGGTTTAAAAGGTTTTCCATACTCTGGTGGATGAAGACAACATTAGGAATGATTAATACAACACCCTAATGATAATAGCCCACCCCCCAAAAGTTTGCCTGAGGATGAATTAAAACAAGCGTGTGTCACTCTTTTCCACATGCTCATTTTCTCTCTATCCATCCGCAACCCATCTTTCTGAACAGCAGTGGATGTGAAAATCCAGATAATTTAGTCTATATCATCAATGATCTGTGAGTGTGTGTGTGTGTGGTTGTGAATTTGTCAGTCATCTTAAATGTTTATCTGAATGCAACCTAAAACACAAGCTCAATTAGAAGCACACAACCTTTGGCCTCCAGACGCACACTTCAACAGAACTTCAGTCATATAAACATGGCCCTGTCTAAACATCTACAGCATTACAACTGAGTTATGGTCTGCTCAGCAGTTTATAGATCTAACACTTAACCCCCACTCCTTTGACATTGGCCAGTCAGACATGTTTTCTTGCCATAATAAGGTCTTCCACATGCAGCTGCTTGTCCAACTAATATAAGAATAATCAAAAGTGTAAAATGACTTCTAGTGATGATTTATAGTGTCTTTCGCTTTCTCTGTTAATCTATTTGTCATGGTGGATTTTGATCTGTTTTGAAGCTGTGAAGGATTATAGACAAACATGCTGATGATTCCTTTTTTAATTAAATTCATTTTAATTTATACTCTTTATTGATCCCCTTTGGGGAACTTACAATTTACACACTACACACAGGCCTGAAATACAGAACGTCAGAGTGAGTGGGTTGCGACTGCTGAACAGGCACCCTGAGCAGTTGAGGGGGGTTTGGTGCCTTGCTTAAAAGCACCCAGAAGCCCAGAAGGTGAACTGGCGTATCTCCAGCTACCAGTCCACACTCCATACTTTGGTCCGTACGGCGACTTGAACCAGAGACTCTCCAGTGGTTATAGAATATAACCTATATATATAGTATGTGTACTACATCACGTCTTTCATCATGTGCATGGCATGTGTCATTAACCTCTAATATTGTTGGAAGAAGACTCAATGAATACTTTGCATGTTTTCTATTCTGTTTTGAACAGTTTCTATCTCTGATGCTCCAGTTTATAAAACCTTCAGAACAAGTTTGGTTTTCTTGCCTTTAAAAAAACCTGACCAGTAACATATGAAGGTACGGTACCGCATTTGGGGATGTGAAAAAAAAGACAGATCACGTAGAATTACTGAGTCAGAAATATCAATCATGTTTGATAGAATCAGAACAGTTTGGGTCAGTCTGAACATCTGTTGTAGCTATTAAGATTTAATCTCATATTTAATCATAGATAACTGTTGACATTTCCCTTCCAACTGTCAGGAAAGGCAAACAAGAGCCAACAGGCCTCATAATGAGTGTCATTTTTTGAGAGTAACGGAAAGTTAGAGACATCACCACAGCATTTCTTGCTGCTTCTTCTTGCTGATGTGTATGCTCTTCGTTCCACAGGGAGTTGACCTACTTTATGAACATTTTTCTAACCTTTCTTCGCTACACCTACATTAATATTATCGTGTAAGAGTGCTTACTTCGCCTGCAGAGCTACTTCTCTTGGGCCCTATGTCCGCCCCGCTGACACTGTAGGTCACAGTAAGACTCCGTCAGCATCATCTCCAATCTTTTCTTTGCACATTAAATTCTCTCTAGGGCTAGATACAGTATGTACAGTACTATCTCTTCCCCATGAAGACACCATGCGTCCCTTACTAAGCGTCCCTTGCAGTTCGATCTGAGACATTAACACAAAGGCTTTAAAGAAACGTAATCTGCAAGTTACAGCGCATCAAGGAGCAGGAGTTTCATATGAAAGCAAGACAAAGCTAATATTATGAAATCTAAGCAGTGCAATTATGTAAAGTAATAAGAAATTATTTAAAAAAAATCAGATTTCAGTTCTTACAACTTGCTGAGAGTACAGTTTTAAACGTGGTCTTGTGTAGAAAGAGAATGTACAGTATGTCCTTGTACTAGCCTAGGGCATAAATGCTACTTATATGTGAACATATTTTCCCTCTCAGATTGTTTGATTTGAAGGATTTTTAAAGGCCTAAAGAGGTTCAAGTATTGGAGTAGTTTCCAAGATAAAAAAGAAAAAAGGAAAAGACGCTTTTTAAAAAGACAAAAAGCAATATTAGCTCTGTCTCGTTAGCTTGCTTATGAGTTAATGTAGTGATATCTATTGGTTGAATTAAAATGCGTCAAAACTGCTCAAGCTACAGCTGCAAGGGAGACTTTTTTTTTGAGAAATATCTGCAGAGAGCAATGAAATGGAGGCAAACAGCTAGCTGGCATAGCTAAGATAATTGCTTTTGGTAGGGAAGTGTATCTATGGTCCCAGGATCCTATGTTCCCCAGCTTAATATCCTTTTAATATGACACAATAACAAGACCTTTTAAAGGTTTTAATGCTCTCAGCAATGTATGCTCCTTTAGGTCAAATTTTTAAATCCCCCACCTACAACTGTTATCCTACTGATATTATACTCTTGGAAACACCCTCAATAGTGCCGCAAAAGTTTAAAAATATTGATATCTCCACAGTGGCTGGCCGATTTTTACCATTTAAACTGCATTTGAAATGTCCATCTCCCTTGATGATTAAGTCAAGAATATAGCTTTCAGTAACCCGGAAACCAGATTAATCTGCCATCTTATGTTTCATTTGCATCTGGCCCCCTCACATTTATAACATTTCAATCAAAGAGAAACTGAATGGACCAATCACAACCCATTGTCTCACAATTGTATATTAAATTGCATCCAGAGGCCTTTTGGTCTGTCCCATTGGAAACCAAAAAATGAACTGAAAGGTTCCAGAATAATACACATTTGTGCATTAGTCCTGCTATGCCAATCTAAGACGTTGGCAATTTCTTATATTTGTTTGTATCAAGAACATAGGATCATGGGAACATAGGGGTTAACCCTGTAAGGGAATGCATTATATTTACCTTACAGACATACAAATGGTGTCTATAATTTAATCTAACTCTTGGCAAAAAAGTGAGCAAGTATGTATCCTAAAAATGTAAAGTGATTAAAACACACTGGACAATTCATGTTCATCTATAATGTAACTGTATGGACCTTAACAGCTACTGTAGCTTTGTCAGATCTCGCTCTGATTTTTCTCTCTGGGCCTCCAGCAGCTGTGGCTCCAGGGAGATTGTGAAGGCAACAACAAAACTTCTATTCGTGACCTAATCAAAGTGTATGTGAGTGTGTGTATGTGAATTGTGTTTATATGTGTGATGGAGGCCTCAGTGCAGAGCAGGTAGGTAGATGGTGATGATGCTCAGGAGTCAGCGCCGATGATTGCCTTCATGAACAGAATACTGATGAAGCTGTCCGTTTACCATGGCATAAATGTCCATGTATGTTTCAAAGTGTACTTTTATTAATTTATCTTTACATAAACGGGGCCTATTGTGTCTAATCCAAACTTCATATCCATATCAAAGCAATGAAATTCAGTTAGTTGTGGTTAAGTGGTCCCGCTGTTTCATTACCGTGCTTGAGAGTCTACTCATGTTTAGCAATGACATTTTACAGTTTGACAAATGAGGAGACACAAAGAGGAGTGAGACCACATTCACCACATCACTGTGATCAATTCCCTATTCTTCTGGCCTCTCTGATAAAAAAGAATCCCTCTATCATTAAGGCTTAAACTACAATATTAAAGAGGGTCACAGTTAGAGTTGAAGGACAGAGAAGAGTGACGATGAGTCATGGATAATTGTGAAGAAGAAAAAAACAAAGGCACTCTGGTGCTACTCTAACCTATTTAGCTCACTTTCCATGCAGACGTACACACACACACACACACACACACACACACACACACACACACACACACACACACACACACACACACACACACACACACACACACACACACACACACACACTTCTTGCCTTTTTTTAAAGCCCTGACAGGCTCCGAGGGAGGCTCTTATATGTAACCATGGAGACCCAAACCCTGAGAAGCCTAATATGAAGCCAAGAAATATCACTACACCCGCAGCATTTATGGGCTATTAAATCATTAATACGATGTTGCTACGAGCAACATTATTTCATTTCAACTGTTATGTAACACAAATGAAGTGACCCTCCCCCCCAAAGAACAGACTGAAAATGCAAACCACACAAATATTCACACACACAGAGTGAAAGAGGCAAATGATTTTGATGCTTCTGTTCGCTGCAATTTCATCTGTAAAAGAATGAGAAAAGCATGTATCTGCATACATATAATGTAGGTCAATCTGTGTACTATACAGGAGGAATATGTTGGTGTACAGCTTAGTCTTTTCCCCCGGCACTGTGAGGAACTAAAACATAATCAAATGTCAAAGAGGCCCTGCGATGCACTGTGGCCAATCCAACCTACTGCGCCTGCCTTTCTGCTTTGGAAGCAACTGTGTGATATTATCAATCAATAATACACAAAAATGCTACACAAGGTGACGAACAGATGTGTTACTGTTGTTAACCTCCAATGAGCTACTTTGAGAACATGAAAGATATGTGCCTTTAAAGGAATAGTTTCACATTTTGGGAAATGCTGGTATGCTTATTTGATTGTTTGCTCGCCAAGAGCAAGATAAGATTGACATAGCTCTTACATCTTTCAGCTGTTAAACTGGAGCCAAGAGATGATTACCTTAGCTTAGCATACAGTAAAGAGTGATAGCAGGTAAGAACAGCTGGCCTCACTCTGCCTACCATCACCTCTATACTTCACTCATTAACATGTTGTCTCTCATTTGTTTGACCTGTATAAAAAGTGTGAACATCTAGTGTGGTTTAATTTTTTTTAAATCTATTTATTATATTTATAAAATATTATTGTGTATCACCAAGATAACATGTTATTAGTAAGCTTTAAAGACTCTGCTAGGCTGATTTTGTTACCTTTGGATGGAACCAGTTGTTGATGGAACCAGCTGGGTGGCTTTATGCTAAGCTAAGCTAACCGCCTCAGGCTTCCTAATTACAGTACAAACTCTTGGCAAAAAATAAGTGTTTCCTTTCTATAGCTCAGCAGCTCATTATGTAAAATTATTTCAACAGAAATTACTGTTATTAATGAGATAAGATAGGGGTCAGTTATCAAAACTGGTAAATAATACAGTGTATTATTAGTGTTTTAACTAAGTGCATTTAAAGTGCAGCCATCTTATTCATAAAGAAGAAACCCAAAGGGTTGATGCAAATATATTTGGACTTGGGGTTACCCGTAAAGGCGGAAAAAAAAGTGTTGTCTTGATAATTACGTTTAAAGTATGTCACAGGGTTGTTTCATGTTTATCTTATTTCTGTATTCATAGGTGAATGGTGAAGGGAAGCAGCAGAGGAAATATTGATACTCAGTCTGATAGACTAGCCTAGGTTTCCCTCTGTGTGTGACATGCATTGATTCACACACAAATAAGTCAAAGAGGTTGGCACAACAGAAACACAGCCCTCTTGCCATATAACCCCAAAGGAATTAAATTGTGTTAGATCAAATTGTAAAAATGTAATATGAAGGAAAAGCTTTAATAGATACTTGCAATTGTGTTTCCTCCAAAACCAAAAACTGCATTTATTTATTTGCCTCATACTCATAATGTCCCACCTCTCAATCCATCTCCGTACTCTCCCTGCATGTCTAATCCCTTCTCTGACTACAAGTAATATCAGCTAAGGCCTCCTGTGACTCCGCAGATGGCCAAAGAAAATTACATCTGTGCCAAGTGCCCTGCAACATAACTGCTCCTACTCGCCTCTGCTGTTACCACTAAATGAGTCATATTGTTCTGGTCTGCATGTGTGTGTGTGTGTGTGTGAATTGTGTATAAGGTGACTGTATCACGGTGACTGTTAGGGGCAGCTGGCATGGTGCAGCCTGCCAGGATGCCGTGGCAGAGGCCGTGGCAGGGTCTGGTCCAGGAGCCCGGGACCTGCAGCTAATACCTGTCAAATCATATGACACCTACAGTGTGACACGAGAGTGAGGAGCTCCTATCAGAGCTGCACCAACCTGGCATGTGCATGTATATGGGTGTAGGTGTTGGTCATGTGGTGTTTTGGAAAGTGGTTTTACTGTGAGAGTGGTTGTTTTGGTACACACTAAATTAAATACTGTATGGATGGGATAAACTGAAATTTTCTATAAATAAAATGATCAAAGGACAGTTTGTTGGTGGGGCATGATACCAGTTAGATGTACTCCTGGTTTTATGTAATGCTGTAACTGAAGTTGTCACATATATATACTAAGTGTTATGCATTTATTAAGTTTTATGTTCTAGTCTGTGTTCTGTGTTTTACCTGCCCGCCAGATAAATTCCACTCTGGGACAATACAAATGAAGTTGATGCTGAAGTGAATAAACAGCCAACAGCTTGGAGCTGAGGTTTATTATTTTTACCACCCACGTTAAAGCCTCTTTTTCCACTAATAAAACATGTAAAAAATAGTGAATAAGTAACATAAAGGCAGAAAAAAAAATTCAGAACATGGTTTTATAAATCAAACTGCAGCCGGCACGCAGCTAGCTAGGGGGAGCCTCGTCACAAATCTGCGTAGTCCCAGACAAGAATTTTAGTATTTCTTTGGTTTTAAATAAACAAAAAAATGTAAAAGTCGATTACCAGCTCATTGGATCCCAATACAATACCTAGCTGCGTGCTCGTGCCACCTGTATACCCTATGACGTGTGTGTGTGTGGGCTGAATGTTATTTATTTCTTTTCTGACATTGTGATAGCCTTTTCATCTGAAACATTATTACCAATGCACAGTTGTCTGATTATGCATATGGAATAAATTAACTTCTTGTTGTTGTCATCACACCTTGGATGTATTGTGCTGTTATAATTGTGGGTACATGGGCGCTGTCCGGTGCTGAAGTCTTTCACCTTTGAACATTAAAGATTTTTTTGTCATAGCCTTGTGGTTTTAGTTGAATATTATTTGGCTAAATGCAATTAAAATTACATTTATATTGTTGTATGTTGCTGTTGTTATGTTTTCTTAGCAACCCACGTATTCCCCCCCCGGGGCCCGGCCATGCAATAGAGTCAATGTTGATTGGTGTCAATGCATTTATGGTTACTTTACCTGTTACAGTGTTTGTTCATTGTTTATGATACTAGCAGGATGTTGTGCTGATGAAGCTTTCTCCTAGCAGAATTCACAAAGAAATGGCTTCCAAAACAGAAATGAGACTGAAGGCCTGCTTCAGCAATCATTGGACCTCTCACCACATGAATTTTAACTGATTCATTGTTAACATTTTGAAATAAGAATGCATGTCTATAATTCTAACATGAACTAGTCTTAGAGGTGTACACAGTAAATAAAACATTTATAGCAGTACAGGTGCATCTTTACTTCACATACTTACAGTACGTTTCGTTAGACTACGTAGACATAGTAATGCTCTTGTAAAAATGTATGATAATGATATCTGTGCAGGTGAAGAGCGATTTTGACTGAGCCATTTTGATAATTGGGGCGCAGATAGACTATATTTTTTGCCTAATTGCACATTGTATCTAACTAATAATTGGGGCATGATGAAGATAAATGATAATGATGGATAAAAAGATATGCATGGAAATATATGATATATGACTTTTTTTGTCTCATGCTTTCTGTTTTGACAAAGAGCTTAAAAAGTTGTAAAGAAATCATGAACAGCGGTTTTGGAGAGAAACCACCAAAGTCGACCAAAAGTTTCACCCAATTTACAGTGACCCTTGTTTGAAAGGTATGTTGTCAACTCATTGCACATAAATAACACTTTGTTTTTGGTATAAGTTCATGAATCTGTTTAACATTTAAAAAAAACAACTGCACAATACCCAAATACTATGATTGGGAAGAGATGCAGATGTGTTTCTGTAATTCATTTAGTGTTAGTATGTGTGCAGTCATTATGAAGGGTGGTGGATGGTTTACTCACTGATCTCCAGCTGTCTCTGAATGCGTCCCTTGCAGCGCTCCCTGTAGTCAGACTGGGTGGTGTTGTATTCTGACATCACCTCGACAAACTTACGGGACAGTGTGGAGTGCTGAAGACACAGCGAGAAACAACAGCAGTAGACACTGTCTTAATAAGTCATTTTAATTGTAAATGAACAGGGGGTTAGCCAGTGTTGCTATGTCCTCATATCATAATACATAATGCATGTATTGTGGTCACACTGAAAAGGTGACACAGTTAAGGAAACTCAAAGCAGTCATATTAAAAATGCTAGATTTCTGAATGTGTTGATTGGCCCACAATGCTCTGGACAGAGGAAATTAAGGTGCTGCAGGTAGTAATGAGTAGTAATGGGGAGATTTTGGCAAACAAAAAATAACATTTTTATAAAACATTTGACTTTTTCTTAATAAAGTTTAATTGAACTATACCTGTGTCTTGCGTATCCTCAGGTCAGCTGATGCCTTGTTCTGGCTTTCTTCTTGTTCAATGGTTTGCTGAATACCTAAAATTTGAAATGTACATTCAATTACAGAGGGAGTGCTCCCCTTGAAAATTAACACCAAGATAAAGAAAATACTACAGACTGCAGTGCTGTTGACAGCTTCTAAACATGCATTACACCACACAAGAAAAAAGTGTTACATATTGTAACATACTGATGATGTTAGTGTTCTCAGAGCCAAGTGTTAATCTGGGGTGGCACACTTGTGCCAGAGGAAAGGTAATGAGGTTCATAAATCAAAAAGAATTGTATTGATTAGAGCAGAATGTGCTCAGAAAACCTCATGGCCATCTGCCAAATAGAGTATAATTATATAATTATTATATAATATTTTTTGTGTGCAAAGCTGACATTTTGACCTAATGGTGGTGTCAGAAGAAACGAAACACTGCTATTCAATTTCAGGAGATCATTATAACCCACATTTGTTTTTGAGACACCTCAGTGTTTCCCCACACATAGACTAATTTGTGGCAGTGCGCCACACAATCAACACCGGCTGCTACACAATCAACACCGGCTGCCACACATTGCGTTTCATTATTATTTTATTTGTTTTAACGCTATTTAAAACACGCATTCATTCAGCTGCATTTTCTTTCCCTGCTCTCCTCTGTCTCTATGTCATTCTACACACACACATAAACAGACCCTCCCCTCCATGCACACAACATCTGTCTCCATGAAAACAGTGTTGCCAATTTAGCAACTTCGTCGCTAGATTTAGACACTTTTCAGACTCCTTTAGCAACTTTTTTCAGTATTCTGTATTGTCCAGCAAGCACGCAAGATATGTTTCTCCTGTGGCCACCAAAACAGTCACCTCTCTCTGAATCTGTTTTGTGAGGAGCAAAGGAGCACAGTGCGCAGGTAGGTAGAAAGGGGAGAAGGGCCGGTGTAGGTAGGAGATACAGTGAGAAGCGATGTGAGAAAGACGCAGCAGGGCTGGCCTGGCCCTGGGCAAGCCAGCCTTCTCTTTGTAGAATTTCTTTTTTTACTTCAAAGACAGGCTACCCAAGTAATAATTATGAGGTGAAATAAATTCCTGTATTGAATTTGTGATTATTTGGCTAAAGATGTCTGTTTCTTTCTATCTACTTTGCTGACACAACCACTAAGCTTTATGCAAATGATTGCATAATGATGGCACACATATGCAAATGAGCATATGGCGTCATTTTATAACTCACAGCATACGTAAAACAAAAAGAGTTTCTTAATTTATATATGCAGGCCAATGATAAAAGGTGTGCTAAAGCAGGTCTGCTAAATATAAATTCATTGAGATATTCCTAAATCTACCAACATTATCATTTGAATAGTTTTTCTTCTGTTTTTGAAGAAATTACCTTACTGAATGCATTTGATTGTATATTACTGCAAAGCAAAAGAGTAAATAATGTTAGTCCATTTTGAAGATCTATCCCAGGGTGCAGTTTGACAAAGAGGCCACGCATGCATGCACACAAACACACGCAAAGGTACCCTGTGGCAACAACTGATGAGAACTTGAGTGACACCATTAGAGAGGCCTGTGATGCAGAGCCTGTTCTGCCCGATAGCACTTGTGTGTATCAGTGTATGTGCACACAAAACTGTACATGAATGTGTGTATCAGTAGGCACGCAAGGCGAGAGATTGGGACTATTATCGTTTTGTGCACTGAAGTTGTGCTCCACTTTCCTAGAAGATACTGTATACAGATATTTTATCTCTGACCTCGATTCTTCGACACTTCAGTCCCAGGGAGGCACACAACACTGTCAATAGTATCTTATATAGCAGACAATTTGTTATGTGATGGACACAGAATGTAAATATGATAACATTTTCATATGTGCCAAAAGAAAAAGAAAAAAGGGGAAGATGAGCAAGCTGCCAGCATTGGAAATTCACCAAATGAGATTGGTGAACACAAGAAAGTAATAACTATGTCAGGGGGTGGGATTAAAGACCAGCTACACATCCTTTATGCCTGCACACAGTATGTTAGTCAATTGTGAAGAAAATCTGTGTGTGCTCGTGCATATGAATCACAGCCACCACCTCTGTTGCGAGTGACACTAATCAGTCTGCCCACAGCAGGACAGACTCTACGCGTGTGTAAACTGAGTTTGTCTGTTAGCTGCCAAATGCTATACAGTTCAGCATCTCTTCATGTCTCACTTGTGACTCTGTTACTCTCTGTCCTCTCCTGAGAAAGCACCCAGGCCGACACGTCACATAAAAGACAAACAGCTGCACAAACTCGTTATGTATATATATTCTTATTACTTTTACACAAATTTCCGGGCTGCAACTAATGATTATTTTCAGTATGGATTAATCTGCCATCTATTTTCTTGATTTAACAATTAATCCTTTGTTCTGGGAAATGTGTGTTAAAGTTATGAAAATAGTTGCTGATTAAGTTTCTGTCGATTGATTGTCAATATCGACAGTGGTGGAAAGTAACTAAGTACATTTACGCAAGTAGTCTACTGCACAGAATTTGGAATTACCTGTACTTTTCATGAATATTTCCATTGTCTGCTACTTTATACTTCTTCCGCATTCTACATCTAAGTGTTTTTTTTACTCCACTGCATTTATTTGATACCTTTAGTGACTTTGCAGATTCAGATAACACAAAATATAATCAATTGGCAATTTGACAATATTTGAAATGTTGTGTACTTAACATGTAATTATTGGAACACAAACAAGCAAAAGGGGTTCACTGACACAAAAAATAATAATTAGCTGAAGCTCCAGCAGGAGATACTCACTCTTTAATTTGGAGCGTATTTTGTTGGCAAACTTCTTGATGTCTGCCATAAGATCCTCCAGCTCAGCCTTAGTTTCTGAGGAAAGAAAAGAAAAATGGAGAGAAGAAAGAGATTACTGGACTTAACTAACTTATCCGCTCATACAAACCAGCCACTTTCACAGAGACAGGACTCTAAGTGTCACTCCCAAACAATTCCTCAGCTTCAGTCCACAGCAGCACATCAAGTCCTTCTTTGTGCTTTCTCTTTTGTATAGAGAGTACCAGCATCCTTCACTTGCCTCCTTCCATCCAGACCCACACCCTCAAACATACATACTGTACTGTGAAGACACAAAGATGGAACTCATGTGGGTTGATGGGTGTACAATATGTGGGTGCTGAGAAGTAAGATTTGCTATTTTGGTGACCAGAGAAACAAGTGAAATCACGATGGAGTACAGCAGAAGCTGTAGTAGGGCAGATTTCAATGATGACAAACTGAATCATCAAACTAGTGACTAGACACTGGTGATGATGGTGAAAGAGGTGAAGAGGGTTGGCCGAAGATCTGGACGATAGAATGTGGAACAGGACTTGGGATGAGCTTAGTGGAAGGAACACTTGGGACTGGGTGTGATAAAGACTCAGAGGTGAATGGAGTGGAGAAGGTTCGTGTCGGTTCATACTGAAATGAAAACTCACAGCAGCAGAGAGGAGAATAGTTTTAAAGTTTAACAGTATGATATATGATTGGCTTAGGGAGATCGCTGCAAAATCTGGATGTTTTCACCTAGAGTGAATGCACATAAAAAACATACAGTATAGGATTGTTCATGTACATCGTCAGGGAGATAGATTGTTTCACACACAAACACACACACACACACACACACACACACACACACACACACACACACACACACACACACACACACACACACACACACACACACACCTCTATCACACAAATTACCCTAGAGCATTATCTGCCATTTTAGCACATTGAAAGAAGTGAGAAAGTGAGTCATTTATCATCTTAATGCCATAAGAGAACCAACTCTCCATATGTTCCCAATCCCCAGGAAGCCAGTTTCTGTTTCCTGCATTTTTAAAGCTGCATAAATCACAAAGATAATAAGAGATGATCCTACTACTTTACACATATTTTGTGATAAGAAAAAAGCTTAAAAATGATTAGATCTTTATATTGTTACTTATTATACTTCCCTACAGATTCAAACCTACTTTATATGAATGTTGTCCTGGGCAGTTTGAGATACAGTATCACACTTTGACAATTACAGTAAAACAGCCCAGATGGCTAGCATATTGAGCTGAAAATTCATAAACACAAACATATAGAAACTGTTGGATCCACTACTGTATTACATAAGATGAGACATAATTTTATTCACATTGAATGATATGTCATGAATCCCAATCAGAAGCTTATACCAAAAACTAGCTGGGATAAACCTTCTAACTGATAACATCAAATTATTGCAGCTCAGAGGAGATAGTGAACCTATTTCACAACGTTGATCAAAGTACTACAAGCTTTTGATCTGCTTAACAGACATATTTCCATATCAGCGAACACAGCCTGTCACACATGCAGCCCGGCGGGACAAAGCACTGGACATGCAGAGTACTAACCAATAACTTCAGACTCATTCACAGAGAAAATTACATTATAGACAGGTTAATTTAAATGTAAGATGGCTGGAGCATAATGAGCATAAGCATAATGTTTTTTTGGATATTTTTCTCTGCTGAGAGATGAGGTGACAGAATGAGCGATGATATGCATGCAATATAAGGAATGACTTGGCTGCTCACTTCACTCACTGCTTTTTTTGAGAATAAGGCAGTTCAAGGTGCAATATACTGTATATACAGTGAAAGTATCAAACCGCTCAATCCACAAATAAATGCACAGCCAGTATTGAGAAACGGTGCCTTTAAACAAGCTGTCATGACTTCCGTATGGTTGGGATATCACACCTCTACTACATACAGGTAGAAAGTGCTGCTACAGCGCCGTTATAGTCATTCCCTGGACACAATCACGTTGCAGAGACACAGATGTGGAGACCCCTGTTTCTGACCAATCAGAGAAAAGGCCAGGCATTTTCGGGAGGGGGGCTTAAAACAGAGAGTTTCAGACAGAGGGTGAAAACACTAACGAGTCTATTCAGACAGACAGCATTAGAAAAATAATGTTTTTTTTTTAACAATAAAGCATGTAAACATGTTCTAGTAGAAACCCAAAACAGAAGTGTTAACTTGAAAATGAGCATAATATAGGACCTTTGAACATACTGTATGTATTTTGACCATGAGTTGCACTATAAAGCAATGTTTTTTATGAGTGAGTCCCCATCTTGCTTTTTGTGCGCACATGCATGTATGCAACCACAGATTAAGTAATACAAGTTTCTGCAAATTTGTCTGGCCTCAAGGACACACACTAGGGGTTTTGGTAACGCTGAATTTCCTTTTGCAGGAAAACTCCACAGGGTCCCTTTAAAAACTTAAGTAATGTATAGGAACCATTATGACATGCATTAAATCTATCAACAAGCACAAGTGTGATGCAGTTAGAAAGAGAAATGTGATACTATGAAATTATACAATGATCATGGAGGATATACAGAGGAGCTAATCCAATCGGACCAATACAGAAGAAACTAACAATAATTAAGTGGCTATTTGAAACACAAATTGTCAAATTCTAAAGAGATAATGTTTTTGTGCACAAGTCATTCATTCTAAAACAAACCCTAGCTGCAATACCATATCCTTGTTATACATTGGAATACATTTGGAAGTGTCTCTTGTCAATAATTATGCTGCCAATGGCAAAATATGCACTAAACAGAGAGCTGGTGGTCAGTGGCATAGCCAAAGCGTTGGGCTGAGGCTCTCCTGGCAAAATGAATAAGCAGTGCTCCGTGGGGTGTGTGTGTGTGCGTGTGTGTGTTTGCGTGCATTTTTCCTAACATAAATTAAAATTTCTATGTGTCCACTTGTGCACAACTTCAGAAACACATAGAGGTGTAAGGGTTGTGGGAAAGTGTTGCTCTCACTCCTGTGTAACCATAGCAACCTCTAGTATTTTGCTTCATGAGGTCAGCTGCATCGGCATCAGAGATAATGACATAAAAACTGAGCATAGGTTTTGGCCGTGAGTAGAGTGTGTGTGTCTGTTAGATTAGATTTCCCCCTTGTGGTTACCAAACAGAGGAGGCCAACCTGCTCAATCAAGTGTCTATTCAGCCACATTATTGGTTGTCTGAAAGGAGGACGAGAGAGCAGACACTGATGAATAACTAGAGGGAAAAGTGAGAGGGGAGCAAATTAGAGGGCAAAACTGAGGAGTCAATTGAGCTGTGGCTTCACAATTCATCCCTCTCCCAGGCGCTCGAATGAAATCTTCAGGTCACGCATGTTGCCATCATTAAGACTGTGTTGCTATAGCAATGTGTGCAGTCGGTCCTCTTGCCTGCGTCAGATTGTTTCAAAGTGGCAGAGGGAAAGAGATGCATAGAGATGTTTTGAGGCAGGAAGAAATGCAGGAAATGTGTAACTAGAAGAATGGGAGAAAATGAATGATATTACAGGATATTTATCAAAATGTAATTAATCTATTTTTAAGGATTAAGTGCCTACTGTTTAAGGAAATGGCCAAGCATTTAAAAAAAAATTAAACAATATCTTTGTGAACTGCTTTAAAAACTAGGACATTGTAGTTACATGCATCCACTGCATGCATCGTCGAGTACCAGAGCACCAGGACAACTGTGAATATGTCTATTCCGACAGTTGGCAGAACACTGGGAACAAATTAAAATCCCCATGTTTGTCCTAACAAAATGAAACCAGAATGGCAATCAATGCAGAGAGACAAAGTTGAATAGCTCATTTAACATTTTACAATTTCAGTCAAACAAAACTTCAGTTTCAGGGTTACAGATCTGGTGGAAAAGGTCAAAGAATCAGAACAGCAAGGAAGATTTTGTTGGGAAAACTATTCCCCTCAAAACAAACCGTATTTGTTAAATCAACAATACCAAAAAAAATTATAATTGCTGCGCTCAACACCTGTAAAGACATGATTGGATGTTAGCTGGTAGCCAGGCAGCTGATAAATGAGCCAATGACTCTAAAGCATGAATAAAGTTGATGAGAGGGTCTGGAAACTAGAAAAGTCTAAGGGCAACTGGTGCCTAGGTGAATAACACTGAAGAGGCCTGGAAAAGAGATGGGGAGAGAAAGTGAATGAGCATATTTCCCAAAATGTCAAACTTTTGCTTTAGCCTGCATCTAGTCTCACATCGTCAGACCTATCTCTAAAGCGCTGTGGAGTAAAGTCTGGCTACACCACACATTCTGGGATAGGAGAAAAAAACACAAGGAGGTATGCATTTCTTTAAACCAAAAACAATCATCTTGGGTGCTGCTAAGTTCTGGATGCAGCGAGGGTGGCTCTGCAAAATGGTCTTGGGAAGAAACTTGTTTTGGTGGAACATTTGCACCCAGCAAATGGTTAAATGTAAACTGTTCCCACTGGTGTATTGCTGTGTACTTCGTCCATAGCAATCCCACCAATCGGTCCAAAAAAACATCCCAGTTAGAGAGCAAATGCCATAAACATATTTCTTATAAATCTCATTCCCCAAAAAACCAAGCAGGCTTGCCTTGTTGCACGATCCAGATATTCATAAATACTTGTAATTTTCAGCGTGTAGCTTGCTAGCTCGAAGTTTGTTGTTGTTGTTTCGCCAAAGAATAAGGATTTTAAGAACGGCAACACAGAGCGCGGAAGGTGAGAGGCAAAGCCTGATTTCAGGCTTCATCCAGGTAAAGTACTTCTGTTGATCCAGAAAAACCTGCACCTAACACTGCACCTGAAGGTAAATTTCTCATCTAGCATGGTGGGCACCATTCACCAAAAAGGTGAAGTATACTGGTATTTGTTTGCTGCCATGTTGACAGTCTTTGCAAACGCACCAGATCAGATACGTCATGTCGACTGATCAGGATGGTACCTACATCACTCAGTAGCATATTACTTACATTTGGTAAAAGATGAACACTCTGGAAGTTCTGGAGAATTCTTTAAGCTTCTTAATTCTTGATTCAACAAAAGCTTTGATTCTACAGCAACAGCAGTTTATACCCTCATGTTTCTTCTTCACTGTCACAATCAGCAATCTGTCTTTCCCATTTCCCATTCCTATTACTATATCAGTCTGATGTTAGAGTACCATGACACCGACAAGATACCAAGCCTGTTTCCTCCACTCCAACTCAGGGTCAATTGCTGCCGCTCCAATCACTAACTTGCAGCCATTTATCTTTTTCTTCATCTCACAGCCTCTCTCTCTCTCTCTCTCTCTCTCTCTCTTTCTGCCTCTGTTCTCTCTGTAAATATATTACCAGTGCTTTGTGTGTTTGTGCCACTTATTGATCGTCTAGAGTCCAGCTGTCTGACGTGTAAGAGAGACAGAATGTGAGCTCATTCCTCTAACATTACCCATTATTTGCCTTACTGCAGAAATACAGAATGAACTTGGGTAATGACCAACTGACAGCACAGATACCACACACATCCAGATACTGCACACATCCCTACCTTTTAATGAGTTAATTAGTTAATGAGTGTTACTATCAAAAATTGTTAGGGATATTTAGACTTCTCCTTCTCCAGTTAATATACTAATAAGCAAATTAGCACAATAGTAAATATTCAGGAGTTACGATATATATTTTTTATTGTTTAAAAAAAACTGAGATAGGTTAACTTTTTAATGTTCTTATTGTTGAACATAAACAATACATTTAACAGTGTTTGTTATAAATTTGTTTTTTTGTTATTTTAAATAACTGTTTTGTAAAAACAGGACAAACTAATATTTAATGAAACCCTGACACCTTGGTCTGCCGCCAAACACGGTACAGTTGTTATAGTTTCTGCAGCAAGTAAAACACAGAACAAGATATCTTTTTTGGGGCATCACTAACGAGAAGATGTGGGTGTACCTTTTTTAAGTCTCTGCTAACAACTCTGTCCTTCCCTCTAACAACCTCTCAATCTCCTGCAACATCTCCTAAGACAGTATAACAGGGTTTCTGTCACTCTGAAGCCTCCCAGCACTTGACATTTCAATCTAGAACTCAGCACTAACACCACACTCCTCTCACGGACCACTGGCTCAAGAGTCTAAGGACAGAGGACAGTTAAACTGAGTTATCTTACTAGCTTTGACCTCTATATTTGCATAAGTGTGTATGTGTGTGTGTGTGTGTGCTTTGCCTTTGAACGTCAACATCATATTAACCTCACTTAAAGACGAATATTGATATTTTACAGTATAAAACTGTCTTCAATGGCTGTAACAGTATAATACAACAGCTTGGACATTATGAGATAGATGTAAGAGAAAGAGAGAAAAAGGGAGAGAGACAAAGGGGATAAAGGAGAGAAACAAAGAAATAAGATGGTTGAGGTGGAACAAAGGAAATACAGAGAGCCGGGGGAACTTATAGAACACTTTCAATTTTTGGTTGAGGGTGGAGGAGTTTTGGCACTCTGAGGGAGAAAGCACACTCAGCCAAAAACTGATACTAAAAATAGTAACACTCACAAGCTGCAATTAAAACAAGCATCTCCAGAGCTGTGAGTTGAGGACTTTCAAGAGTCAGAAGAAAGATTCTCTTTAAAAACGGGAGGATGAGATGTCGGGGGGCAAACACTAAGTGGTTGGCAAAACATACTGAGAAATGTTATTAAATAAGTGTAAATAAACCCAAGTATCTGTATTAAGGAGCAGGTTCTCTGCATTTAAGTGCATTTTCAAAATGTGGATTTCGTACTTTATTTTATAGTATTTCTGAGGTACATAATTCAATCTGCACCAACCATAATTTGATCTTCTATATAAATTTAAGATTCCCACTATTTTTTTTAATTGGTTTGAATCAATCAATCAATCAAAGAGAAAAAGAGTCACCCGGCTCCTCGGTGAGCCCCTCTCATGTAGAGATGGACACAGAGATGGTCTTGCTTGTCCACCGGCCAGGCTAGCAAAGTGAAAACCAATTCACAAAAGATATGTGTTCCTCTGGGCCAGAGTAAAAATGTAAATGTCAAAACAGAGTAATAGACGGACAAAAGCAAATTAACATTTTGTTTCTCCATTGTGTGTGACAAGCCCAGATTGAGTTGCTTGGTTTACACTAAATTGTGGACTTATCTAGCAGTTAGAGTTTTAATCCAACGATAGAGATAAAACACAATTCTTAAGTCCCTTAACTGGTTTTCTGTTAGCTTTGCGTTATTACTCCAGACTGCCTGTCTCAAATGGTCTTAATTTACAGACCAGGGAGGCACATTAAGTGCACAGAAATCAATCATGAACACTGTCCAGGTTTCCTACCACGGTCCAAAAACAATCATGATCAATCATAAGCTAATTGGAAACTCAAAAATTGCCTGTCGGTGGGCTTTTAAGTAGGAATTGTTGTCATGTACATGTGTACAGATGTCATGCATGGATGGATCATCTTGTTTTATGTTTTACTGGACATTAATTAACATGAAATGGTGTTTTTTGTTTTACAGCTTCTTCTTAATACAATAACCAGTAGTTTGAAAAAGATAACGCCTTAAGCTACACTGTAAGAAGATAAACCAATTTAAAATCACTTTAGCCTTTTCCTTAATTGCATTCATAACAATGAGTTTTCTGGCGTTGACTATTTTATTACTCTTTCAGAAAAAGAATGTACATTTGGACATCTAAAGTGACAATTTTTGTCGTCCTCTGCTACAAAACAGATTGAATTGATACAACTAGACGTTCCTCCAATGAGGATCTTGAAACTGCTAAACTAAAGAGACGGGGAATGAGAATTGAAATGAAAGACATTAGCCGCACCTAGTTTTCAAACCACAGAAACAGAGAGTTGGTGAGAAAATCTACCGTGAACTGTGCTTATCTCTAGCAACTGCTATCTGATTCAAAACTGTAGAGAAGCGGAACTAGAAGTTCCGGCCCGTCAGACACCGCCTACCAAGAGCCTGGGTCTGACCGACCTAAAAGGAAGTTTTTCCTCGCCACTGTCGCACTGTTGCTTGCTCTGGAGGACACTGTTGGGTCCTTGTGAATTCTGGAGTGTGGTCTAGACCTACTCTATCTGTAAAGTGTCTTGAGATAACTCTTGTTGTGAATTGATACTATAAATAAATTGAAATTGAAATTGAAATTGAGAAGTGTTGACAGCGGGGGAAAAAATTGAATATGAGAAAACATCAAGACTTATTTTCCAATACTCTGTGTTGATTAAAAAAAGTACACCTAAAAGTTTTAATATCTCCATCCCGAAAATATAATATTTCATTTCAATCTCCCACTCTACGAGAAAAAGCTGAGCGCAAAGGCCACTGATGCTACTGCAGGAGAAGCAATCCTCACTGACTTTTGGCCTTTCATTAGGAAATCTATCAAGTCTAGTCTAATCAATCAAAATAACAAGAAGCGCTGCACAGGTCCAATAAACAAACCTAGTAAACAAAACAAATAATGCGTTTATGTAATGGGCAATATGAATTCAATCATGCTTCTAAATATAAAATGCATTTGTCGTCCCTTCCTGCATTAGAGGAATTTGCTCATGAGGGAACACAGGTTCAATACTCATTATGACCCGATGGCTATTACCTAATCTATCATCATTACTGAACCTACTACTGTACACAGATGCTGAGCACAACCCACACAAACACACATCCTTAACACCCACCAAGTACACACAGACACACACACACACAATATTGCAATTCCCTGGTGGAAAGGTGGGTAAACTGTGATATGGGATCATGTGTAATGCAGGAGCGAAGGTAATATTACACAGAGGCAGCTGCATATGTGTCAGCGTATGTGTGTACGAGCTCTGCTAGTGGGCTGGAGTTAAAGCTATGGAGATTATGAGGAAACGTCTTAGTCAGTGTACACAAAAGCTCAACCAGCAGAGGGGGAGGCAGAGGGGGAGGAAGAGGAGGAGGTGAAGGGCGAGGTCGGGGTCGTGAAGATGGCCAGATGGGTGGTGGCAAGGGAGATGTGATATGATTAGAAACAGAAGGTTTACCGTAGCACAATGTTAAACTGGATTGTGAAAGACTCACTCTCACTATCACACACTCATAGTTTCACCTAATTTCAGAGAAAGAGTGGGAAGAGTAGGATTCAGGTGAGAAAGTACTGTGAGAATACTTGTGTTAGAAAAAGAAAAGACTCATTCTC
Source organism: Etheostoma perlongum (assembly GCA_026937815.1). Taxonomy (NCBI): domain Eukaryota; kingdom Metazoa; phylum Chordata; class Actinopteri; order Perciformes; family Percidae; genus Etheostoma; species Etheostoma perlongum. The sequence goes on from CM049373.1 coordinate 12,916,711, forward strand.
ATCAGGAAGGAGATGAAATTTGATTTAGTAGGAAGGAACAGAAACAAAAAATGCTCCTCTCACAACAGGGGAAAACATAAAAGAATACCAGAAAAAAACTGGCTGAAGACAGACTATTCTTATGAAAATGATAAAAAAGGCCACACTGGTCTTTTATGCCACACTTCCAATGCAACAATGAATGTATATTTCTAAAGCACAGAAGGTTTCACATTAAAATGTCATTCTGCAATTAGTTTTGATGACACACTCCATGGCGGCTGAAACGCAGAAATGTTACGACTGTAAGCACACCGGTCGCAGAAACAGAACAACTACATAACAGCACTGCATAGCTCTTATGATCGTCACACCAACCCTGTTCAAAGTGCTTTTTATAAAAAGATTAAAATAATAAAAGCTACAGTGCAGTCCAAGAAATTAAACATTAAAGAGCAGTTAAAAACAGCCAAAATAAATTGTCAAAATTATCCAACGTGATGTCATATAAAAAGTAAATCATGCCAACGCATTTTAAGCTTTAAACATGTCATTTAACGCCCCGTTCTCATTCCCAACTTGTCCATTTTGAGCATGTGGTTAACGTTGTGAATTCAAACAAAACTACATGTTTAGGCAATAAAACTACTGAACTTGATAAGGTTAAGGAAAAGTAAATGTTTGGGTTCAAATGAGTAAAATATGTACATTAGTTGAGTAGTTAGCGTAAACCTTACTGCAGGTTGGTATTTTTGGATGGATTGCCATGAAATTTGTTGCAGGTATTCATAATTTGCAAAGGATAGATTCTAATGTATTGGTAAGTGTATCTCCTGACTTTTCCTCTAGTTTGAGTTGCCTAAAAACAATAATCATGCTTTAGTGGATATTGTCAGGAAAAGTGATGAGAAACATTGATAGTGAATTTATGCAGTTTAGCAGATACATTCAATATGAACACTATTTTCCAATTCACAGTGTACTACAGTGCAAATGAGTTATATATACACTATGTTTGATTTACAGGAGGAAAAGTTGCCCACAGACACACATGCACACCTACGCAATGAAAAAATGCTGCTCAGGAAATAGAGGAGTGTCCTTGGTGAAGGTTTCCAGATAATTCTAGTCCCCATCAGTGGTTAAAATGCAACAGGCAGACAGAGAAGAACCTGCTGAACTCTGTGTAGTGAACGAGCCTGACATTTACATCAGATAATGACTGATGCACATTTTTTTATTTTTATTAAACCATTATTTAACCAGGAAAAGTCTTACTGAATTACAGTAACTCTTCTCCAAGAGAGTCCTGGCCAAGACTGGCGGCAAAAAAGTTTCAAAATACATAAAACTATACACTAAGGATACACTATACATACAAGAACACAAAATCAAGACATTACACTTAACTTAAGCTAATACAGACATTCAACTTAAAGGGCACTTACTTAAAAGCAATTACACACACAGTCAGAGTTGACTTTAAAAGATTTTTAAAAGTATTGAAAGGTGGAAGTGATTCTAGATTTAAGGTGTTTTGGAGTTCATTTCAGACATTATATCAGGCAGACGTGTGTGCACGCGCACACACACACGCACGTGTCATCTCCACACCCAGGCTAGTTAGAGGGCTCATCTGATGCCTGCTGCTCCAAGCAGATCAATGTTTTTTGAAGTAGGTGGGAAGTAGGGAATCAGGGAGAGGAAAAGGGATTTGGGGGTGTTGGAGCTAAATCCTGCTCCATTCTCAGGGTTCAGTCAATTAGTTTGCCTTTTAGCTTAAATGTATAATACAAATCACACACAATGTTTAAGCACATATAACATTTTAAATTCCAACAGGGGTGTTACTAGCGTGAATAACATCCCCATCGTGAGAGCAGGGGTTCACTGCTGCTGTTATATCTTTCTGGTTTCCATTAAGAGTTTCTCTGAAACATTATTGACTCATTACTCATTATTATTAAACATTGGTGTTGTCATGCAGAGCAGAAGAATATAGGTGTGTGCTGGCTTGGACAATGTAACCTATTAGGGCAGCTCGATTATGGAAAGAATCATAATAACAATTATTTTGGTCAATATTAAAATCACGATTATTTTACACAATTACTTATTGAATTTTTGAAAGAAGAATTTCATTGAAAAAAACAACAAAAAAACAGTGAAAGAGTTAACCCTCATGTTGTCCTCGGGTCAAATTGACCCGTTGTCATATATCAATGTTATTTTTAATTACCCAATTGTAATTACCCAAAATAACATTATTGATTCCACACAATGCTCTATGGCAAGTACAAATCTACTCTCTACTACTTTCATTAATGTTTGGGTGTCTTATTCAATTTGATAGCATTTGAAAAAGAAAATTGAAGTGGTTTTGTAATAGTATTGAGTAAAGTTGACATATTGACCTAATTTCTGCTTTTCTAACTCAAACATTAGGTACAATTTCCTATAAATAAGGTTTATTGACCATAAATTCCAAAAAGAACTGTAAAAGTAAAGTTATTAAGTTAGTGTTACGTCAAAAAAAGTGACACGTATTGAAAAAAAACATCAAAAATGTTGAAAAAAGTGACAAAAACGTAAGAAAAACTTAAAAACGTTGATTAAAAGCCTCAACAAAAGTGTTGATTTTCAATTTTGACGGGAAGACAACGCAAAAGTTAAACAAGTCAACAGTGAAAACACCTTCAACTGTGAAATTTCCCTCTAATACTATTCCTTGTTGAGCTTTTTTCTCTCCATTCAAAACACAGGACAAAATAAGAGTTGACTTGCAAAACGCAATATGCAAAATAATCGTTTTTCTCAATTACTCTATTTTTGGGATCGTTAGGAGCAGAAATCGCGATCACGATTAAAATGAATTGCACAGCCCTACCTTTGATGTTTGAATCAATAAATGAATTGACAAAGAATCACAGTTGGGAAATACAAATGGGTGCAGTGGTGACTGGTCATTAGGGGCAGGTGGGGCACAGCCACATAATTATCTTCTATCATTTATTGTCTTCTTTGAATATAACATCTTCCTAAAGTGCATATAATTTGTGGTAGGATTTAATTTCACATTCTGCCCCTGCCTTGCTGCTTCAGACTGCGTTCTCCTGTGTTTGCGGTAGAGTGAGGCTAGCCCCTCTCACACAGTGCAATGTGCATTGTACGTGGTGCTGGTCTGCATGTTGATCATGTAGCCCATCTTTTAAAATTGTGCCCAACCATTTTTTTAGATATAAAAAACGCCACTGCATGGGTGACACGTTTAAAAAAGTTTGGGGGGAAAAGCCATAATCCTTAAGATTTCTGTTCTGTTTTATTTGGCTAGGAGCATCTTAATAATACAAGAGTACTGTATGAAATTGTCTCATTACTAGCGATGCTAAATGTGATCCTGGAGACACATACTTTAGCGGAATTACCACATAGGCAGTTTTGACTACTATGTCAGGTGTTTATATCTCTGTCTGTCTGTCTGCAGACAAATTTTGTCATCGCGATAGCATTGCAACCGTGCCAAATACAGTCACGAAACTTTACAGGTATGTTGTTTAGATCAAAATGAATGCCACGTTCAAAAATGGGGGTGGTCCGAATAAGGCTGCCAGAAGTAGGGGGATTGGAAGTAATTTGGCATTACGCCTGGGGTTTGGTGTGTTGAAGATGGTGATGGGGGCCAGTTTCACAAAGACAGACTTTAACTATTGCTCAGACTTCAGTGAAACATTTAAATTCAGTTGTTGCACAAAGCTGTCTCATTAGGGATAATTTGGCATGACTTCTGCATAAATTAAGAATTTATTCAAATTAAAAAAACATGGCTGATCAACTGCGTCGAGCCACTCAGCTCCGTTAAATGCAGCAGAAAATATTTGCCTTCAGGAAGATTCCAGTTAGAAGGACAGGGACATTTTACCGGCAAAAAACAGCAACGTGTGTAACAATACAAGTTCTAGTAGCATAAAATCTCAGCAAATGCTACAGCCTACAAACCTGTAGGCTGCAGTAGAGCTGAGATGTGGGTTCATATCTGCTAACTCATCAAGAGTTAAAAAAAAAACTGACAATGTCCTCCCTGCTGTATATTTATTAACAGGTTACAGCACTTTTTCCCTTCTCATTGCTTGCTCCACAACACTGTTAGCCTGGCTAACATTTTTGGATTCCAGTCTAAACTATTGGGGAAAGAGTCCACAATACTCATACACAGACCATATGAGTAAAACATTCAGTGACCTCTTACATGTAGGGAGGCATCTGCATTCATAATGTTTCTCTACTAATTTCAGCCTGTCAAACCATCATCCTTATATTGCTACTGTATTCACTTGGTATGTAGTATCTTTTGTAAATGAAGTGACATTTAGCCCTGCCAACCATGCCCCAATAGTTCCATAGGTTTGTGCCTAAGTTCCTCAAATGGCTCTGGAAAAAGCTGGGGCAGTGGACAAATCCATGATTTATTCAGATTTGTCATTTTATGTCAGCCACTTGTATAGTATTTCAGAACCAGAGGATACAGATGCATTTACTAGACTATTTGATAAAACCAGAACAATAGACTAAGCTAGGCTAGGAAGGTCCCGGTGTGTTGAGCTCTTTACCCTGAAAGAATTATGTTTGAGGGAATTAAATAAGAAGAAACAGGAAAGACAAACAGCCTTACTCTCATCTGGGTTAGGTGAAGCGAGGATGGCGCTGTGCTTCCTCTTCACCTCCTCAACTTTCTCTGCCAGAGATTCGATAAAACCCCGGATCTCCTCCACCTGTCAAGAGAAAGACAGAGAGAGCAAGTGGTACTTTAGATCTCATCAGAGGCAGGAAGTACCAGTGAGTGATGTTGATAGAAACCAAACTGAAGATGTTATTATCATATTAGAGAGCAAGTTCAAGCAGGTTTAAGTGAAAGAAAACATAGGAAGGTTTCATGTTTTTGGGCTCAATCATCATTTCTCTTTGACTTTCAAACACTGGAGCAATCTGTCATGCATGTGTGTGATGTACGGACTAAATTAGCAGAAAAAAGGGCTTTATTCAAACTAAAATCTTTCAAATTACCATACACAGACATCCTCACCAATATCCAGCTGCTATAAATAATTAACATAAATAGAGCCACGTCCACTTCATTACAATTAATGCTTTTTTGAGGTCATTTTAGTCAACTGGCAGGAAAAAATGAATCCCTATGTGCTGTGAAAATGACTCAGTTTTCTACTTTTGATACTCAGAAAGTCTTTACAACCTGTGATGTAGGTATGAATCAGAGCTAAGATACGTCTGTGCAATGAAAGAGCTGCACAAAGCACCAAAGAAATGATGTGGGTACACTACATCGCAAAAGCTATGTTGATAACCAAACATTAAACCCATATTTGATTGTTGAATATCTCATTATAAAACCATGGGACCTAATCTGCTGCAATAACAACCTCCACGCTTCCTGGAAGACTTTCCATAAGATATGGGTGCCTGGATGCAGAGATTTGACTGAGCCACAAACACATTAGTGGGGTCAGCCGCTGATGCTGGCCGATAAGCTCTGGCTCACTGCCGGCGTTGCAGTTTACCCCAAAGTTGTTGGGTTGGGGATGATGACAGTTCCACACCACACTTACAAAATCCCTTCATTACAGACCTCACTGCACAGGGACATTTTCACCTTGAAATAGGAAAGTGCCTTCCCCAAACTAATGTTACAAGGAACTACACAATTGTCCTCTGGTTTAGGTAACAGCTGGACGAGCAGCAGGTTACATCTGTCAGTGACTTCATCAATATCTACTTTCATCTCAGTCTGTCATCTACTCCCGATCACTTTCTCCTCCTCTACACCTGCTCCGCTACAGGCCAGCCTGCTCTCCCTTCATTCTTCTCTACGATGAGTCATATCATTTGACTTTTCCATTTGCAACCGACCTTTTCTCTGTCACTTCTGAAAGCTCTGCCTTCCCTTTGGTTCTCCATCCATATATTCTTGAGCATTCAGCCTGGGTCATTATTCTCCATTATCTCTTTAATTAGCAGCTGATTGGATCCATCTTTTTTTAATAACATAACTGGCTCTGGAAGAACACTAGGGAAAGACCAGAAGGCACACTGGGTGAGTACAGATTAAATGCATGTAAGACAGACAGGTGGGGAGAGATGACAAAGTTAAGTGAGACAGGAATGCAGGGAGGAAGACGCGGCAGAGACGGTAAGTGAGCAGAAGATGAAACCACTTTAAGCTATCTCAGTTTAGAGACCATGTGTTAGTGAGTCATGGTGTGTCGCTCAGGTCTCATAAGACATCAGGCAAATTATATTGGTGTAGGAAAAAAAACTATTTCAGACATGCAGAAAAAAATAAACACACACACAAACACACACCGGTTTTATAACTTTCCTTTATGAACTTGATATAGAACTAAAATTGACATTGACATTGATATACTGGTATCGATCAAGACATTTATCGGCATCTTGTAATGTCCTGTTAACGAGCCAAATCCCACAGCCGGTGATGCAGTCACCAAAAACAAAAAAAAGGTCTGTTTTCCTACTACTACTACTACATCTAATTTTTGCTGTCAGTCAAATTTTTATCTGGTAAGGAGACCGACTGGAGGGCATAAGGCCACAGTTTGCGTCTTGCCTCTGCTCACTTCATTCTTGCATCATCTGGTGAGGGATTTTGGGGGGCATATAATGAGCCTTACTACACAATGTAAGAAGTACAAACATAATGGTGTTTATATGCATCTCAAAGTATGACTAATTCATTAAGTTAAGGGTGACACTCTTTTGATCACTCACGTCATTAACTCTTACAATAATTTCTTTAAATGCTTTTTTTGTCTCACTGCATGGTTGCTGTTTGTCTTTAAAGCACTTTGTAACAGTAAATATGTTGTTAAAATAATCATAATTATAATCATCAATGAAATGACACATTCATTATTTTTCTTTACCATAAACTTAGAGGTATAAATAGCTTAAATAGATAGAAATAAATAGAAAAAAGACTGTGTTTTTTCACAATTTATCAAAATTAACCTGTTTTACTTCAATACTGATGTAAACAAACCTTTTATAGCATTGTAAAATGTTAATAACTGAATTCATGATTGCATAAGATCGCAGCCTCAACAGAGCATCACATACCGCAGAAACATGCATACACACACTTCTGTCAAAGCTGTGAAGTGAAGTCAACATACAACATATGGTACAGATTCCTTACACATACAGACTAAAAGTGTGGCTATAAAAGCCCAAGTCAGATGTTATAGCCTACTTGTTGAACAACATGGTAGAAGGTAAAGGTGTCCTTACACCTACCATCTTCATTCCATGTTCATTATGAAGAAATATGTCAACCGTAAAGCTCTGTGCAGCAAAGTCTAAAAATAGTTAATTCTGATTCCCACAACCTATATCATATTTTCAGAACTTTATATGTACAATATTTTGAAAATTCCGTATAAAGAAAAAGTATTTGAGACACTCAACTACGAGTGACATCAAAGTAAAATAAATCGTCCATTCTGACTTCTTTCCCAGGATCTATTGACAGTCAAAGATGACTAACTTAAAGAAGTCAAAATTAAACAACCATTACAATTGTTGATCATGTGTATATCAGAATATTTTAGGATTTTGTTGAACGATTTCATGAAAGAGTGCCAGTTTTCGCTCTCATCTTTCACTTTCCACTTGGGATCTGAGAGGTGTTGGATGTAAAGTAGCTACTTGATCTTGTTAAAATGATACATTTATTATTGTTTCTGGTTTCTTTGTTGAGTATTCTGAAAATGATAAAATGCACCCTTATCCTTAAATTGCAATATAAGCAATTATATCCACACATAGATCCAGATACGCTGCACAGTGTACATGATACTTAAATACACAGCCACATACACAAACAAATGCCACAAACACATTATGAAATCAATAGCCACACTCTGAGGGTGATGATTATGGTGTGAGTGAAGGACAAAAGGCAGCTGTGGTCTGTGTCGCACCCAGTCAGGGGGAGAGCCTGATTACTCCTTCTCTCCCGTTGCTCCTTCACTGTCTACACCCCCCTATGTCACATGTACCTGTTCCTCCTCTCTGGTTTGGTGTCTGACTTTTCCCCATCACTCTACCTACTCTATACTCTCCTTTCAAAATCTCTCGATCAGTCTCAAACTGTTCTCTTTTGCCTGCTGTCTCCACATTTCACTCAATCTCATCTTTCATTGCCTTCTCACTTGAGGCAGATGTAACAGACTGAAATTCCTTACAGATAAAGAGACGTACATTTCAGTATCTAGGATGGATACAGACAGCCTATCAGTGGCAACAAGCAGTGGCAGAACAGAAATGAGAGGAGACAAAAGACTGCAGAGTTCCCTTAGAGCTAAAACATCACAATTACAGTGTTTTAGGAGTTATTTTGAAGTTATACCATGTATTTCTCCTGTAATGATTGTCAAACCACAGGAGAGTAAGTCCTGGGTACAGACGTAAAAACATTGTTCCTTCATTTTTAGGGCCCGAGCGCCAAAAGCGGAAAAGGCCCTATTGGAACTGAAGGAATTATTATTTTTCTGGCAAATTAATTGCCTTTTTAAGGGGCTTCACATATTCAAAGACTCACCAAATTTGGCAGTTGCATCAAATCTGGTGAATATTTATGTATTTTAAGGGTTTTGGGAATGGCGCACAAAAATGGCTCGCTAGCGCCCCCTACAAAATTAAGAAAATTGAGCCCCTGCAGTACGTTTACCGTAGACTCACGAAACTTGGTAAACCTATGTAACATGGCAGGACGGACATAAAACTCCATTGGAGGCATACCCTAAACCCAACAGGAAGTCCGCCATATTGAATTGAAAGTTCAAAATTAGTGTGATTTTGGCCATTTCCACATGTCGTACTTTAACGAACTCCTCCTAGAGCTTTCATCCGATCAGCTTCAAACTTGGTCTGTGTCATTTTAAGACGCTAACGATGAAAAGTCATTAAAAGAAAATGGACATGGTGGAACGGCCATTATGAACATTTTGCCATCAAAACCTGAAATGGGTGTAACTTGAGTGTACATTGTCCAATTGGTTCGAAACTATTCAGGATTCATCAGAGTCCGCCCCTGATGACATATACACGCCGATATTGGCTCAAAGTCATAGCGCCCCCTAGTGGCAACAGAAAGTAGGCCTAAAAGACAAGGTGCTATACTTTAACAAACTCCTGCTAGAGATTTCATCAGATCAACTTCAAATTCAGTCTGTGTCATCTAAAGATGTTAATGATGAAAAATTATTAAAAGAAAAACTTTTCGTCAAACGGTGTGGGCGTGGCATGGCGGCCATTTGGAGAAAGTGGCTGTAACTACAGTGTATGTTGTCATATCCGCTTGAAATTTCCCACAATCACCAAGACCCAGGCCTGAGGACATCTACAAGCCAATATGGACTTTTGGAGATAGCGCCACCAACTGGCAACAGGAAATCAGCATTATATGACAAACATCATCCGATTTACATGAAACTTATAATGTGTGGTCTACATTTGATACTGAGCCGCCCGCTATACTTTACCCACGCCCACTCACTCAGGCCACGCACCCTTCCATAACATTTGATCCGTTTAAGGTACAGTCTTGTGTGAAGTGTCATTGAACTCTGCACAGAGTTCCTTCTTCATTGGTGATGCCTTGGACCGCCCCCTATGCGTAAAACCACGCCCGCTTTCATAACTGGTGACCCATTAAAGGTATAGTGTTGTGTGAGGTATCAATGAACTCAGCAGAGACTTCCTTTTTCATTGGTGATGGTTTGACCCAGCCCCTATGATTCGGTCACACCCCCTTTTACAAATAATGAACTGTATGATGTAGAGTCTTGTGTGAGGTATCACTGAACTCAGCAGGGAGTTCCATCTTCACTTGTGACGATTTGCAGTGTCGCATGTAGCGGCATCCGCCAGTAACCTGGAAGTGGAGACTCAGAAGATGGAGCTTTGTAAAGAAAGACAGAAGCTCAAGGTAAGTAAGAACAACATGGAGTTAGAGTTGGAGAGCTTTCTGGAGATGGAAAGGGCTCAAGCTCAGGAGCTGAAGGATAAATTGAGCAAGGTGGAGGAAGCTCTCCTAAAACAGGACGAGGAGGCAAAAGAGATTCTGGAAAGATCCCAGGCTTCCCATAGAGCCCAGCTGGATATGCAGGACCAAAACAACAAGAACCTCATGGATGCTCTTGAGAAAAAGTATTAACATCAGCTGGAGAGTCATCTCAACCAGTGGAAGGAGGACAAATCATCCCTCCTTCAGGCCACAGAAAGCCTGAACCTGACTCAGCAGGAAAAGGAGCAGGAGTGGGAGAGGACTGAGAGCACCTTGCGGTCCCAGCTGGTAGTGGTGGTATCTTCAGAGCCAGATAATGCAAAAGCCAAAGAAGAAGAAGTGGTACAAAAAGCTTCTGTTTGGCTGAGGAAGAGAAAATGCATTCGTCTGTGTGTGTCTGTCTTTATGTGTGTGTGTGTGTGGGTCTGTCTGTGTGTGTGTGTGTGTGTGAGTGGGTCTGTGTGTGTGTGTCTGTGTCTGTCTTTATGTGTGTGTGTGTGTGGGGGGGGTCTGTCTGTGTGTGTGTGTGTGTGTGTGGGTCTGTGTGTGTGTTTGGGTCTGTGTGTGTGCGTGTGCATGCGTGCGTGTTAGTCTGTGTGTGTGTGCGTGTGTGCGTGCAGGTCTGTGTCTGTGTGTGTGTGTGTTTGTTTGCTCACAGGGCGTGTGATGTGTCAGTGCAGTAGTGTTGGAGTAGTAGAGCTGGTAGTCAGTGCGTGCTACATGCTACATGCTACATGCTGTTTCTGCTCACCACTCTCTGCTTCCAGCTACTGCCACCGGACAGCCCTTTGTTTTCAGGGGCTGAAAGAGGAGCCGAATGTGTAAGCCTCCTCCGCCGGTACATAGCCTCTCCACTGCCAAGACCTCGTACACGCCTCCCCGTGGCAAACATGGTAACTGGTCCCTTTTGGTTCCAAGCTAAGTTGTACAGGATCTCGGAGCAGCAGTGGGCCCCAGAGACGTGGCATGCAGGCCCATAGGTGAGTGGAAACGCCTTGATGCCGTCAACCACTGTCCCAGCTATGGGTAAATAGTGAAGACCCCAACAGCGGTGCAGGAGGAAGATGTTGGTGTGAGAACCACCACAACGTTTGGGAAAGAGGAAGAAGGCAACCCCACAGCCGCGTGGGTTAAATCGGAAGGGTACAGTGGCTAGGGGAGCAAACCCTGTGGCAATGTGAGTAAACTGAAACTATTCCACACGACTATATAATAACTACTGCATACACACAAACACTAGCTATAAAAATGATGTCATGTTTGTTTGTGTGACGGCCCTGGGCCTGTCCCATATGTGTACTGTGGTTTGTCTTGTTAACTTACAGGTGTAGTGGAGGCGATAATGAAATGACTGATCACCCGGCCGGTCCTCCCAGACTATTTAACCCCGCCTGCCCCGAGACCGGGCGGCCGCATTCTCCCAACGGCGCACCAACATATTTTCTCTCCATTTGAGTTTTCGTTTTGTTTACTACTTACAACATGCACCTCACTTTCTCCATTACATCCATCCGCCTTCATTCATCACTGATGATCACACCTCACACTTAAAATGTTGACCCAGAAAAACTAAATGTTGGTCTACGGGAAGACAACACAAGGGTTAAATTAACAACACGGGGCCATTTCCTTCAGGACATTTTGCAAGTTTACTATGAGTCTCGTGTAGCTTCAGACTTTAAGACAAAACAGGTTTATTTAGGATCACAGAGCTTTTCAAAACACAGCTGCCTTTTCATAACCAGTGACCCATTTAAGGTAGAGTCTTGTGAAGTGTCACTGAACTCAGCAGAGAGTTCCTTATTCATTTGTGATGGTTTGGCCCGCCACAATGTGTAAGCCACGCCCACTTTCATACCATTTCAACCGTTGAAGGTACTCTTGTGTGAGGTGTCGTTGAACTCAGCAGAGAGTTTCCTTTTCATATGTGACAATTTGCAGTGTCCAGTGAGAGCCGCACAAATGCACGGTCGCAAGGAACCGCGTCCGCCAGTAAGCACGTTAGGTTAGCAAGGGCCCCTCCAACGCTGCTTGCAGCTTTAATTTTAAATTGTGTTGCTAGAATATGGGTTGCAGAGGACACTGGGAGACATTCTTTCTCATACACATTTTAAACATGAAGTCAGGCAAGTACAATGAGGACATTGAACTTGTCATGAATGTGATTTGTCATCTCTTCCTTTTCTTAATTAATAGACATCATTTAAAGGTGCAGCAACTCATTTGGCAATGGCTTGAATGTAACAGACGTTCACTATTATAAAAAAAAAAGATACACACTAAAGCTTTAAATGGATACCTAGGGTCTTTAGCAAAGTGGGACTATATTACACCCTGTCTAATTCATTCAGTTAACATTGAAAGAAGCCAGTTAAGCTAGTTTGGGCACACCTAATGAGGATGCTTTTGGTCATCTCCCTTTGGAGACAAAGGATGGCCAACTGGGACTCGACTTACAAATAGATCAAGTCCACATTGGAGGGATTAAATCTCCCAGCCGCACTGGAGGAACTTCTTTGGATGAGGACATTTGGGTTGCTCTGTTTGTCTGTGAAGACATAGTGACCCTTGAGGCAAGAGCACCTGAGGAAGTAGAAGCTTTCACTTACTTAGGCAGCGTCATTAACAAGCAGGGTGGCATGGATACAGACGTCAGAGTCAGAATCGGCTTCATTCATCCACTTGAGAAACCTTTAGACCTCCAAATAAATCAGCAAGTGGACAAAACTCACTCTTTAGCTTGAAAAATAAGCCTATACTATGCATATGCTTCTCTGCGGATCAGAGACGTAGAGGACAACTAAGAACACAATGACGAAAGTACAAACATTCATCAACAGCTGCCTGAGTCGGATCTTGAGCATCCGCTGGCCAGATACCATCAGCAACCTCTGGTAGAGAATATTTAGATTTCTTGCATGTTTAAATTATTCCTGTGACTATTCTCCTTAATATACTTAATATCTACACAGGGATTTTGATTAATGCACCTGCAGCTCGGTCACAGATCTCTGGGTGATTTGTCTGTTGTCTCATGTTGCTTTGAAAACTCGCATATCAAAGTGCTGATTGTCCGACCTCTTTCATTACTCACAAATGCAACTAAACGGCATCCAACCTCACTCAATACCTTTGTAGCAGCATTTGCAATGGTGATTTAAATACATCAAAATTAAAGCTAGTCACCATTTTCATAAATTGACAGATGCAGACGTTTTAGAAGGACTAAGATATAAGATATATGGCCGTGACAGTTGAAGACAGACATGATAGATGATAATAAATATGGATTATATAGAGGAGGTCTCCCTCAACCCCATTCTTATTTGAGCCGAATTATCCTGCTTTATAAACCACTTAATATGGAAGATTTACAGTATAGTAGGACCATTAAAAATGGACACCATAATCATAATCACTTTAGGATCCCCAAACTTATAGATTGTTATAGTATTGCATAGTACTTATGTTAAAATTGATGAACAAATTGTAGTGTATTGTGTTGTATTGTGTAATGTAATTATTTTGTAGTGAAGTTTATTCTATTATATAGCAATCATCAGTACAATATAGAACCTAAAGGACAGCCATCTATTTAATATGTGATATGAGAGAGAGAGAGATAGATAGAGAAAATAAAAAGAAGGCAAAATCAGGACTGTGAATGAAACAAACCTGTTCAAAGAATTCATCCATAAAGCCTTTGTCCATCCCCACAGCAACTTCATCCTCCTCCTCTGTTGTCTCCTTCCCCTGGACAAACACAAAAAAATGTAAGACTTAATTGTACGACTGCAACACAGGTCACACCCTCCCCACTCATTCACCCATCAACTGATTAGACACAAGAAGCACTTAATGACACTTGTAATTAGAGCCACAAGACGAGTGATTAGCAAGTTATTATTGAATTAGGACCTAGGGGCAGAGAAAACCTTGCCTTTTAAATACTCCAGCCAGCACACTCATACATCAGCATACAGATACAAACTAACATTTAAACATAAAAGAACATTTTGGGTAATATGCTAATTTGCTTGAAAAGATTGATATCTCTTTCATATCTTTTCATTAAATATGAAGCTACATCTAAGAGGTGATTAGCTTAGCTTAGCAAAAAGACTGGAAATAGGGGGAAACAGCTAGCCTGGCTCTGTCCAAAGGTAGCATAGTCCACCGACCAGCACCTCTGAAGCTCAATAATTTACACGTTATATCTTATTCATGTATTTTAAACAAAAAGCAAGTATGAATACATTTGGTGTAACAAGAAGTTACTGTGCCAAACAACACAGTATCTCTCTGTAAGAAAGTAATCCCAAATGTCAAGTGGAATCTGCTTTTCACACGACTACAGGTCTTTGAATACAAGGAGTACCACTAGATGACAACAAAAACGTTGCAGCGTTTTCTGCTGCTGAAAAATGGTATATTTACATAAGCAAGATCTAAAATTGTTCAGAAAATAACATGTATTGTAAATTATAAAAGGTTGGAAATTAAAATATGTAACTTTTCCATTAAACCGTAACAAAACTTTTTTTTTATTTTTTTTTTTTACATATGTTACATGATTACAAAAAACATATAAGGCCTAGCCTGTCTATAGCAAAATATTAAACTTTACAGTTCAAATGGTTCATCTTAAAAAAGTTACAACTTCTCAAACTTTCCAGCATCTAGCCAATGATTCATTGTGATATACATGTTCAATTCTAATCACATATCAGCCATTACACTACATTAGCAGTGATCTCATGTGGCGTAATATCATTCATCTAGCCTCTGTCAAACTAATTCACTTCCCCATTAGAGATCCATTTGCTTCTTGCAAACGCTGTAGAGCTGGAGCGTAGTTTTCTTCTTCTGGCTGAAATCGTATCCTTATTCTCATCCCAAATATTTTCCAATTGAGAAAATAATCTGCAAAAATAATTGCGGCCCTCGATTAAAAAACGTGGCACAACTACAGAATCTTATAATGAATATACTTTCATAGTTGTGTATATCGAAGGATTGTATTCATTTCTACTTCTCAACAACACGCAACCTCCAATCTCCAGCCACCTCCAAACCTCTAATCTGTACTGACCCAAAAGCAAAAATCCCTCAAATCTTGCTGGTTTAAAACAAGTGGAGTTCTGTTTGAATGCAGTGAACAGTGTGCATGATGTTCTGGAATCCAGAAGACTTTAAGCCATGCATTGCTTTTTACAAAAGGTAAAAACCAAGAAAACAATCTTTAAACCAGCAGGTCCAGTTAATATATAAAATCTGCAACGAGTTGCATTAAGATTATTTTTATCCCATATATGTGTGCAGGCAGTCAGCCAGGTTCGTCTAGACTCCAGACAAAGACACTAATGTGGATGCATTAGTCCAGCAGTGCAAAGTGCAGGAAGCAGGAGAAATCATCATATACTGTAAGTTGGGGAAGCAATTTTTAATAGAGGTAATGTATTGCCTGCATGTGTTTAACAGTTAATTCCTCTTTACTTGTTTAATACATCCATGATGGCTACTTAGATCACTGATATGCTAATTGAGAGCTAATTGATATTGACGCCTGTGCTGGTAACATGACTGTACCTTAAAACAACATTGGAAGTCTCTCTGTGTGGTTCTGCTGAGGCTCTGTGGAGTCTAAAGTGTTTTCCCATATTTTTTGTGTATTAAAATCAAGAAACACAGATCACACTTAACAACAGAGGATAATCCACTGAGACCTAAACAAACACATATCAGCACCTCCACAAAAATGTTTAATTAATATCAATAAAAATTAAAAGAGCAAGGCCGGAAATTACACCCCCTTTGCTTGTGATGACATTTGAAGTGATTAAAACCAAGTTTTTCCAAATGTACAGTATATGTTCAACTCCATTCTGTGGAGAGTTAACGTGTGATGTGCTGACACAGAAGTGGAGAGTTAGAGAAGAAATTTTGGAAAACAGGCAGAAGAACAGCAGGAGAGGAACCAATTTGTGAGAAAAACGTCTGAGAGGACAGACTTTAGCAAGAGATGGTGAGGCAATTGACGCAAAACTAAGTGAGAGGAAGACAGAGCCACTGTGATCACGCTTATACTAATTTAAACTCACTCAGACTTGGTTTAATAAAAAAAATTGGATTGTTTTATTTATCAAAACTAAACATTTGGAAAATGATTTTTCCTCAATATTCCTAATCTGAGGGTTTATCTTTAAAGTACCCACCTATCATGACAACAGCCATGGTGGGTGTCACTTTTCTTGGTGTGGAGTAAAACTCTTCAGATGGGATCAATAAATAAGTTGGTGTTGGTATGGCAATGAGGTGCATTGTGGAACTGCAGACTAGTGGAAGCAGAGAGCAAATAGGCGGCAGCAGCAGCAGGAGGCAGAGGAGGAGGACGACGACAAGCAGGGAATCAGAATAAGCTCCGAGCACCAGTAATGTGCACCGCCTCCACACAGAGATGCTGTATCTCCTGCAGAGAGAAGAGCACTTTGGTCTGGCTTTTTCTTTGAGTGGTGAGAAGGGGAGAAGATCTGAGCGATGCACCCCAAACCTCCACCTCCCCCCCCAGATCTGAAGCTCCCGCATGCTGAGCCACATTGACGATGCCTGGGAGAGGACATCAATGTTACATTCTTGACTCGGCCTACAGACTTGACTGTCCACACACAGAAGATGCTCTAAAGTCAGACTTGCAAACATTCATGCACACAACAGGTAATTCATGTAATATATATGTTATATACAACAGAAGGTTAACACATGGAGAGATCAAGGCCTACAAAAGCCGGTCCCCATTAGGCTATAACCCTTCCATTCACTTTGTCTCTGGGGATCACACATGGGTGAAACACCGCGGCAGGAGTAGTGGCCTGATTATGCTGTTTATTAGATTAGAGAATTGTTCTAGGCACCGTGCCAGTAGGGAGTCGCTCCATACAGACAAAAGGCAGTGCCTGCAGATCCAGTGAAAACAGGGGTGCAGGAAATATAGTCCACGAGTGTGGGAGCGAGAGACAAAACAGACATCTAGTGTGCGGGGTACAAAATCACAGCCCTCAGCACAGACAAAAAAAGAAGAGGAGAAACAACACAATAATTATTCAAAGCTGTGAAAGTGTAATTGTATGTGCAAAAAGAGGACATAGAGACGTGTGTGTTGATGTGTAAGTACTAAGGTTAAACGGAGAGGGTGGGACTATAGTGATCATGCAAGCGCATTCAGATCCTTTTCACGATTTTATAAGAAAGAGAAGAGCAGCGAAAGACAGTTCAAGTAGAGATGGAAAGTCATGTGGGCAGCACTTTATTGTCCTTTTGTGTTTCCATATTAAAGCAGACCAGTTTCCTGCATCTTTGTAAAACAGCCAATTCAAGCAGCTTCCTGCAGTCCCATTAGAAATGACTGCTGCACCAGATTTATTTTCATAATACAGCTAGGTAACATTCATTAAGATCAATTAAGATTAATGTATCCTCTATTAGTCCCACAAGGGAAAATTATAATTTACACTCTGTTGTTATTACACATATTACCAACAGGTCTGAATTACACACACATGCTCAGTACCTATACACTACAATACAAATATGAACAATATTTAAAAGCGTTGCTGCTCACACAGTATGTAAATCTACTTTCAGGACCAAGTTTTTCGACTTGTAAATAGGGCTTGCATCTACATCAAAAGTAATTTGTCTAAAAAGCTTAATGATACAAAAGTGTGTGAAAAGTCAAACAAATAAAATGGCTCACATTAACCATAACTCCATACCCCCAATGTATTTGATGGGGAGCTACATTGTCAGTGCACCGTATCCTCATAGAACAGTCTTGAATTTTTAGATGACATGAACGCATTCAAGTCAAAGGAACTTTACCATCCATGCCATAAACGTAAACAGGGCCTTAGCCTAATTCAAACCTTAAAGGGACAGTTCAACAAAATTACAAAACACATATTTTCTCACTAGCTATGCAGATAACTTTGGTTTCATTTGTCCAGAATCTGTTTCTGAGATTTCTGTTGCCACCCCCCAATACAATGAAGATTTTATATGTGACTCTCACAGAGAAAATCTTTTTTTACCAGTATCAGTGTCTTGGGTACAGACCTTGCTGTGAACAGTTTTCTTAGACATTATCAAAGACAGCAAGGTGAATTATCCAGAGTAACTGAGACTTTGTTTCTGGAATGACATGTTGCTGTTTAAATTTTTGATGCACAAACAAATTTCTATTCACTTCCACTGTAGTGGTGCGGTGATAGAACTCTCAGAGACAGATATCACAAAACCTGGGCAAATGAAACCAAAACTATCTGCACAGCAAGTTACCACTAGAAGTCAGTGAAAGTCTCAAACCAAGTCTTTTGGAAGAAGTAAAGAGAGGCCAGTGTCCTAACTTTCCAAAAATACCAATGCTCACAATGCTTATGATCACAAAGACTTTTAACAGCACATATAAACACAAAATCCTACTTTTAAAAATAGCCATGGCGGTGCCTTCATCTGCTCCCATGCTAAAAGCCCTCAGGACATTCACCACCGACAGGCTGAGAGATCTACAGTCAATATGTATCCAGGAACAGCTGGCAGGAACATCACACATGAAAATTCATGTATCTCTTTCATTTTAAGGATGGAAGCCTATGCTTGTATCCACAGTGACTTTTTAATTCATAAGTCCCCAGAAAATCCAAACAATGACCATAATATATATTCAATTTATCAAAATCAAATGGAGCATTGGTGGCACAGAGCAGAGCTGATGCTGACACAGCAAAGCCATGAATCAAAATACTGGTCCATAATTGATGGATTGCCCAGCTGGTCGGCTGACTGTCAGCGTAAATTAGTGGCGAATGGGAGAGGAGGACACAGTGTAGGGCTATCGAGACAGGATAATTACACAACCAGGGAGCAGCGTGGGTGACAAGAGGACACAGGAAGTGATAGGGTGAGCTGTTCCTTTCACATTACTGTTCTGTCTCCTTGCTGATAACTACAACGGGAGCAATCTTTGAAGAAAATCAACATTTGATTCAGAACAGATGCTGATGTGTAAATGTCTGCAGATGTAGATGTTATAATAACTTGAATATAAGAATACAGATCCATACTTTTTGTTTTAATGTAAGATACATATATAATAACACAACACTCTACTTTCTGTATGTAATAATTATTTCAGCAACCTTAGCACTATTCACAACTGCCGAACCAGAAACAGACTTAATTGAGTTTTGTGTGACTTGTAAACACAACAAACCTAATAAAGTAGAAGCAGCTTTAAAGACCATTGACTGCCCAATTTAGAATATTTTGGCCTTTATTAAAATTAAAAATTCTCAGCAATTCAAACATATCTGGTGTCGTGCTCACTGCCGGCTATTTCCTAGTTGGTAAAAGAATCATGCCAATCAGATTTTTGTAGGTGGGACTTATCAGAGGAAAATGGTGATGAGATCAAGGCTCATGAATTGACATTCATTTCTTCAATCAACGTCATAAAAGTTAACTGCTGTAATTGCAAGTACTACCCCAGCTTTGACTGGAAATGACATCCTTAGGGCGGCACACAAAACAGCTAACATGAACACAATTTCAGACTGCAAAATTAAGTAACACAAAACCGTGATTTAGTGTGAACATCAAGCTAGGAGTTTCTCAAAGTGGTGCTAGAGTCTGGAATTCAATCCATCACATTTTGAAAACCTTTACCCCCCAAAACGTTACAGAGATTTAATCGTCACTCTTTAAGGGCTCCCATGAAAGGGCTCTTGGCTGTGTTTTCTCTGCAGGCACGTCATTTTACTGTGAATTTTTATATGGGTTTTTCATTTGGATTTTTGTTCAAATAGACTACATCTAGTTCCTGCTTTGCATTCTAGTGAGAAACAGATCTGGGCCGAGGTTAACAGGGTGATTTTATCAGCCCTGCCCGCAGCGCGCGGGGTTCAGCATTAACACAAAGAAGAGGAATGTGGGTGGGAGAAGAGATGAAGCGCTGCCATCACAGAAGCACAGAGTCAAAGTGTGTGTATGTGGAACAATTTCCTTTTTTCCCCCTAACAATCCTCCTCAACGTCCTCCCCCTTTAATCATCTTCCTTTTTCCTTTCTCATTTACCCTGTCTATCATTCTCTTGCCTCCTCCTCTCTAACTCTCCTTCCTCCAGGCTTTAGATTCACTACAGCAGCTGGCCTACACAACATGGACTTGGTTAACTTTGTCTCGCTCATCCCCCTCACGCCTTTACTTTGTGTTTCTCTTTTCTTCTTTAACATTATCATTATCCTTCTTCGAGACCAATTTATCCAACCAAAACTTACACTTTAGATAATTATTATTATTACCTGGTCCTGAGGGAAATGTCCTGTTCTACTGTGTATTATTTTGAATTATGGAATGTTAAATACACTTTCCTCATGCAATTCTCTTCTTCTTGAGTTTATCTATTTCCCACATTGCATCCCTCTTTTGCTCTTCCTTCCATTATCCTCTCCGACTTTCATCCCTCTCTGCCCTCTGTGTCCCTCACATCTTTCTAACCTATAACAATATACTTATCAAAGTGATGACATTTAAACACGCCTAAATACTAATTTGCAAACTGCCACACCATGAAAGGTTAAATAATGACTTATGATGCGATAATAGCGTGTCTTTCCACAAACCGATGAAAATTTTCAATTGGCTGTGGCTCAGTGGTAGGGCGGTTGCCTGCCAATTGGAAGGTTGGGGGTTCAATCCCTGGCCCTGCAGTCCCATGTCAAAGTGTCCTTGGGCAAGACACTGAACCCTGCACATCGGAGTGTGAATGTGTGAGTGCTAATGTACGGCAGCCTCAGCCGCAGTGTATAAATGTTTCCTGTATGATAAAAGCGCTATATAAATACAGCACATTTACATTTGAGGCCTGACTTCAAATGTCTGCAGCTGCCAATTCTCACACAGAAGTCGTCCTTTTGCAGGGACTCAGAAGAGACGACTGACCTTTTAGACTAAATAATGGATGCTTACTTCCATTTTGACTTATTAGCATGTAATTGGCCAATGGTATGGTATGGTATGGATATGAATACGATAAATGACATGCTGTCATTTGTTTCATACACAAACTGTTCTGACCCGGGCGAGTGTGTATGCAGTTGTGGCAGCTCGGTCAGTGTTCAGCTAGTGTATATCCTTGACTTCCAGGATTGCTCCGGTTCCGCAGGAAATTCCGCCGGATGCATATATTTTAGCCGATTTCATGTTCTTTCCGCTTTCTTTTTTATTGTAATTTACTCCGGTGGATTTCTGAGGACTATGGTTAACTGTCTCCTCAGATCTCTGCAGGGTAAATCCAGACAGCTAGCTAGACTACCTGTCCAATCTGAGGTTTCTCTCGCACAACGTAGCGGCTCTGTGCAGAGCTTAGAGGCGGCCATGACGATTGTGATTGGTTTAAAGAAATGCCAATAAACAAGAGCACGTTCTCTCCCATCCCAGAATGCTATGTGGAGTAGCCAGACCCTCCTCTGCTCCACAGCGTGTGAATGGTCTGGCAAAGTGAGACTAGTGTTCAGCCTTGCAGGAGTGTGTGAGAAAATGTCATAAAACTTCAGTTGAACTTTAATGACAGATCAGAGGCAGGGAAAAGAGATGTGTTGTCACCACATATGCCATGGCTTTTCCCAGCCCCAGTTCATTCTCCCTAGAGTGCCTTGCTGACCATGAAGGATCATGACAGCACCAGTGCACCACTAACACAATTATATTGTAGATACGGGGGAAATGTAACAGAGAGTGAGGAGGATGTCAAGGAATGGCAGGATGTAGAAAAAGAATCACAGTAAGAGGGCCAGATGAAAGCGCTGTAGGATGAAAAGTGCAGAGGAAAACAAAGACAAATATCAGAAAACAGAGGTGGAAAAAGGCAGAGAGATGTACACAAAATAAAAAATATTGTTTTATTATTGAGTAATTTTCTTGATTTATTTATTAATGTTGTTTTTAAAAAAGTATTTTTTAATTTCCTAAAACCCAAAGTAATGTTTTCAAAAATACTTTTTTTGTCTGACAAACAATCCAAAATTTAAGATATTCAATTTTCAATTACATAGGAAAAACAAAAGCAGGAAATCCTCACATATCAGAAGGTGGAACTGGAATATTTCTTAAAAATGCCTTCAATAATTAATCAATTATCAAAGTCGCTGCTATTAGTCCGTCTGTCAATTGACTAAACGTAAAAAATAAACAAATATCATCAGTTGTTTTAGCAAATAGCTACACTAGGACGTATGATTCGTGTGCATCAGGAAGTCAGGAGGGACTAGTGTGACTAGCTGTTAGCCACAAAGGTCACAGAGGAAGAATCTTGTTGTCCATGGATGGCTAAACCAAATGCCAAACTGCAGTCAAAATTGACTTCTTTTAACCATGTTTTCAGCCTCAAAAGGCAAAGCTCTAAAAGGCCACTGTATGGTACCTGCTCGGCATCAAACAGCAGACAGACCAACTAGCTGTGGAGCGTTTAGCAGCTGAAGAGCCAGATATTTCTCTCAGGAATTAGTAGACCAAAGACAGATTAAAATCCAGAAATCTGTTGTATGTGTAATTATATAAAACATTTACATAACAAGTGTGCCTTAACCACTATAATATAAAGATATGTCAGTATGGTGTTCACAGCTTCCGCTACCCCTAAGAGGCCAAAACATTATTGCAAGTAATTGATTTAAACCAAACCAGGATCTTGTCCTACCGAAGTAATTTTGTGGTTTGTAACAGTTTTGGTGGGAACTGACAAATGATGTCCAGCCGATCGAGTCATCAGGTCAGACAACACCCAAGTCCTTCTGCACGGGGGCGTAGCACAAAATTCTGGGCCATGTAGAAAGGCATTTTCTATGGGCCCCTCCCTGCATCCA
Organism: Etheostoma perlongum; assembly: GCA_026937815.1. Classification (NCBI taxonomy): domain Eukaryota; kingdom Metazoa; phylum Chordata; class Actinopteri; order Perciformes; family Percidae; genus Etheostoma; species Etheostoma perlongum. The sequence goes on from CM049373.1 coordinate 12,939,706, forward strand.
CAGCTATTCATTCTAGCACCTTTTTGGGCCATCCTTACATGAGGGCCCTGGGTAGTATATTATTATTATGAAAGATTATCACCTAACAAAGACAGACAGAGCTACTGATGGGGGGGCCTGATGAAGTCAGTTCATAGCCTTAATCTCCAACAATTATCTGTGATAAAAGGTGTTATCTGCACCGCTAAAGAACCACTCTGCTTCCATTGACTACTATGAGATGATGTGAAAGGGGAGGTCTGCACACTACAAATTTTAGCAGCGCTAACAAAGATGACCCAATGCTCATTCTCCCACTGCAGAAGGGGAAAGTCTGATTACAGAATTGTCTTTATTTATTATCAGGATATATATTAGCTGATGCCTCGGGAGCTGCTATTCTTTATGAGAAGCACAGGAATAAACAATAAGATTTTCCCACATGGTCAACTCTAAAAAACCCATCAGCAGATGTCAATTTCAAAGAACGCTCACAGGTAGAATACCGCTCAAGAAATTAGCATAAATACGAGCCATTATTTCATGCTTCACTGGATAAGGATAATGTAATAAATAGTGATCCAATGGACCACCCATTCACACATTTCAAAAATAACTATTAGCAGCTGATATTGGAATTGTCACCTAATTTGCAAAGACAGACACGTTCCTGGTGAATTTCCAGATGGGTCACACTCATTTCACAGCTCAGTAATGCAATTATGCAGCCTTTATGTGTTGAATAATGTGTGTATGAATGTGCCTTTCTTAATAGCAACAATATAGGATGATGCAAGCGCATTTTGCTGCTGCTTAATTCACTTGTTTGTAGAGGCTTGAAACTTTGAACGAGGACCAATAAAACCTCTGACCCTCGCAGACAAGTGATCGATTTAACAGCAACCAATGTGGCTTTGTTCCCACAATGTTATTTGTGTCACTGACAAAAGTGTTAGCAGCCAAGATCAGGTTGTGGGGAAAAAACAAAAATAGGTGATGGCGTGGAATAAAGGTGAGCTGGATGTGAGGAGAAAAACAAAAGAGAAAAGGATAATGAAAAGAAACAAGAATCAAAGACACACAGGGCGCCTGAGTCGCTGTTAGTTAATGTGTCACTCTAACGCCAAACAGGCAGTGACAGTGACTACTCCCTCCATACTCACACACAAAGAGCTGCCTGAATCAATACTAACACTGACTAACAAAGCTGCAAAGAGGGGGCAGAAGGGATAAAGAAAAGTAAAAGGGAGGACAGGAAGCCATCTGATAAATCCCTGATAGGAAAAGAGCAAAGAGCAATAACGGAGGAACTCACCATCACTGAGGGGATAAAAGAAAGAGAAGGTTATTAATAAAAAAGAGACGGAGAGGGGAAAAGAAGCAGATATGGTCAATCAAACGACAAAACAAGAAGAAAAAAATGACAGCGCTAATAAAACGTCAGCAGATAAGTAATGACATTTGATCTATAACAGTTCCTGCGGTGTGTGAAATATGTAATAACCTCCTCCTTATGTTTCCACCTTAGGTTTCGGAGCTCGAAGACTGCTGAAAATGCACCTCATCTGCGCCATCTGTCATTAAATCAATGCTTGGCCGACTGGGAGTTTATGACCATTTTAGTTATTGAGACTGACAGTTTTTGGGCAGCAAGCTAATGAGCCACTGGAAGAGCAGAGTCATATGCAGGTGTTGAGCTCATATAGCTATGTGCATATGGGCAATGTTGGAGCAGAACCTGCACTCTCACACAAATATGAGCAAAACTCAATTCCCTGCCAAAATGACACATAATCAGTAAGCACATGGGTGAGTACACTAGCAGTGTGAAAACACACACACACAGACACAGAAGAAATGCAATCTGTAAAGCTCAGTCTTCTGGGTTGTATGTGAAAATAAACACGTGTGTGATATCTAGGGATGTAGCGATTACTGGTGTAACGGTAAACCACAATAAAAATGTTGACAATAACGATTACCGGTTTCATTTAAAATATCATTATCATCACAGTAGAAACCTTGTGTTTAATCCGTCCCCACTTTTTCCGAGTCTAGTAAAGTTGCCGAGCACTGCGTAGCCTACAACATGCAATTCTTGAAGTTGGAATCATGGCGGAAGGAGGAGATGACAGCGCTCAGGACATTTATCAGCCCTCTAAGAGGACTAAGTCTGAAGCAGGGACATATTTTGGTTATTATATGTATGCCAAAGGACAATTGATTGAAGACATTTATCCTGACTGCAGAAGGTGCAGGAAAAACGTTGCTGCTAAAGGCCACGATAATACCGATAATTTTGGTCACTATAACCATGAGTTTAAATTATGTCCCTAGTGACATCTTTGTAATATGTTACTTGAAGTGAAACATATTTTAACCATTTTAGCAATAAAAAAATGTAGCAAAAAACTATTATTTATACTACTATTTTCACATGAGAGGACTGGCAACATTAAACTTTAAGAAGATTAACAAATCCAAATTGAACATGACCATCCGAATGATAAGCATCAGCCCTGATGTTGGCCAGATGTCACCGTCCTTCTCAATGTCATTATAAAATGTAATGTTTCCACTGTCAGCGTTAGGTTCAGTAAGTCGCAGCGGTGAGGATTCAGATCAGGAGAGAAAAGGTTGCATCAGAGCATTCCTTCTTAAAATCTAACATTCATGTCAATAAAGCCTCAGTACCAGATTTTGTGTTGATAAATAAAGTCTTGCTTTTACATGCAATAAATGTAAAAAATATAACCCCAGTTATCTACATTGAACTGTTTTTTTCTTTTCTTTGGCCCTTCATAAGAGACCAGTTTACCTTTTTTTAGATTATTTTTTGGGGCTTTTTCTCTTTATTCAACAGCGACAGTGGATAAACAAGAAAGGGGAGAGAAAGAGAGAGGATGACAAAAGGCCGCAGGTCAGAGTCGAGCCCGGGGGCACTGCAGGACTCAGCCAACATGGGGTGCACGCTCTTACTGGGTGAGCTAGAGGTCGCCCCGAGACCTGTTTCCCAGCAACAAAGTTCCAGGATCATGTGGCATCTAAATCTAATTCTTGGAGGGACTCCAAATCTTATTCAAAGCTATTACAACTACACAATGGAGATGGAAAATGTAGTGCAAGGCTGCAAGTGCACAACCTATTTCTTGCCACAAATGTATCCAAAAACTAAATGTTTGTACATTTCTTTTTTATTTAATGGCAATATTTCCAAAACAGCCGCCAACTTTTCCAGCTTGAAAATCTCAAGCAACGACCAATGACAACCCAGCAAGGTATGTGAAAGCAACAAGAGGTGGGTGTGTCAGCTTTAGGGTTTAAGATGAATATGAAAGAACGGTAATTTATCTATGCTATTTGTAATGACCGTTATATTTAATGCAACCTTAACAAATCCCAGCAGGGTCAATTGCACAACTTACAGCATTTCTCCAAATTGAAGCTAGCACTCAACATATTTTGTTCCCTTGTATAGCTAAAACAACTAAATAAAACATCCATACAATTATTGATCCTTGCATGCAAATCTGACTAAATTAGCTGGTTCCAGCTTCTCAAATGTAAGCATTTGCTACTTGCCACTGTCACTGTGACTTAAATATCTTTGAATTTGCACTATTGGTTGGACAGATGTGATTGCAGGAACTTAACTGACATTTATCTGGTACAATAAATATCTTTAAAAACAACAATCACAGATTGAACTACATTGAACATATTTAGTTGCAAGGAACCCTAGTGCATTGCACACTAGTTCAGAGCTTTAAAAGAGCCACACTGTTGTAGTGTGCTGCTTAGACCCACAGACATCGTCAAGAAAATGCATCAATTTGAGGCTGCAAATGGAAAACAATATCACTCTAGTGCTGATGGGAAATAACAGTCTGTGACATGCAATTTACTTCAATTTCATTTGGTCTGGATTGCCTGAAATTGGTCCGGCTGAGGTCACTCCAGCTTCCATTTCTCAGAAGATAAGGATAGGATTAAAAAAATAATTAAAGAAAATAGAATCAGCAGCTGACATTCTATTGCTCTAAATCCTGAACAATTTGGTTGAATTTGTGTTACTCACTGAAGCTGAAGCGATTAAGGCCCTCTCGCTCTCTTAATTGTACAACTGCATCCTCCAATATTGTGAGGAGGCAGGCAGGAGACACACCTCTCTCAAACGCACACACACACACACACACGGCAGGGCTGGATGTCTCACTTGAGGCCCATTCGTAGATAGATCGTCACCGAAAACCGGGAGTCGTAAATTGTCCTCTCCCCCTCCCAGTTAAACTGCCAATTACCCGGATCTGACAAGGCCACTTTACCATCATCATCATCATCACACACACACACACCTACACCCTTAACTATTATGCTTAAAAACGTAGAATAACGATTTTTAAGGCTCTAATTTTATGATTATTCTCGCTTATGATGACTCTCTCCACATGCACATATCTTTATAAACTGCAGTAGAAATGTAAGGAGAAGACAGAACATTGTTGGTGGTTAAGGTTTTTTTTCAATAACCCGTAGAGGGCGGAATGGGTGAACTGGGACCAATTTCCCATTTCAAATCACACACCCATAGTTGGCTATATCGATCGCGCGCGCACTCACACTCTCTCTCTCTTTCTCTCTCACTCACTCACTCACTCACTCACTCACAATTCGAAAATGCTCAAAATGAAGATTGCATGTTAAGTTATTGAACTTATGGAGTTTAAATACAAAGTAATATCCCTCTTGCGTCCCAGAGATCCAATAGCCCTGGCTATATTTTTAAAGAATAATCAGGCAGAATTAAAGTGATTTTTAGTTTGGAGAATAAGGAGAAAACGACTTGATATCGGCTTTACACTGGCAGTATTGCTTGGGAACATTATGCGCCCGTTGCTTGTGATAAACCACATTATTTCAGCCTCCATCAGACCCCCCGAGAGTCACAACTGTTGCTCAATCATCGAAGCCCGCTCTGTGGATCTGTGCTGTCTAAAGACGCGTTCATAAAGGCTAATCTAAGAGTCTTACAAATGCATCTATTCACAGAACAGGTGAATGGTGACAATTTAAAAAGAATCAATCAATAACTTACATGTTTAAGTTCTTGCATGCGGTCCTTCATGGCTCCGGTAAATCACTCGTATTCCTCCAGTTCCCGATGTCTTGTGGCTGTGTGGTGATGGAGCGGCGGGGTGGAGACCGACAGGATGATGTGAGACCGACCGAGGCGAGGGTGCGCGTCTGGTGGAGGCGAGAGGCGGTGATTTTCCCCCTTTGGTTTGGATGGTGGGGCCACTTTACGGAGCCGGGTGACGCGCACTAAAGGTGAGGCGAGGCCTTCCGCCGTTAACCCATTACACACCTTCAACTTCGTCTTCAATCCGCACTACTTGACTTTTGTTTTTATCTCTCCAAGTTTGTTCCGTTAAAGTCAGTCTGACATATTGAAGGCTAGACTGACAAGAAGACAGCCCCTGGAGAGTGTGGCTGAGCCGCGACACTGTGCTGGGTTTGATTATCGATTGAGCAGGTTGAGAGATAACGCCCAGGTGGTTCCCATTGTGCCAAAGCGCACAGCGACCTCCGTCGGCTACACATGCTGCACACAGATCTCGAAATTAATTTTTATATAATACTCGACCGATTTAGAAATGTGTCATGCATATTAAAAAAATATGAGTTCCTTTAGTTTTTTTTGTTGCTATGTCTGCATATGGCCATGTGGGATTTTAAATTGTAATTCAATTGTCTTACTTAAGTCCACGTCTATGTGCTATCACTGATAATACGGTCTACATACAATAAAAAACTAACATTTGTGATAGTTGCAACTGCAATTTGTCATTTTATTCAATTTTAAAGTTCATTTAGTTACATTCCCCCTTATGAGTCCTGTTTGTGTAACCTTCTAAAACACGATGAACATAGTTTACAGTTTTTTTACAATTGCTATGACAGATTTTTCAATACATTTAACAAGTTTCCTAAACTCTTAAAGCACCAACACACCCAAAACACACAATTGGCAAAACAGTTAATTTCATGCTCAAAATCACACATTGTAAACTAAACTCCAAAACTAATTTTCAAAATACAATAATACACTAACACAACACACTATGTCTAACAAAACACTGCAAACATGTTTCAAAATGAAATAATTATTCCAAACACTAACACATGTTCTCCTCCAACAGGAACATTTAGTCAATCATAACACAATGAAAAAAAAAACACTATCATCAGCTAACAATACAGAAACGGCATTATTTTAGATGTTTCAGGTATGCCCTTATACAATACACAGTATATTATATTGATCATAGATTGTGTTTTGCACATGGATTTTGTTTCTTTTGTTGAAGAAATTCACAAAAAATGAATGACCATCTCAGAGTAGCTTTATAGAATGTACATTTTATGAAAAAAAAGACAGAGACAGAATTGCTGCAGTAAAGACTTTATTTGCAGAAGGACATTACTGCAAGATATACAAACAGAAAGAACACCAGAATAATAAAAAAAAGTAATCTTCTAATCTGCTCGGTCTTCTGCATTTGGCCACATGTTCTCATCCACATCACACCTGATATCTTCTCTGGCAAGGCATCGTGGGAAGAATCTTTTTGCATGCCTTATCCACCCCTGGCAGTGTTCAGCTGTGATGTCTTGGCATGCAGCATCCATTGCATCCAGGAGGGACATTTGGTCATGTGGACGATGGTCAAATACCTTCCATCTCCAGGCTGAGAAAAACTCCTCAATGGGGTTGAGGAAAGGAGAGTAAGGGGCAAGGAAATTGGACATCATCCTTGGATGGGCGTCAAACCAGGCTGTGATCGTACGGGAATGGTGGCATGCCACATTGTCCCATGTGATCACATATATTGGCAAGTGGTCTCCCACCTGCCCCCTTTCTACCTCTGGCACCAGTCTTTCGTGCAGGTCTTCTAAAAACAGAAGAAGGCGGTCGGTGTTGTAGGGGCCAATCTCACATTTATGCAGGAGTGCACCATTGTTGGAGATTGCGGCGCACATGGTAATGTTGGCTCCTCTCTGGCCCGGCACGGTAACCGTGGCCCTTTTGCTAATTATGTTTCTCCCACGGCGACGCCTTTTCACCAAGTTGAAACCAGCCTCGTCAACAAAGATAATTTCATGTAGGACTTGATTGACCTCCAACTCCATGACTCTCTGAAAGTAATTAGACACAGTGTATGTAACTGCTGTGCTGTACTGTATATCTACTGTATGTCCTAATGTACTCCAGGTTTATATTGTAGTTTACTGCAAAATGCAGTGTGAATAGTACAGTAATGACTGTACTGCATAACCTTACCTGGACGTATTGGTGACGGAGTTCTTTGATGCGCTCACTGTTCCTTTCGAAAGGAACTTTGTATAGTTTCATCCAGACTCTGTGTTTAGCTAGAGTCCGAGAAATGGATGTTATGCTGATTGCTGCAATGTTCCCAGAGACAAGGTTATCCTCTACAACTCTGGACTGAATGTCCAGGCATAAAGTCACTCTAATACTGTAAATGGTCATTTTACAGTATTTACACTTTGCTGTAGGAGAAGCAATATCCTACCTGTTGGTATCTCTGAAAATACGGACAATAGATGCAACTGTGTCCCGGCTGATATTTGCCTGTACTCCGTTCACCATCCTCTCTGTATGATAGCCCGTGGTTTATGACATGGTCAATGATAGGAGCTCTTACTTGATCAGTTACCGTAGCTTAGGTCCTTCTTTGAGCGCCACCACGCATTCTAACTCCTCTCCCTCTACCTTGGCCCACTCCTCTCCCTTGTCCTGGTCTCTCTCGCCCTCATGCAGGCATTTCTTTCCTTCTTTCTCTTTGTGTTGCTCTAAATTGTTCCTTTTCCAGCTAAGACCAGCCCAAAGAGTCCTCTTAGAACATATGATCATGTGATTGAAAGAACCTCAACACCTGAGTGTGCTTCCCAGATGGGAATCAGCTGTGATTTCAACAATTGCATAACTTCAATAAGTTGTTTGTCATTAGCAATGGAATAAAATACAGGGAATATATTTGTTTTTCAATTCACAATATGAATAGTTGTTCACTTTGGCTTTAGCCTGTAAGGTTAGGTTTACAACATGGTGTTATCTGTTCTGACATACAGTGTTAAAGCATTGGTAAATTTGGCAGTACAAATCTATTGTTTTGATCTTGTTTGAGCTTGTGTGTAAAAGGAGTTTAAGCATTTTACATTTGTGTTAATTGTATGCATTATGTGTTAAAGCAACAAGAAATGTGTTAATAGTATAGCTTACACATGCGGATGTAGTGCTAACTGTGTTAAGAGTTTTGGAAAATTGTTAAAAGTATTGAAAAATTTGTCATAGCAATTGTAAAAAACTGTAATACATACATCTGCATGTATCATTTATTTATGAGAAGTACAAATGTCTGTCCATGTGTACTTTGTATCTTCCAGCAAACATGAACATGGAGAGTGCAATCTTTCTACCATTTGTCAGGAACAAACACTCAACCAAAAGTACAAATTATTGGCCATTATAGCGTTTCACTCTTTCATCTCATCCACTTGAATTTAAGAGTTGGAAGTCCAAAAACTCTGCAGTTCGAGGGGTGAACATGTGTGGGGTGGTACAGCCAAGAGCTAATGAAGGCTCAGCTGCATGAGTCAGTTAGAAATTAGGTCTTCTCTGACGTCCAGTGTATTTTGTGTCGGCTCGAACCTCCCTGCAGGCCAACAAACACACAGTACAGAGAGAGGAGGCGTCAGCCAGCGTTACAGAATACAGCTCATCGAGATGCGATGCAGTTGAAGCTAAACTGAAGTATATTACATTATTTAGAGCATGAATATTTCAGAAATAAAAAAATCCAATAGCTTGTCCTGAAAGAGTTTAAAACACTGTCCTGTACATACCGTCCCTGCCTTCTCCTCCTCTCCTTCTTCTCAAAGATCCAATCTCGTCCCTTCTTCGCCGATTTCCCCTTCATGTTTTTGAACCGGCATCTTCACAAAGACATAGTTTGGCTGATAAGCTTATTTAACATGCACCTTGTTCTTTGTGACAAACCATCCAAAACCTCCTCGCCTCCGACGCTAAATATTTCACACATGCAGTCTCTTTGTGTAACTCAAACATCATTGTGTATAAGGGAGGAAAAGCTGCCTGACATGGTTTTTAGTCAGGCAGAACAACAGCCCTGTGGAGATTCCTCTCGGTCTTCTGGCTTCATCAAAGCAGGTATGACTGAACCTGCACTTATCAAGGCCAAGACCTGTTTGTAAATGGCTGTTTTAATGCAAATCAATAAAGAAACTAGGGATTGTCCTAGTCAGAGTGAAGTAGGGCTGCAACTATCAATTTTGTTGATTACTCGTAAGGACCATAAAATGAAAAAAGGAAGCCAATATTTAAAAGACTTGCGTTGTCCAGCTAACAGTCCAAAACCCAAATAATATTCAGCATATTATTATAGAAGATAAAGAAAAGCAGCAAAGCTGAGACCAGCAAATGTTAGGTATTACAAAAGCAGGACTCAAACAACTAACTAAAAAAACTATTTTCGAACAATTAAAATGTATGTGTGTTAAAATCCTATACTTTTGAGGTATCTACAAAATGCCGCATGCAAATTGTCAGCAGAAGGCACATTAGGAACAACTAAATATTTTAACAACTGTCGCTTAGATGGCCTTAGGCAGCATCCCATCACACTGCGTCTTTCTGAATAAAACGCACCAAACAAATAAATCCAGATAAACTCTGGTGACTGAAACAAACGCTGCTACTCCCAACAATGTAGATGGTTTCATCAAACTATCACAATTTCAGTGTCTGCCTGCTGTGAATATCTTTACCTCTGTCCTGAATACTGGACCTGGTTTGAAACCGCTCTGTCAGACGTTTCTGATCCCAATCCCTAAGAAGAAGAAAAAGAGATCAATATAGTAGCAAAAATGAAACACAAACTTGCCCAATATCCACTAACTCCTTCATTTCTTACTTTGGGAAGGACTCCTGTTACTCCAGCAAACAGACACAGGAAGAACCTGGAAACAAACAAGAAGCGTGGGAGTGAAAAGAGTAAATCAGGCCAACCGTGTTAGAATTCATCACGAGGCTAATGTGACAAAACAGTCGAGTCAATATAAAGGACATGATGTTCCAATTAGCCTTGTGTTGCAAGTACACTGTTGCTTATTTCACAGGCCATTAAGAAGGAATCAGTTGCAAAAGGCTGCAGCTGACCATGTCAAAATAAAAGCCCAGCTTCTGATAGGTACTGACTTTTTAGCCTTGCTGCTGTTGGGGTAATCCACCACCATGCCTCCACCGAAGCCTGCCCTCATGGCCTGCGTCGTAATCAGCTCAAGCTATAAAAGGGGGAAGAAGAAGACTGAAAGTAAGTAAAGCAATCGGCAGAAAACAGAGTTTTCATCCACCATGCACAACGTTATTTCACCTGTTCTGAGTTCTCTGGATAAAGCTGGAAAACTGCACGAGCACCTCTTGACTGAAAGACAAAGAGCAAGGAGATGCTAGCAATCATATAAATGGTATCTGGATGTTTGGAAAGACAAACAGGAGTGATAAAACCTTACCAGAGAAGAGTAGAGAGTACTAAAGAAGGTGTAGAGTCTCTTAGGAGGACTGTGTGTCCTCTTGTCGGCATTACAGAGCCACTGCAGAGCAGAAATACTGACACGGGATCACGCAAAAGGTACATGAAAAACTGAGTTAGAAATTATTGAAAATTAAATTCAACAACTTTGATCTTTTGTAACATAAGCATGCTTTGTTCTTCACCTGATGCAGCCATCAAAGGTGCCGGGTCGGAAAGGCATCCCCTGGCCCATGTCCCCCACTAGAAGGTCTCCCTCTACTTCCCTGTCCAGTGCAACATCTGTCACAGGCAAGACGGGATTTAATCAATGTTTCAGAAATAACTCAGACTCAGCCTCCTTTTACAGTAAATGCATAAATAAACAAAACAAACCTAAAAAAAAATTAAAATGTCATCCAGAGAGATAAGTCAGAGACCTCTGTTACTTGACCTATAAGATTGCATAGAAATATAAACAAAAAAACAAAACAAATATAGCCCGGATTAAGGCAGGAAAGATAGGCAACGTCTTTAAGTTTAGTGGACTTGACACTGGTCTCCATGTCACTGGGTTCTTGAAGTTAGTTAAGGTAATACAAGCCAAACAAGTGCCTGGAACTTTATTCTTTTAATAAATTAAAAATGTGCCTGATTTAAACGTATAATATCACAATATTATCATCCACCTCTTGCTTCTTGTCTAAATGGAGCAGTGACAAACTAACCCAGCATTGCAGTGCTGATGTCAACTCCAACCCAGTAGTGTCCCTCCTCTGACAGGAAGTCTCCACTGAGACCAGAGCCGCACCTGAGAGACAGAGGACAGAGAGTCACCCGAGTGCTCCACATCACAAACAGAAGACGACTGGGTTCTGTTAAAAAAGGTCTTATGTGCCACACTTGTGACATTCAGATGAGGTGAAACTCAAACACTACATTGCAGTACTTCCAACACAACCAATACAACTCTTTCATCGACACACCATTAAAAACTGCATGTGTCTGTAATGTTGCTGCAGTGCTTCACCAATATGTCAAAACCACTGTACTTTAAAGAATTTTTATTTTTTATTTCTTTATTCATTTTTATTTCTAACAAAAATAAAATATAAAAACACAATTAGTATGTAGCGACACACCAAAGCGAATAAAACAATATCTACAGAAAAGGACATTTATTAGTGTTATTTTTTATCTAAAAATTAGAGTACATTCAGAATGTTAAAGAACATATCATGATGAAGAGATTACTAATGAAGCAAAGTGCAGCAGAAGTCAAAGTTTGATTGATGTACAGTATATCTGATGTCTTCAGTGATGTAACAATACACATCATATTTAGACAATAACTAGTGTAACTGTGACCTTATTTATTGTCAACACAAAATTTTTTATTATTTCTTGCTAAAAATGAGGTTTTATTAAGTTATTGGTGTAATACTGCATGCAAAGACAAGCCAGTGTCACTCCCTCACCCCACATCTAGCAGGAAGCATGGCTGTCCCTCTGGCAGGTTTAAAAGCTCTACAGCTCTCTCTGACATCTGGGTCTGGATCTCAATCATTCGAGAGCTGTGAAGAAGCAACAACACACACACACACACACACACACACACACACACACACACACACACACACACACACACACACACACACAGCTATAAGTTACAACGTTATATGTGACTTCTGGCAATGGAAATACATGATGAAAGAAACAAGTTCAACTTTTAAATGTGACAAAGTGCCATCTGATTTGATGTTGGATTTAGTAGATTGTCTAATAATACAACTGAAACAACTATCAGACAGGGATTTATTTTATTTTTTTATCTAAAAAAGGGAAAATCCAGCCTAAAGCACAATTTTAAACAGTGTAAATCACAGTATGCACTACAACCACAGACAATTATCTCCTTAAGCTGGAAAGTGAGTTGATATATGAGTTGAAGTGAGGTGATATATTTGAATTAGTGACTTACTTGCATGTTCAATCCAAATTTGTTTTATGTGAGTGTGCTTTCAGTAGTGAATAAAAAAGTGTGATTTATCTCAGTGAAATGAACATTGTAAAAGGTAGATTTCACCTACAAACAGGGACAGGAAGCTATTCACAAGTAAACCCCAGACTCACTTTTGAGAGTATTTCTTTGCCTCGGCTTCATTGTAGAACTGCGGGGATGAGAGCACATCAATAACAAATAACACTTCAATAAAACACTTGAAACAGTTCACGGCATTGGCTGTCAGCTGACTAGCCCCAGTTTGTGCCTCTCGTGCATCCGCATTACATTTGTAGTTACATGCATGCATGTATTACATGCATCAAAACATAGGACTCAAAGTAACAAACTACAGCTAATTACACTAATGAAAAAGAAGCCATTAATTAGCCTGTCATCCAATCAGCGTTTATTCAGTTAAAACGCAGGTATATTATATCCAGGGGACCTTTAAAGATCCAACCTGCTGAAACATAAAGGACTAGCTAGTGTTAGCCTAGCAGCTAAAAACTAGACTACACAGCGCCACTGACCACATCTGGAGGAGCTGAGTGTTCCGGCCGCCGACAGCTGGATGTCATGGTGTTCCTTGTGTTTGTGTGCCGGTATCTGAAGGTGAAGGGTTATTTTGTAATGTCAGTTCATAAACAAGCTAGTAACATTGCGAAAACCGACGGTCCACACGTGAAAAGCAATGACGTCACTTGCAAGCGACGTAAGTACTTCATTGTTGAGTTTAATAAAAGCGACCCAGCTAAAACAGAAGCTTATGTCGCCACCTACTGGGTAGATATGACATAAAATATAAATTACAAATATTATTGTAATGTGAAAACATATCGTCCTCACATAAACTCTTTTTAGAGTTTATTCTTTTTTTATCAACCAATACCAAATTAAATAACAAAATAATAAATAAATAAACAATACATCAAATATACATCTAATAATATATGTATATATCGAAAAAGCTAACATAATACAAACTGGGTATAATACACAATATATAGGCTATTGCCATCTGTTTAGAGTGTTTAAAAAAGTTGTCGTTAAGTTTCATGGCCATAATTAATAAATACACCTTTATTACACTTAAAATTGAATTAATTCTCAAAAACATATCACCGTTTTAAAATCAATCTCTATCGTTTTTGGAAGTAAAGGGAACACATGTGTTTTCTGTTTTGATAAATGACTGTAACGATGTATTGTATAGACTGACATAGACATAGAAAACTATGGGCTGTTACATAAGGTTACTAATAATAAGGTTGTACCCATAGGGTTGTAAAGAAGGGTTGTACCATACCGATGCTTGAGGTCCCCCGTTTCCTGCAAAATGATTGGTCGGGTATGATAAGTACTTCCTGTAAACATTGCCTGTTATTGGTACCTCGTTATGTGACGTAGGCGGATGCTCCTGCCTGCTCGCCGGCTCCGTTCTCGCTAAAATGGCAGAGGTCGGTCAGAGGCTGGGGAGCGGAGCTTACCGGCTGTCCGCTTTCAGAAACAACCAGAGTCGACCGGTGTGCACCGGAGAAAGTCCCGGATCTCTGCTAGGTAACTGCACCTTCAGTGACAATCGGCTAAAAGACAAATCAAGCCGGGATCATCAACGTGAAGTTCAGCCAGTATCAAAAAGAAGAGCAACACAACGCAAATCAGAGAAAGTTTCCAGAGTGAGAACAAGTGAAAGTCAACAGGAAAATGGGACTTTGCTTTTTGCCACATCTTTGAAGCTGGATTCATCCCGTTTTTTCAGAGAGAGCCTGCAAGCTCACACAACAGCCCTGTACCTCTCAGCAAGACTACAGCCTCTCCTCCAGGAGAAGCTGCGGCCTGGCAAAATGGCATGCTGGACTAGAGGAGCTGTTTCCATCCATCCTGACACCTTCAGGTCCCGCCATCAGCTGCGAGCACTCTGCACTGTCATCTTCATTCTGGCAGAGCAGAGGTCAGAGAAGCTGTGTTGTCTCCAACTACATCCTCATACCCTGCAAGCCTCTACTAGAAGTTACAGCTGGAGGAGTGACAGCAGCTCAGAAGATACTCCTCTGCTGTACAGAAGTAGGACGTCCTACTACGACATCCTCAGAGTGTCCCCCAGTGCCACACAGTCCCAGATCAAGACAGCCTACTACAAGCAGTCCTTCATCCATCACCCTGACAAGAACCAGGGCAACAAGGAGGCCGCCCAGCGCTTCTCTGATATCAGTGAGGCCTACTCAGTGCTGGGCAACATCAGCCTGCGGAGGAGGTACGACCGTGGTATAATGAGTGTCTCAGACATTCAAAGTGCAGGTAGACCGTCCTCCAAAGAGACTACGAGCAGATTTAAAGGCTCCCCACAGCATCATCAATATAGAGCTAGGCGATTCTCCCAAGCTGGCGGGAAGACCATGTTTGATTTTGACGCCTTTTATCAGGCTCACTACGGGGGAGCAGTTGCAGAGGGAGAGGGAAATGAGAGCCAGGAAGCAGCACATGGAGGAGCAGCAGAAGGAGAATCTTCGCAAGTGGAGGCAAGGGAAAATGTTGGAAATGACTGTGGCGATGCTGCTGACCATGGCAGGCTTACTTTTGGTCAATCTCAGCAGGCCCTGAAATAGAAGCAGCAAGCCGGCGTGGCCCTATGGGGGTGCATGGCACGACTCTCAGGGGGCTGGAGATGGGGGGTGAGGGGGTGCTACCTCAAACTGTTTTGCAAGTGTTACAGTTTCTGACAGTTGAAGATGATTACTTTTAGTGTGTTGCAGGAGTAAACCAAAGCCAGACTACTATGTATCATTAGTTAATGGTCCATAGATACTGTAGGCTTGTTATTTATAACCAAGGTCCCCATTAAAAGCTGATTGTATCAAGATCACAACTGAACATATTCATTTTCTTTATAGCTAGGATCTAATACGCGTAAACAAACATTAGACATAGACACACACTTGCCTAGAAAAGGACGTCAGGAAAATGTGGAAATCTACTAACAACATAGCATGAGCATGTAGCTCATTAAAGAATCTCAAAGCACCCAGTGTAGGGCTGGGGGATATATCGATATATAGATATTATATCGATCTTGATATATGAGGCTAGATATCGTCTTAAATTTTTGGATATCGTAATATCCTGATATGACTCAAGTGTTGTCTTTTCCTGGTTTTAAAGGCTACATGACAGTAAAGTGATGTCATTTTCTTAACACACCTAGCTGTTCTGTCATGTGTTATTATATCAACATAACTGATGGTTATTTATGAAAAATCCCATGTGCATATTTTGTGTAAGCACAATTGTCAACCCTACAATATTGCCACAATATCGATATTGAGGTATTTGGTTAAATATATCGGGATATTTTCTCCATATTGCCCAGCTCTAACCCAGTGTATGGGTGATAATAAGATATCATATTTCAATCTTTATGGCTTTCTTACATTTGATTCATTCATTTGATTTCAGAGTTACATCATGACAATCGTGTAAAATGTTCATGATCCTTATCCCGAGAAGTGTCATTGCAGGTTTAGTCTTCACAACAATCGTTCAAAAAGCTGTGAAGTTTCTGTGTACACATGTATTTATGTACTTCTTATTAGAAGTGAGAAGTCTGAAGCCAAACAACTTTTTTGGCAGCTCAAATTCAATTGTGCTTATTCAAATACTGCCAAAGGGTGGAGAAATTAAATGTGTCATGCTAAACACTGGATCTGTAATGTAAAAAAGTGTGTGCAACTTTAAGATTATTAGAAAAATGAATACACATTCATGTTTACACCTTCTCCGGGTGTTTTAAGTGTGTACATGTGTACATCTACTGTATATAGAAGATGCCATATGTGTTAAATAGTTTATTTTGTGTAAGGGAAACTCTATTAAGCAACTTTGATAGAACCATTTATTTCTTTATTTTAATCTAGTTTGATTTATTAATGGTCATAGTAAATATGCAATTACCGTACTCAGCACTTCTTTTTTTTCTTTTTCTGCAATGCTATAAAATCTCTCTAGAGGGCATCTGCGTACATCAAAATGATCTCTGGTTACCGCTGGAGGCCTGGGGGGGAATATGACATTAATGGATGTTATGGAGGCCTCAGTCTGCTGAGAGCTGCTGCTGTTGGTGACAGCGTGTTTATTTCCCTGAAGATGCCTAATATTATAAACCTATATCAAAACTGGGATTAGGTTATCAGTCTTTAAAATGAAGTGGTCAAAACACTGTCTGATCTTTGGAAATGGTTCATTATGTGTCATATACATTCATGAACTGACACTAAATGCATAACAACTCAGTGTGGTCACATTAGGGCCTAATTATTGATGACTGAAACTGAAAGGAAATAAAATGACGTCACATTTCACACTTCTGTTGGATAAATAAATAGAAATGAGACAAATTATCTTATTTTTGTAGCTCTTTAACTCTTCGACTGTTCTATGCCTTTAACCTTGAACATTTCAGGATGAATCCCCGGATTGTGACATTTGAGTGATAAACCGCAGAAAAGCATCAAATAGTTTGTTCACATTTTATTCACAGAAATATAAAGTAGTATGTCAAGTACATCACTTTGTACAAAATTGCACAGACTCTTCAAAACTCAGTCAGACAACAGAAAATGTAGCTTTAAGAAGTGTTAAGAAAATAAAAGGGAGGCATGAGCAATCTGTGATACGTGAGATAGGCTCTTGCAACAGACAGGTTCCACTGAGGGCGTTTCATTAAGAAGATTCAATTAATTGTACATAAATAAGACTCAATAGGAAAAATGTAATTTACAACGGCTGAGGAATAAATATGTTTCAAAAATAGGATTCAAATTGGCACATGAACTGCTCCGCCCGCTCCTCGACTGAAATCTCACCTTTGAAGCTAAATGGCCGTGCTCGAAAAGACAGACATTGACTTTTGATATGTTTATTCCAACTGAACAAAAGTGCTGCATATGTCTGACATACAGTAGCTGAAAGGTGCCTGCTTTTCTGTTCATGTTTTCAGTTGTGTCTAACATGCTGTAAAAGAAAAGCTGACATTTTGGGAAGTACACGTGTGAGACTTATGAGAGGATACCACTGTTATGTGAATGGTATCAATTCATTTAACTTGGCAAGGAAGCGAATATTTCCCAAAATGTCAAACTTTCCCTTTAAGAGGATATTTTAAGTGATATTTTGTGTTATAATGAATGTCAATACTCACAGTAACAAGTATTTTTTAAGTGTGAAATTTAGGTTTTCTTTTGAACTTAAAAAGCTTAGTACTCTCTCAGCATAAATGAAAGCAGCAATGTCCCATCTTCCCATTCAAGCATGGCCATTTAGTACCCTTAACCTTACTGTACCGTTCCAGTCCACACCAGGCCACACAAACCGTACGCAATACTGCCACCTTTCTAGAAAAACAAGTCCCCAGTCCCTCCTATAGCCTAAATGCTGGATTTGGTATAATAATATCTTTAAAGCATTACTCCAAAGTGAACTCCTATATTAACAGCATATCTAATCTACAGGTTATTGATATGATAAGCTTGAATACAGAACCAGCACCAGACGGAGGGACCTTGAAACCATGTTTTAGAAACACTATTGTAGCACACCAATCATTGAAAAATATTTGGACTCTAATGCTCCACCACACACTCATAGAAATAACCCCGGTATGACAGCAAAATGGGAGCCACCCTGCCATATTTATACAGACTGAACATGTGTTGTTCATCTTCCATTTCAACTGATTTGTAACACAACATACAGTATGGCTGTGTGTGTGTGTGTGTGTGTGTGTGTGTGTGTCTGAACTATTTCAATATGCCGGAATATGCACGTTCAGTGTTTTAAGCAGAAACTGAAAGTGAAATAATCACCTGTGTTACGTTTTGGAGCTTTTGTGTTTACGCAAGATGTCGACACTATCTTCCTTGTCACTATCTATCACTAACAGTCCGTTCAAGTCCAAGGTAATTGTCAGGCACTAAGACCCTTTAGGCTGTACATGTTTAAGACAAACATCTCTGAGCTAACACTAACACACCCATGTTGCTGATGTTAGAGTCGAGCAGAGACCCAGAGCAGGACTTTGTAGGGAAACCCTGCAGGGACACTGAGGATATCCGGGACAAACTCAAAGCAGCTTTATAAACATTAATAGAGATGCTCTCGGGAGCTCGGAGAAGCTTGGAGGGGAGGGACTGTTTCTTCAGGGTCATTTCAAACTCTCAGTCCTTCAGTGGGGATGTGAGACAGGCTCTGCTCCCAGGGAACTGTGGCTAAGGGTGAACAGGAAGTGGTCAGGAGAGATGTATCAAAGCTATATGACTCCACTGGGTGACTTCCTCTTGCTTTTTCCGCCTACGCTCATCTTCACTACTCAATCTCAACATCTCTATTACTTCCTGTGGCCTTCTATTTCTCTGTTCACTGGCATTCTTGACAACTGAGTTTCAAACGAAGCCGCAGAGCCTGAGGGATTTGTCAGCGTGGACGCACTGCTCACCATGCTCTAGCCTTTCTTCTCAAATCACAGAAACAGGAAATTGCCTTGAAACAAAAACAAACAAACAAAATGATGGGCGATCCAGTGATTTGGACCGTTTTCAACATCAATAGGGCGTCCCATGTTACCTCCAATAAATGACTGAACCCTGCCCTGGGCCAGTTAGTAGAAAGAGTACTGGTTCTCCACTGCCCGGGCCCTGCGAGTCCCATCAGCGTCGTGGTAGTCGTCGGATGCACCACTAGAGGCATCCAGCAGGCGTTCAGAGCTGTTGCTCCGGCTCTGCAACCCTTCTCCTACTCCTCCTCCAGTACCTGGGTCACTGCGAGAGAGGGAGGGAAGGGCGATGGGTGAGGAGGAGGTGCTCGATGATAGCGGGGTATCAGGAGGGGGCCCTGCAGGCGCGGTGATCCCAGGAGGGTGGAGAGCTGGCTGGGCTGAATCTGTCCGGCAGCCTGCATCCCTGGGTGGGGTGAGGACCGGAGGCACAGTCACATCTGTAGCAGATAGTGGTAAGAAGAGAATTTTAATGGAAGGCAGATTAATAATATAGATTATGTGCTGATAATTGTTGGTTTACACTGAAGAGTTGCTAGCAAAAGGCTCCTTCATAGAGCAGCATGTACACACAGGCAGTGTGGGCCTCCTTTATTATGCTTTCTCTTGGTGGGTAATAACACCAACAACACTGGTGCCAAAGACACGCCTGACCAGTGTATCAGTGAAGCCTTTTACGCCCTGAATCAAACCCTCACTCTGTGTAAGTATGTGTATGGGAGTGAGTGCAGGAGTATGTGTTGGGGGGAAACAGGGAGCCTCTTTGTGACCACCAGGGTGGGTTGGGGCCTAAGTCTCGGCCTGCATGCAAAACTCCTGCGGTATAATCGCCCTCTCACTCTCCTGTACAGGAGGGCATTCATCCCATGCCAGGAGAGGAGAGGGCAGGAGCAGTGTTAGCACGGAGGAGGCGGAGGGGGGCAGGTTCAGTGAGTTTTAGCTCTGCTTCCAAGGACAAACCTCTGCTATCAACACATCTAACTTACAGGAAGTTTCTAATCGCCCTCAAATATCCTTTGGTGACCTGAGGAATGAGGAACGATTGTCAAGCCGAAACACTACTTTATTTTAAATCACTTATTAATTATTACCACCTTAAATGTTAGCCTTTTTTGTTTTATTTAAGCAACTGAACATGGATAACCTAGGCAGTTGCAAGATGATGGTGAATGCTAAAACTTAGTGTAGAAGTAGCCATAATATACTGTGTATATATATACAGTATGTATCAGTGAATCAGTAATGTCTGTTACACAGCAATGTCTACCATAAGTATGTAACATTAGCCAACTTTTCATTTGTAAGAGGAAGGATGTGTTAATTCTTTTTTCAAATGTTGCAAAAGTTATTTAAATCTCAAACAATGTAATGACTAGAGCGACTGCCTGTTATTAGCTTATTGCAGAAAAATTGTGTCAGTGTATATGTCAGCTGTTAAGTAACAGAAAGGCCCCACTCAGTACATATCAGGGTCACAATCTTTTTCTGTTTATGTAAAATATAAGTTTCACATATATAATTATGATATTCTTTTTTAACTCTTAAATATAATATTGGCCCCAAAAATCCAGTATTGGTCAGGCCATATTAGTCAGAAACCCGTTGGAAATATTAAGTTTCAAAATCTAAATAAAGAACTAAGGAAATAAGCAACTATTTATTGGAAATTACCTAACGCCCGATAATGGGACTTTGTCACAGGAGACATTTTGACTTGTAATAAAAGGAAAATCAGTGACAGTGAGCCAGCATGTTATGATAAGATAAGATAGGATAAGAAGTCTTTATTGTCATTATATTAAGATTAATACAATGAAATTGCCAATGCACCTCCCAGCGGTGCTTAATACCAGGGCCCTGAAACAAAGCACGAACATGAAATTCAGACCACATTAGTTTTTTTAATTACACCTGTGCTTTTCCTACTGTGGCAAGTCGAAATGTCTTCAAAGAAAAATGCATATTATCCTTGAACTTGAGCTCTCTAATTATGCACGTGCAGCAGACAACTCAGGTAATGTCCCGCATAGCTGCACCCGACAACCTGAGCAGAGGTCTAATCATCCAAAGTACATGAAAACACCTATATTGTGTGTTGAGGCCCTATACTTAAGCCTGGATTCTTTGACCTTTCCCAGCACACCTGCTATTAATTAGGCGCTAATTAAACAACTAATTGGGATATAAGAAACTGCAGAGTAATAAGCCTTTAAGTACAAATATCAGGGCTTTGCATGTTAAAAAAAAGAACCATACAGTGTCTTAAAATCAACTATTACACTCAAATAATTACAGAGATCAACATCAATGACCTCTCCAGTAATATCTACAATTGTGAATTATCTTATGGTCTTATGCCTGTGTAATATGGTGTATGCACAGTTTTTGTTCCTGTGCTGTGTACCTGTGGTGGAGCTTCGCTGCACTTGTACATAGGAGCGTAACGTGATGTCAGCAGAGCCTCCTGATTCGAGGGGAATGGGGTGGGCGTGGAAGTGTCTCAACATGTCCGACACGGTGTGGAACCACAAGTGGTGGACGTGACACTGCCCGTTCTCATTCACTGACAAGCGCAAATGCTGGGAGAAGAAGGAAGGGAAAGAAGGGGGAGACAGGACATTAACAGTTTGTGTGATTAAAAGGAAGGAAGAGGGAGAGCTGGTAAAAGAGAGGGTAGGAAAAGAATAAGACTGATACTGAAAGTCTAAGACAGAGGTCAGGACATTATCTGAGAGGTGTCTCGCTGTGGGAGCCGAGTGACAAAATGCCAAGGTTGACACCAGAGGAAGCGACGGCAGCTGACACTTCCTCAACACTGCCGGTTGGCAGGATGTGATGTGCAAAGATCGTGTTACATTACACAAAACTTTGGCATTACTGCATCTTTTCCAGGGCCTGAACAACTTGGTCTGCTGTGAGCTGCAGTGGCTGCAACCCAAAATGGCACCAGAAGAAGCATGAGTGAATTGAACTGCAGCTAGAAGAAGATAACATATTTTAAGTTAAGTCGATATTTAAAGAACACAAAACCCATCAGTGACAATTTCGATTGAATTTGGTCGATTGGATCGGCGCGTCCACATGACACAAGCGTTGATTGCGCACCGCCCCCACCCCTCCTCCACGCAGTTGCTAGTAGCCAAGGAGGACATGGAGTATTAAAAAAAAACATGATGGACTCTTCAGAAGAGGTCATTATCTTCACTCGACCTTCTGCGTGGGAAAGTCACTGGACGATACAATCCTCTGAATCTTGAGAGTTGTGTGGAGCTGATAGTCTTAATAAGCTTTGTACGAAACTCATTTGGCAACGGCTTGAATGAAAAGGACGTTTATTAATATAAAAAGTTACGCGCTAAAGCTTTAAGTCTTTCATCAAGTATCTAGTTTCTCAAATATCAGAATTTCTTTTTTCCATTTCATGTTTTCTACTGTGAAAATAAGCAAATTGAAGACAGAACTTATGACTCTGGACTTTTTTGACATTTTATAAACTCAATTAAATATATAAACTAAACTATCAGTCATCATCAAAATCAAACATCAAAATACAAATAATAGTTTTACCCCTAATCTACACATATGAAACACACAACTACCTGCCTCCCGTTTAGTGTATAGCCAAATAACACAATGCTATTTCTCTGCTCTCTACTCATCTCACCTTGGCTTTGCCCTGAAAGTTGAAGGTGAGGACGTACTCGCCCGGCCGTGTCTCGCTCTGACGAATCACAAAGAGCCCGTGGCTTCTGGCCCCGCCTGCAAGCACCAACTGAGCCGCACGCACGCGGGACAGGGTACCATGGAACCATGGGTAACCCGCCAGGCTGGCATCCCCATCTGACTCTTTCGCTCCTTCACTGCCACCTGAGTAAAAAAACAAATCTATGTTTTTTTCTTTTCTTTCTGTGTTTTTGAGTATTCATAGCTTTGATATTGTGATTATTGATACTATGTGTGGTTACCTGCAGAAGAGGTGGAGCCCTGGGCCTCTGGGGACTGGAGGAAGCGCTCTAAAGGCATGTGGGATGGGTGCTGGGTGAAGGGGGGTTCTCTGCAACGGACTGACGGGGCGCTGTAATGCTCTGCTGTTGAAGGACATGGCCTCTCTGGAGCACGATACACACCTAAACACATTTTTAATATCTTAACCCATTCACATGTAGATCAAAAGATTTTACTGT
Organism: Etheostoma perlongum; assembly: GCA_026937815.1. Taxonomy (NCBI): domain Eukaryota; kingdom Metazoa; phylum Chordata; class Actinopteri; order Perciformes; family Percidae; genus Etheostoma; species Etheostoma perlongum. The sequence goes on from CM049373.1 coordinate 12,963,031, forward strand.
TATGTAACAGGTTCTGTAAAACACTGTGAAGTATTTACTCACCCTCAGACAGCAGCTCACAGCTGCAAGAGGCCACCATGGAGCAGTCTTTGGAGGATTGACCATGAGGACATGACGCCAGCTCGATATCATCGCCGCTGTCACTGTACACAAGCAGGCAGATCAGAACAACCGCAAGAACGTATACACAAGCACATGCACGGGTGCAAACAAAACATCACAGATTCCTACCACACATCCACATCCTACAAACACGGACACAAGTCATTTTTCTGTTTACGTCCTGAGCAGCACTGACCCAGGAAACTCAGGAGGAATGTCAGCAGTGCAAGCTCGCCCATGTTTGTGCTGAAACAACTTGTCAGAAACTCTGATTAATGGCTGTGTGTTATTCCCCTCCTTCCCCTTTTCCCATACACCTTTTCCCCCCTCTCTATATCCCTACGTCCCTCTCTTCTCTCCATCTTCAGCAAACAGCAAATATTTAGCTTGTGGTTTACCCAGGGTCTATGCAGTCCTGGATGTCAGCAACCCAGGAGTTTTTCTGCAGTGAGTCGATGGTTTCCAGGATGTACTCTCCCCCATTTTCCACCTGTGGAAGCAGCCAAACACTCCGATCACACACTGAGCTCTGTTCAAAGGACCACATCAGGGTAAACAGGGCATTCCAATGCTAACTCTGCAAAGTCATGGGCTAGCTCATTTTTCAACAACCTGTTTTTGACTGGAATCATATTTGAAACAGAGGCAGGTGCACTTGTGTTAATGTGGTTGTAAAATGGTTGCAGTTTCTACCTTAAGAACAAAAGTGTTGTCCTTGTCAGGCATCTCCAGCGGCATGGTGGTCCGCACCTCCACGATGGCAGACAGAGGGATGCTCACTTTGGGCTTTGAGGACTGAAGTGAAACAAAACAGAAACAAAAGTCACGTTTAACTAAAACTGTAAAAACAAATCTTTTTTCAAGTGGTATGAGGTAAATGACTGGTTGGGACCCCAATAAAGTCATGAGATCAATCTATGGAGTTCCAAAAAAAGTACTACACTTCTACTTCTACAGTTTGTTTATTTCTTTTCTTCATTTTTAAATCTGATCAAATCGTGAAGCATATTACTGTAGCTGAGTTTTTGAGTTAAACTATTAATAAATAATAACTAAGGATGTTTTGTTACCTAATTGTATCTTTGATTGTTGCTTTTTTAATCATGAAGTTAAAAGGTTTTCCAAAGCTTAAAGGGGTCAGAAGCTAAAAATGTTGGGAGCCACAGCTTTAGATGATGTTAGAATAAACAAGCATCCGCTGCCTGTGCTTGCATATCACAGTGGACCAGGAGACACATGTAATACGGTAACATTATTTTATTTTTTACATTTCTGCTTAACAAAACTAAGCAAAACTAAAAATTCTGTAATTATACACCAGTGTAAAATCCCCCAAAACCAGAATAAGTAGTTAGGAATGGTCCAAAGTTAAATTAAATCCTTTATTACATCCTGTAGGAGGCAACTGCAACACTTGTAAAAAGTAGAAACTTTATATTTTACACCAAAAAACCCTAAGTAGAGCTTTTAATTAGCGGTACAGGTTTAAATAGTTCCACTTTACCGTCTGTCTTTAGAGTGAAACACACCCAACTCAAACAATAATTAAGAGGCAGCATGCAATCTGACTCAGTGGTACAACCTTAGCAGCACTGAACTGCACCCCCTGTCTCCTGATATTAAATAATCCATTCAAATAAAATAAGGCCAACATTAAAAGAGGGCAAGGGAAGGGAAGAGTTTACAAAAGCTTGTACAATCTGCAAATATAACTCCACGGCTCAGTTTTTATGCAGTCTCTTATTACACGCAGTGTTTCTCAGCGATTACTCCTGCTGGCTGACTGCAACAAACATAAAACAGTTTACAAGAGGGTGAGCACAGAAAACATCCTGGCCTCAGTTTGGCATCTAGAGCTGGATCTAGACCATAATCTTAACAGATTCAATGAGTGTGTTTGAGACGGTGAGCTGTGTGTGTGTGTGTGTGTGTGTGTGTGTGTGTGTGTGTGTGTGCGTGTGTGTGCGTGTGCGTGTGTGTCAGGAGAATCCGAGCGAGAAGGAGGCTGACTGATGGTCTGGCAGAGGCTTATCAGCTGATCTGTCTGGACTGGTGCAAGACTTTTCTCATCTTGATCTGCCTGTGCAGCTGGCTGCCGTCCACACCCACAATTTATTTCTCTGGATCAGATGTCAAAAAACACTTCCTGTAGTAAACCATTTGACCATTCCTTCTACCTCGCTACAGCACAAGCCTAACTTTGAAATGTTAAGTTGGTGGAAACCAGTTTTACATACGTGCTGCACCAGACAGCTCTCACAGTCTTACAGGAAATACGTATTTAGTTAGTGTGGTCACTCTATTCTTTCGTGTAGGCTTTTTGATAAAAACCGAAAGGGTCTGTCCACCCAATTCACAAAGAAATGACATTTTCTCCCTTAACTTTAGCAAACATGATATTATTAGACTATGTTTTATGTGTCAGTGTTTTGAGAATGTAGTCTTAGATGTTGTGGTAAATTTGTAAAAAAAAAAAAAAAAAAAAAAAACAGTTGCCAATGTACACAAATAAAGCTAGTGACTCAAATCAAATGAGAACCAAAGGAGTTTTGATTGGATTCTTTTTGGAGGCATGGAAGGATTTCTTCCTGCATTGGTGTGATGATGACAGAATCACCCAGTTACTCCAGTAAAGTTACATTCAAATACATGCTACACTCAGGATTGTCAAAACATCCATAATTCTTCATGAAAGATAAGATAATTACACCAGTAAACACACCCATTTTTCATAATTTTGGGAGAGTATGGATATTTTTACCTAAGGATGCCTCTTATTATAATAAAACAAATCATGTGATGTGTTCCAGCAACTTTTACTTTACTTTACTTTAGTTATTGCATGTTACTTTGGGTGGCGTAGAGCAGAGAATGGGTCGTCTCGGGGCCGGCTGCTGTGTCATAATGCAGGAAGTTAGCGTGCTGCAGTGAGCTGCCACACCGAGCCGCCGGCAGATTGATGACCTTGACATGGACAGAGCCAGTCAGCCAGGAACGGGCAGGAGTGAGATTTTATGAATCTGTTTTTCTTTCCAACACTGTTGACTCTGCACTGTTATGATTTATAAGACCTGAATAAGACAGCAGTTTTAGAACAAGTCAGAGTGTGTGCAGGGCAGGCCTGTCGAGATGTGCGTGTTTAATTAATGTGTCACTTTAGCTGCAACCACTGCTCTGATGTTTCTCCTAATCTCATCTGATAATAATTTCCCCACGTGTGGACGTTAATAGAACATGACAGATTAAACTGCAGAAGCACAATTATTAAGTCCCATTGTGGCTCTCTCTCTCTGAGTTTGGCAGAATTTTTGAGTGACTCACAAAAACTATTTCAGTTCCTATTTTCAGTTTGTCGTCACTGCAGCTAAAGACGAGGAACCAATCAATATTTATTTTTTTGCACATGAAAAGGAATCTTTGCGGTTTGCTGCATCTTACAGAAATCAATGTACCAGCTTCCTCTCTCTCACACACACAGGCTCCAGTTCTCTCGACCAACTCCTTCACGCCCCTCCCAGGCCTGTCTCCCACCTGTCCTTACCCTTCTCCCCCTCTCCCCAGGCTTATCCCCACATTCCCACCAGCCTTGATCAAAGGACAGTGGCAGATTTACACACACTCAGCTGCACAGCCTCATGGCCTTCTTAAGGTCAGGGGCAATGATCTGGAAATCCCATATAGACAAATGTGAAGTGTGCATGCATGCATGCATGCGTGTGTGTGTGTGTGTGTGTGTGTGTGTGTGTGTGTGGTCCAACTTCACTCAGGGTCAGAGAGGTTGTATTATCAGGCTGGATTTGTATCTGGGATTCATAAAGGACAGCAACTAATGATTATGTTCATGAATCATTAATGTATTGATCATTTCAATATTTTTTATAAGTCAAATATCATCCTGCTTCTAGACAGTGGCTAGACAAACGGCTTCCTCAATGCATCTGGAAAAGAAATCTTGCTATGTTGGAAGTGGCTTTGGGGACAATTTTTGTTTTTGTCACGCAGGGGTGTGTGGAAAGATCTATCTTTTTTTTGTTCAAATCATCCATTAACCAATTCATAATTTCAGCACTAGATCCATGTTTTTTACCAAATAATCCTGCATGTCTGCGTGCGTTTGTGTACCTTGGGTGGAACGTAGAACTCCAGCAGGAACTTCTCGCCTCCTTCTTCCCTCTTCGTCTTCCTCAGCAGCAGGCGGCACTTCTGCCACTGTGCGGCACCCATACAGTTTGTGTCATCAGCCACCATGTATCTCAGTGCTCCCTCCCTCTGGATCTCCAGCATCTCAGCCTTGTGGCCCTGGGAGCCCCTGGGAAGCCGTAGCTTTTGGGACCACTTCTCTCCGCCTGCAGCTTCCCCTCCTGCTCCTCCTCCCCCTCCTACTCCTCCCCCATTAGCCTTCCTGGCTCCAGAGGGCCCTTCGGGTTCAGGGGGAGGCCCGTCTGTGCCACATCTCCTTCACCCCGTCCACCACACAGAGGCTCATGTTCCTCAGGGAGAAGCCCTTCTTAAAGCGAGCCTTTGGGTGATTGACCGACACGTCCTCTGAGCTGCGGGACTGTCCCAGAGCAGACACCTTGTGGGTTGGCTGGGGGCCTCGGGAAGCGGTGGTGCCACTGCTTCCCCTATCTATCCCGCCCCCTCCACTGTCCATGCTGTCGAGGGATTCACTTGAAGCCCCGGCGTCCTTGCGTCTCTGGTAAAAGTCGTGTCCGTAGGACAGCGGGCAGCCCTGGATTCCCAGAAAAGGAACAATGCTGTACTTAGGTGCTGCGTTGGAGCCGTCCTCCCCCGGCGAGGATGCCTGGCTTTCCCGGGCCTGGGTCAGTGCTGTAGAAAAGCACGCCAGGAAGTGGTGGGCAAAGTGTTGTGAGAAGCTGACATCAGCGCCGGGCGAGTCGTAGCACGGGTTCTCCGACAGGAAGCGCTGGAACTTGTCAGCAAAGTCTGCAGCGGAGGCTCGAGCATGGAGCTCACAGAACTCTCGCCAGTCTGGCAGTGGGCACGAGGAGGAGAGCTCCGGGCTACCGGGCACCACCGCTCCGTTCATCACTGGGCCATGCCAACCCACAGAGGAGAGGCTGCAGAGGAGGAAGAAGAGCACAGTGTCAGCGCGGATGCAAGCAAAGACTTAAGTGTATATTTGTGTAACTCCTGGCTTTGGATCTGATGTACAGATGTGGAACAGCCTGCATGTGTCATGGTGCAAACAATAAAAGATATGTGAATGAAGCAGGCTGCTATATCAGCTTGTGTCATTATATTTCCATCTGGATGATAAGAAAAATCCTTCTTTGCAGATTTACTGTGTTTATGTGTTCATCAATAAAAACGTGCAACACATACTTTTTCATCTGTCAAGATTATATATTTTAACATTAAACTTCTCTCCAGTTTTTTATATTCCCACATCCCATCATATAAAATGTGCAAGTTAACATCTTTCACATTGATAACCAGGATTTAAAAAAAAAACTAAGATCATAAGTCCAAGTCCCCCAGCTCAAGAAAAATGTGACCGACGCCAAAAATAAAGTCTCAACATTTTCTTGATTATTTCAACGTTGCCTTACATCTTTTTCATTTAGTTAATTGTCAAAAGTCTCAGTCCTGTAAAAAACATGTATCTTTTTTTGTTTTGTTCATGAGCTAAGAAAAACAAGCTTGTTTTCAGCTATGTGACAATACATTTTCTTCAGATAATCCAATGCATTTATTTTTGAGAATCTTTTCAACGCATAAAGAAACACCTTAACCAAAATTAAAAAAAACAAAAAAAACAACCAAAAACAATTTTAACACACATGGTATGAATCTAATATTTATTCATTGGCCTGAATGTAGTGAAAACTAAATAAACTGAGTTCAACAACCCCTAAAATTCCTCAGTGGTAACTAGAGCCCCGGTGACAAAAGCACAAACATCTAGAGTCCAGAATCTGTGACAGGTGAAAATTAAGACCAGGATTGGCATGTCACTGAAGATCTGAAAACAGCTTATCAACAGATTCAATGTGACAACAGATTGAAAGGAGAAATCGTCCAGAAAGTTTGGATCTTCATCACTTACCAATTAATGGTTTCTGACAAGCACTCGGATTATCTAGAAGTGAGTTCTGTCAGAGCAGGTTAACAGCCCCCCTGGATTCATCCCAGACTGACCGTACAGCTCATCTTCTTGCCCCATCTAGCTCACTTATTGTTGTTTTCCTACATAATGAGTGCTTTTTAAGACCACAGTTGCTCTTGTCCACTCATTCTTACATTCCTCTGTTCCCCAGTGTGTGTGTGTGTTCGTATGACTCAGCGATGCCTCCCTCTCTGGCCCAATCAGTGCCAAACAACATCACATTACTGATCACACTCTTCTCTCTCTGGTCTGTGTCAGTAGCAACATCCAAGGCCAGCTTTCACAGCACCCCCCCCTCCTCCACTCTCATTTTTTGCCTCAACACATCAGTGACTAATACAGCATCAGTGAATGACGTCGCACAATCAAACACATGGGTTTGATTATTGTTGTCTGTAAATCACATCACACAGATAAAAGGATATGGTCTGATATCAGCCTGCTGGGTGACATACGCACAGGGATGGCAAACACTGTGAGAGATTACTCTCAGAGCTGCTGATGCTTCTCTTGGCAGTTCACTCACAACATGCTCTCAAATGTTTGCTTCCTGCAATTCCACTCTTAAACCAAATCACACACACATGCATACATTTGCATGACAGAGTTCCCTGGAATTCTTCCTGCGAGCAGCTTTATTATCATTTTCAAAAAGCATCCATGTGGGATTTCTTTTCATAAAGGATTAGCGAGTAAAAAAAAACTCTCCACTGGAATTAAGTCTGACACACACAATCAACTACAAGCCAATCTTTCGCTTTCATCCCCTCTTTATTTCCTTTCACCCAGATCTGAAACAAACAATATGCCAGATCAGAGAGAAGAGGTGAAGTGCACAGGAGTCCCAGCTCTTTAAAGGCCATCGCTTAGCTCGTCTCATACAGAGAGAAACTCTTGGATGCGGAGACTCAGTGGCAGAATTTCAGAGGAATTTTACACACTAAAATGTAAAGGACAGGGTGGGATTAGAGAATAAGAATGAAAAAAAACAGCAACAAACGTGTCTCCTTTATTTGCATGGATGTCCCAGAGGAATATAAATTGCCAATACATTTGGTTGGCCCTGTGTTGTTGTTGTGATCTACCATGTTCCGCCACCGGTACTGAATCACAACTAAAGGTTGGGAGCGCTTCCATAACAAGACATAACCTGCCGCCAGTTGACAGAAATACATTGTGACGGATTCAGAACAAAAAGAATGAGGCAAGATGTTTGATTTTGTGAGAGTGATCTTACCCACAACCTCAAAGAGAGAGGAAATAAAAAGAAAGATAATTATTAAAGGCAAAAAATCTGTTAACAATAGCTTTATTAATGGTTAGTACATTATTTATATGAGTAAAATTACTAAATAACAAATTTTGATTGGTCGGACAGTGGGGCACACCACTAAGGAGGCAAAGAAACGTAGAGGTTAGAAACCAAAATTCCAATTATTATCAGCTAAAGGTGTTTTTAACAACCTTGCAACCCAAATGTTCTTCTTGATCTATAAAGTATTGATACATGTTTTAATAACCACTGATAAAGTTGTAGTTACAGCTAAAATCCATTTCCACTTTCATTCATGAATCCATCACTTCATTCATTCAAACAGCCATCCATTCATGCTTTCACGCCACACCAGATATGTAAGCAAAACTGTAAAGTGTTGTTGTAACAATTATCTCACTCCCTGTGTGTGTGTGTGTGTGTGTGTGTGTGTGTGTGTGTGTGTGTGTGTGTGTGTGTGTTTTTGCAAGGAAGTCAATATCCATTCAGCTATTTTAAAACGTGCACTGGGCCAACTTTCCACTCATTCAGCGAAAAAAACAACAACACACAGTGAGGTGCGTTTCTTAAAAATCCTGTCCTTCCGCAAGGATGAGGATGTGCTTCTTTCAAGGATACTGAACTGACTGTACGTCGCGCCCACACATACACACATTTACTCACCGAGTCAGCATGAAACTTAAGCCAGGAGACGCTGGAGGAAGTGGACAGCATTAAGGTTTTCTGAGGCTCAGCAGACTGGGGCAGATTACATACTGCAGAGTACACATGGGTATGAAGCAACATAAAGCAACAAATGATTGGCTGAGAGGGGGCCAGTGGTGGAAAGTAACAAAGTACATTTAGTCAAGTACTGTATTCTACAATTTTATATGTATTTTTACTTGAGTATTTCCATTTTTATGTTACTTTATACTAGTCCACAACAACATCTCAGAGGGAAATATTGTACTTTTTACTCCATTACATTTATTTGAGAGACATTTACAACAACAAAAGTTGAACAAACACATTGTTAGAGATTAAACCAGTGGTTTATGCATTTATGCATCAATTTTAAAATCTAATAGTGTCATCTATATTAAATCAGTCATAGCAGACCTTTTATTACATTAATAGAAGGACTTAATACTTTTAATTTGTTTACTTTTAACTTTTTTATATGTTGAAAGAACTGCATATTTACATATCTCGCAATTAAGGAGCAACATTATCATTCATTAGTACTCGTGTTTCTGTCCACTTATTCACTCTCTTTTAGCTCTGTTTTTTCTTCTTCTACTCGTCTGGATCAACGACAATTCATTTATCGCATAATCGCAGACACATCTGTCGCAACCGGACCTTCCGCCAGATGTCCCTCCCCTTGCAAAACTTGGTATCGGGAAACATCAACAAACTTTGAGCTAGCAAGCTATTCGCTGAAAATGGCAAGTTTTGAAGAAAATGGAATTGTGCAACAGGGCAGGCATGCTTGGTTCCTTTGAGGAATGATTGTAAATATGTACAAAGAATACTCTCATTTTAATACTCATTTACTCTCTAACTGGGATGTTTTGGGACAGATTGGAGAGGATCTGCTATGGACAAAATACACACGGCAATACAACCAAGCAAATTAAATTTAACCATGCATCTAGCTAATTTCAATAGCTCACGTTACTGTATTGTGTGTACAGTTAACTTAATTTCATATTTTATGTGGCTTTTTTTTTTTACGGTGTGTCAATGTTCCATCAAAACAAGTTCCTAATTTGCAGATACACCATTGTTGCATCCGGGGCGTAGCACAGCCCAAGATGATTTTGATTGGTTTAAAGAAATGCTCCAAGGACATTTTTTTCTCCTACCTAGGAGTGAGTGGACTAGACCTTACTCTGCAGCGCTGTGGGGATAGATCTGGCAAGCAAGACTATTTTGGACCAACTCCTTTGAAAAATATCGGACTCTTTAGCTGCTAAATGCTCCACTATGTTCCCCAGTTAGTCCATAAGAGTGTCTGTCTTCTATTTGTTGCAAAGCAGGTAATGTACAGTGGGTATTTAGAGCATTTTCATTGAAAAACCGCAGAATGATAAGAGTGGACCAAACAGTAAAGTCACTGGCAGGGCAGCAAAACAATGATATGAAACTCACTATACAGCCCCTAAAGCTGAGGTGAGCTGCAGATTCAGGTGATAATTCTCTGAAAGTTCATCACAACTGGCAACCCCTCTCACATCATCATTTGATACATTTTTATAATAAAAATATTGATTATAGCGAACTGATGTTTTCTGATGATACTTCTGTTCTTTGAATTTTGAATCCAGGACTTTCACATGATCATTTTGGTACTTTTATTTAAGTAAAGGATCTAAGTGCTTTTTCCAGCACTGGAGGGGGGGCATGCTTTTGCTCCATAGGCCAGCTGCTAAAACAATCAGTGATTGTGTGGAGGTGGAGTAGAAGAGGGGAGTGTAAAGAAAGGGAGACACATGGCATGACGAGGGGGAGCAGAGGCACCATGTAGAGTCAGATCCCCACGACTCCCATCTGTGGTTTTTTTTAGGTCCATTGATGGACTTAAAGTACAAAAACAAGACTGAGGGGAGTCAAGAGACATCTAAAAAAGGCTCACCTCCATCCTTCATGCCTCAGAAGACCCTTTCCCTACAGTATCTCTTCCCTATCTGTTGTAAAAATCTACCACTACTGTTCTCCTCCTCCTGCTACTTCCTAACCCAGGGGAGCAGGGCTGATATCTCTGTCAGATGGCTGGGAGTTCTTTCTGTAACAGTAACCTGGGGAGGAGATGGAAGAAACATTACTGTGCAGGGAGAAGCTATTAACTGCATCCTGCAAAACACATTGTACAAATTACGTTCACTTCATGTACTCTGTGTAGCCCTGCCGGGACAGAACTGTGTAGAGCCAAGAATTGCATATGCCTGATTAATACTGTGGTGTTGTGTGTAGTAATATAAAGCGACTGATATCATATGATATTGTACGAAAAGTTATGATCAACAATTTGTATGAAAACACTAGGACATGAACACGTTTCCTGGGTGAATGTCTTGTGTTTTCAACGGGACACGAACTCTGCTCCCTTAGCTTGAAAGCAAGCAGCATGCCCTCCGTGATTGGCTGATGAGGATTTGTGATGTTGTGGTCCGACCCCGCGGAGTTTAGCCCCGTCATGTTTTCTAAGATTAGCCTGCTGCTGCTTAGCCTGCCTAGCAGCACACTCAGTACAGTACAGCACTGTACATACTCCACATCTTCAACGCCATGTGAATCCATTAATTATGTGTTTTTATATAAGATCTAAAGATTAAGGTAATTAGATGGGGATTGAGGATATTTGAAGACATGAGATACGTTGTATTTGTCACACGTGGAGGATATAAAACAGTATAATAATAACAAAAACGATCAAGTTAAAAGTTTTGTAACTTAGCTCTCTCTATTTGCGTTATTATGTCAATCTCTGCTAAAACCGGTTGCATGGTTAAACATAATTTTCTCTTACCAGCGTATCGGCGTGTGTACTTCGTCCATAGCAATCCCCACAAATCGGTCCCAAAATGTCCCAGATAGAGAGTAAATACAGTAAATATATCCTTTGTAAATGTTTACAATAATTCCCTGAAAGAACCAAGCAGGCACGCCTTGTTGCACAATCCAAATTTTCTTCAAAACTTGCCGTTTTCAGCATTTTAGCTTGCTAGCTCAAACTTTGTTGTTGTTTCCCAAAAGGAAGGGATTTTGAGAATGGCAACACACAGAGAACAGTCAGGCAATTATCCTGGAAATGTACTTCTGTTGATTCAGACAAATACATTTGTGACAGTTCTAAGGTAAAAATGTAAATACTAAACTGGCATAAATAACCAAGACTGCAAGAAATATCTCATCAATGACAAACACTGAAACCAAAATCCCGACCAAATTGGCAGCACAAACGTATGTGATACACGGACGCAGAAATCAGAACAAAGATGCTGAAGTAGGACAAAAAGAAAAGCAGTGACACATGAGAGAAGTCACACTGACAGAAAACTGCCTCACCTACTGTTAACAGACAAAATAGGCATCCAGGTGTGTGTGTGAGTGTGGGGTGGGGGGGGGGGGTATATATGGGATAAAAATCCTAGGTGGGAGAAATCGCAGATAGAGAGGAAGGATGAGTGAAGGGGAACAGACGTGATAGTAGGAGGAAAAGCAGAAGTCGGGGTCAGCAGTGATAGACCTTTCTTCTTTTCCCTTCTTTTAGATTTGTCCACTTTAGAGCAGCCGGTCAGTGACCTTTGAACTGAGCCCCGATAACCTCGTCCCTCCCTGATTAGACCTGAATGTTGTCTGCAGAGTTTGTGTCAGCACCAACGCAACACAGGACCACCAGAGAGGAGAGTGTCTACCTTACGAAAGGTAGACACTCTCCTGATCCAGACACTGATACACACGGCAGCATGCTGTGTGTGTGTGTGTGTGTGTGTGTGTGTGTGTGTGTGTGTGTGTGTGTGCAAATGCAACCAGTGATAATAAACCAGACATGATGAGAAGACAGATTCCTGAGACTGAACACAAACAAACCGACCAGCGTTCACCAGTCTGCTTGTGGGTTTTTCACCACCTCACAATTTAGGTAGCAGGGCCTCATCACGCAGGTATTAAACACATTAATTACAATGTTCTCTACCAGCAGGCTCTCCTCGATATGTCACTCTCTCTCTCTATCTTTCTCTATCTCTCTCTCTCTCTCCTGATTTCTCTGGTGAGCAGCGACAATGTAAATATTGAGTGAGCTCAAGCTTCCATATGGCAGCCAGTGATAAAGAACGGAGCGTGCGGGAGACGCACATTCCGCCACCAACTTCCATTTCCTGTCTCTCACCCACCAGGTCTAACTAATTTCACAGATGACCACAGGCCTCTCGCAGAAGAGAAATACTGCACAACCTGTGTTAGCATCGAGTGTGTCAGTTACTGGAACAGATGGGGTTTTTAATTTGGTGATGAAGTGAAGTGTGTGAGTAAAGCTGATGTAAAAAACAGCCTGATAGTTACACTGCGGGTGGATAACATGTACAGCACTATGTACTTGGGTTTGCAAACTTGCCTTCCTCAAACGGCCCCTTGAGGGATAAATACTGTATTATAAATTTAATTGAAATATGTAGGACCGCAATGAAAACATGAATCTGTTTGTTCATTTTGTTTGTTTTGTTGTTTGGTCTGTGAAATGTCAAAAATGAGAGAAAAAATGTCCATCACAAGGTCTCAGAGCCCAAGGTGTCCTGACGATGATCTCTAAACATGACAAATATCCGAATATCACAATGATATTCAAATAAATAACCATTTTATGTTATTTTGGATTTCACTGTAGGGTGTTCTTGTTATTCTGTCCACGCCCTGCAGGATATATGGTCTAGCCTGGGTAGTGTATAATCACTTGGCTGGGGTCAGCTCTGAAAAACCTCAGTTTCAGTCACAGTATTGTAAAATATTTGATAAAACATTTTATTTCAAAGGGCTGCTGCTTAAATACTAAACAAAAATTTATATTAGAATATTAGACAATTCAGTTATAGAATGGATTGGAATGGAAATAAACAGTATAAAATGACCGGCCTTCCTTTAGGACCCTATAAAATCCTAATATTGTATCAGATGTAAAGACTTACTTAACACATTTTGTGGTGATGTATTGCATTGCATTATATTGTGAGGCGTTCTTGTTATTCTGTCCACCCCATACATTTCAGAGCTTGGGTCAGCTCTGAAAAGCTTAACTTTTAGAAAAGGATTCATTGGATCTTTATAAAAAAATTTTTTAGAAATTATTATTTATTTTCTTTGATTAGGTCACTATAAATAACAACACATTGTCAGAGAAGTATCATATATTACAGCAATGTAAAGGCTTATATAACAGCAAGCCTGATTCTTGTTATCATCATGCTTATTAGGCTTCATATTAACTTGCAGTCTCGTGTAGCCTATAAAAAGATACATGAGAAAAAGTCAATAGTAGGCCTGAAACAGGCCTACTGCGGGCCCAGAGAGCCTATTTAAAGCCAACAGTGGGTCGTTGTGCAGGCTGCGTAATGGACTTCATGAATGGGAATCGGCATCAGCCTCCTGCTGAATGGCTGACGGCTCCAGGTCCAGAGAGCAGGAGATGAATGGGAGTCTGCGTGCGGAGTCACGAGTCGGTACACTGATTTTGGATCATCTCGAGCGGGGCCTGTACATCAAATCAGATCACATCAGGCCCCTGAACCATCCTGTGACTGACCAGACTTTACTCCCCCCAAGGCTATTAAATGGATTAGCGGAAAAGCCCCTTTCACACCGCGACCCTCTTCCAGTCCGGGAAGCCTCACCCACAGTCTATGTGTCCAACACCTAAAAACGAGCCGATTGCACTTGTTCTCTAGCATCAAAAAGACGATTCATAACGCAGGATTCATCACGAGAGGCTGACTGTGCACGGGGATGAATCGGGTTTAACATCAAAACACAGCAGCCTCCCCTGCCCCTCAGCACCTGGAGGTGTATTGCTGTCACCCTGATGCTGGCTTCTATCTATTGAAACAACCGGCACATAAAAAAGGCTTTGAAAGATGTCTAATCACAAACGTTAGGATGGTCCGGACGCGCTAAATAAGAAATAAAACGCAGCAGCGGCTCTCACCTCAATGCAGGACTGGTTTCATGACGCTGGTGTCTCTGAGGGGATCCTGGTTTTGGTTTTTAAGATGTTGTTTACTTAGGATTAAACATGTTTGTTTTTTTTTATTCCCTCTTCATCTGGTCTTCTCCTCTCCGGTTTGTACGCGCGCACAGGCGGCCACTTCTCCCTCCATCTCTCCGCTCGACGCACTGTGCGGCTGTACCTTTGGCTCTGCTGTCCACAACACCACGGACCAGTCAGAAAGAATCAGAAAAAAATGCCTCTTCCGGAAAATACTTTCAGAATAAAGTCTCAAGTTGCTGAACAAACAAGGGACATAGCCTATAAATGTTTTTTTTTTTTGTATCAGGGTCCAGTGCTGTTAGTTTAGTCGGCCCCAGATATCCAGGGGGGGCGAACGTCCCATGTTCAATGTTGCATAATAATAAAAATAGAAAGACAAAAATCAAATAAAAGCAAGTACTGCAACAGTCAAGAAACATAAATAGGCCAATAGAACAGATAGTTACAATAAAAAGTAATTTAAAATACTTGAAAATACAAAATATGTAATAATTGTTATATTATATAACATTATATTATATGTAATTGTTATAATAATAACACTATGTTTTAAAATGAATATACAGTTTTGTGCAGGAATGTGCCAAACAATTTTAATTCATTAGCAATATTTACAATTGGAAATGTTATACTCCAAATATTTTGAATTTTAGACTTCCAAGTGAAGTCTAAAATTCAATTTTAGAATTCCAAGCTTCAAGCATTCAATTTTTAGACTTCCCAGCAGATCGGCTGTACATTGACTTAAAAACTCTCTAACCTTAGCAAATTTCCCCATGATTACTACCAAATTACATCCAGGAACTTTCCTAACAATTGACTCCGTTACTAACTGCATGGGAAACTGACACAAACTGACACACAGAAACCTTGGGTACTGTTACCGTGGTTTCCATTAGACTGTCATTTCATTTAGTTTCTGTTCCGTTTCCTTTGAACTACAGAACAAATTGGAAATGAGGTGTGGGAACAGGCTCAGTTGTTGTTACTCCAGGATTTCAGGAGTACTGGTTGATTTCTGAGGCTTTAAAGCTGCAATATAGTTGACTGTGTACAGCTGTTACGTGGTGACAACAAGATACACACACAATGCATAGGAAAGCAGTGAGTCATTGAACAAAATTATAAATGCAACACTTTTGTTTTTGCCCCCATTTTTCATGAGCTGAACTCAAAGAAAACCAGTCAGTATCCGGTGTTAGGGCTGATATGCCAAACCTGTTGGGTGGATGGATTATCTCTGCAAAAGAGTAATGCTCACCAGTAACACATATTCAGATAGATTTGTGAACAGTATTTGAGAGAAATAAGCCTTTTGTTAGATCTTTGAATTCAGCTCATGAAAAATGGTAGCAAAAACAAAAGTGTTGCATTTATAATTTTGTTCAGTATATAAGGTAAGTGAGGGTGGAGGTTCGATGGAGGTCCAACATATAGTATCATCATTATATGTTGCATGTGAACATTTGTAATGTAGGCTATTTTGACGTTTTCGTTTCCTTTTGGGGCCTACACCTTTGACGAATACAGAAAATGAAATAGCTCTTGTGGTTTTAAAACTAACTCACGGTCACTTGGAAATAGCGAACTGAGAATACATTGTGGTTCAGACATAACCGTTTGGATTCTTGGTTCCTGACAAACTGCTGACATTTTAAAGAAAACCTACAAGAGCTCCATTCAGCCAGATTAATGTGGTGTCAATGTGGTATTTTCTAATACATGAC
The DNA here is from genome assembly GCA_026937815.1 of Etheostoma perlongum. Classification (NCBI taxonomy): domain Eukaryota; kingdom Metazoa; phylum Chordata; class Actinopteri; order Perciformes; family Percidae; genus Etheostoma; species Etheostoma perlongum. Next base: position 12,979,011 of record CM049373.1, read on the forward strand.
GTGACGCTGAAGGCTTTTATTTTGAAGGCACAATCAAAGTACTGTCACATTCTGTGTGTCTCTTGACCAAAGCTTCCTTCACTGGGGGGGCGCGTGCGTGTGTGACGTGTGTGTGTGTTTGTGTGTGTGTGTGTGTGTGTGTGTGTATGTATGTGTTTCACTGATCTATTTAACAGCCTCTTTTGACTGCCCTTAAAGGAGCCACGCCCTTTTATTGTTACCCTACAATACAAGAGGTCCTCTGTGTGTGTGTGTGTGTGTTTGTGTGTGTGTGTGTGTGTGTTTGTGTGTGTGTTAGTTCGAGTGTAATAGTTCTATATTAGTAAATTATTGAATTAAAGACATACAATCGTGTATAAATATTTCTAAAATATTTCTTTCAGACTGATATGAGCAGCTGCAGCTCAGGTGGTAAGAGCAGTCGCCTACCAATCTGAGGGTTGGTGGTTTGATCCCAACCAAAATGTCCTTGGGTAAGACACTGAACCCCGAATGGGTCCCGATGCTGCGCTATTGGAGTGTAAATGTGTGTGAGTGTTTAACTGATGAGCAGGTGGCACCTTGTTCGGCAGCCTCTGCCACAGAGTATGAATGATGGTGAGTGGTTCCTGTATTATGTTAAAGCCCTTTGAGTAGTGTGAAGACTAGAAAAGGTCTATATAAATACTTTTGGATTTACATGATATACTGTGACTCAATGATGTTTAGCCCTCAGTAAGTGGCTCTAGCACACCTTTAATCCACTTTGAGAGGATTGAGTCTGTGGGGTTAAGGGCTAAAATAATAACCCGGGCAGGCCACAGGCTGGTGGTAGTGGGAGAGGACGAGCGGCTCTAGAAGGGTGCCACCTAATCCCAGGGTTTCCTCTTAAATCAGCTCTGTTTTTTGGTCAGAGCTGGCAGACTGTTTCTTGTTTTGCCAACTCTTTTTTTCAATTCTAACCCATCTCTGCAATGTTTAGCAGTAGAAAAATGATTCAACCAAAGTGTGGGATTGAAATATTGCCAGTTTTATGCTCAATGTACTGAAGAAAGCAGCTCAGGGTTTCCCAAACTTAAAACACAAAAGAACAAGAGTTTTGTTATGTGTGACTCTCTTTTCTCTAGTAGAGAGTTAAAATAAGGAGATTTTACCACGGTTTAGTAAAAAAATGGATAAATAATTCACAATATCTAAACCTACTTATTGTTACTAACTTGTACATTTTTCATGTAACCCCTTATATCATTTTCAACAACTCATGGGTTTTTTGGGCCTTACATTAGGAACCACTGCACATGTATTTCCCTGTCAAATATTAACATAAATCTAAGATAGTGAAAGCCATTTAGTAAGAGAATGATCACCGTTGTTATTTTTATTATCAGTGCCATGGTGGCGACAGAAACCTTTAAGCTCATTGTTCTCAATTCAAACCCAGAGTAGCGCAAGAAGCTGCTTAATGAAACAAAAAGAGACCTGGGCTGGGCGAGGGCTCTCTCTCTCTCTCTCTGCATCTCTCTCCAGAGACCCTCGCTTCTTATTGATCCTCACACACTTCCTGCCGGAAGGATGAATCAACGAGCCTGGGTGGGGGGGGGGGGGTGTCTCTCCCACATCACCTCTGCTTTTTAGTCCTGTCACTTCCATGTCTAAATCCCTTCATTAAACTATCAACTTAAACGTTATTCCTTCTTAATTCCATCTCAACCCAAAAGGTCACTGTTTTCAGTCTTTTGGAGCAGCTTGCCTTTCTTTCCTCTGTGCAGACACAGTACAGTTCGATGGCAGAGCAGGGACCCATAACGCAGCGCTACACACAAACAGCACGGCTTCCTCTGTGGGTGCCATCGATCAGGAGTTCAAATATACTTCATTTAGACTTCAAAGAGGTAAGACAGACTGAAAGACAAAAGAGAAGCTTTTGAGCTGATTTCCTATGAAAGCATCTGAAGTGGTCGAGATGGAGATTGGCCTCTTGAGGCTGTTTGAGGATCAATGTGTCAGCTGGCTTTATTAAGAAACTGCCCCTCACTGTCTCCGGACTAGGAAAACACACTCTTGAGGGACACAGAAAGCTCTGCTTGCCTCTGAAGATGCCAACATGGGAGAGGCTTCCATACCAAGGCTGCACCCTGCGTTTGGAGAAATGTGTGAATTCACAGTCTGCACGCATGAATTACTGACAGGAAGCTTTTCAATGTTGTA